>VWZO01009081.1:490671-569329 GCA_013396975.1 Bucco capensis | reverse complement strand
GGCACGGATTTGGAATTCCACAAGAAATTATTTTAAAATAGGCACAGCATGATTAAATTGCATTTTTTAGACATGCTGATCACAGAAAGAGTTTAACACATTTGCTTTCACTGAACCACTCCAAACTCAAAGGAGGTATTAACTCAACCCCTGCATTTACAACCCCATCTTAAAAGAAGCCTAGGCATCCAGACAGGCACCCAGCTCCACTTTCAGATCACCTAGAAAGTCAACTACCTAATCTGCTTAGCCACTTGCAGCAACTCTCACTGGGTACTCATCTGCATCCTCTTATGTACTCTGGAAACATGGCTGCAGCACTTAACAGTGCACAAGAGTCGTGCAGGTTGTTGTAATTTCAAAGTTTCATTAATATTATTGGTTTTATATTAGTATTTGTAATCCCTAAAACAGCCTTTTTGTCCTCTCAAAACCTGATGCATCTTAGCAGCACTAACCTCACACAGTTGATACCGTGACCCTAGGCTTCAGGAAACCTTCAGGCAATAACAACTTTATACCACGACCAAATTTAAAGGAATGTGCTCACCTCCAGAAAATTTGCCACTCAGCACACAGTTTAGGCTTATCTCATCTTCCCCAAGTGCCTCAAGAGTCACTTCTGGAAAGTGCAGCAGACTGCTCGCTACCTGAGCCGTTAGGTCTCGCATTCTTCACTGTACATGAAAGAAAAAAGTACAAAAAATTAGCCTCATGTCAGCTATAAATATTTTTGAGATTTGAAACAGAGGTTTCATCAGTATGGATCAAAAAATCTCCTAAATATCACTCAGGACAGGTTTTGATCTCACAGCAGAGAAAAAGAAGAATCCTTCGCTTTTCTGATGCCTAAGAGATCATCAACAAAAAGAGACACAGAGGTATTCAAAAGATAAAGGACAGGGAAAAAAAGAATACACTGAGTGCAAGTCTACTCACACAGGTTAGCATGATGCTACTGGAGAAAAAGCTTACTTTACAAAAGCTCTGAAGAGCTTAAGTTTCCATTTGTCCTTGCTCTTGAATGCATACTTTATTTATTGTCAAGTGTCTTCTCATAGGTTTCATGCATCATTTCTGTCTCTGTTCATTTTTCCAGTGTTTTCTGCATGTTTATTTTGAACACTAAGAAACACCAAGTTTTTAACTACTGTCATTCTCAAATTTTTCCAGAAGATTTCACATTACTGTTGTGGGCTAGACCCAGCCTGCATGCAGTCAGCAGTTGTTCACACACTACACACACACACACACACACACGGTGCGAATCACAGAACGTTAGGGGTTGGCAGGGACCTCTGGAGATCATCTAGTCCAACCCCCCTGCAAGAGCAGGAGAACCTAGAGCATGTTGCACACAATGGGGTCTAGTCAGGTTTGGAATAGCTCCAGAGATGGAGACTCCACCACCTCCCTGAGCAGCCTGGGCCAGTGCTCCACCACCCTCAAAGGAAAAAAGTTCCTCCTCATCTTAAGATGGAACCTCCTGGGTGCTAGTTTTTCCCCACTGCCTCTAGTCCTGTCACTAGAAGAAAGCCTGGTCCCATCCTCCTGATTCCCCACCCTTTAAGTATTAATAAGCATTGATCAGATTCCCCCCTCAGTCTTCTCTTCTCCAGGCTAACCAGCCCCAGCTCTCTCAGCCTCTCCTCATAACAAAGGTGCTCAAGTCCCCTAATCATTTCAGCAGTCCTTCTCTGTATCCCCTCCAGAAGTTCCCTATCTCTCTTCAACAGGGGAGAGCAGAACTGAACACAATACTCCAGAAGTGGCCTCACCAGGGCAGAGTAGAGGGTAAGGAGAACCTCCCTCGACCTGCTGGCCACCCTCTTCCTGATGCACCCTAGGATGCCATTAGCCTTTTCGGCCACAAGCGCACATTGCTGGCTCACGCTCATCCTGCTGTCCACCCAGGGAAGGAGAATCGGGAGCGAAAGTTTAATAAAACACCACAGAGAAGAAACAGGCATAACACGAACAAGCAACATAAACCACGACACAGCAAACACCCATCATCTAATCGCCGAGAAAGCGCAGCTCCCAGCCGCCAGTCCCACCTACTTATCCAGCGGGCGCAACGTCGGTACGGTATCGAGTACCACATTGGCTAGTAGGGTTGTCAGTCCTGAGCGCCCCCCCCCCCCGCCCGCCTCCTCCACAAGGTTAACCCAATCCCAGCCGAACCCAAAACACAGTTTCCACACCCAGAAGTGCTCTACAAAGAGATCACATTTTGGCATGTGAAGACAGATTTTTTTCTCTTTTGTGGAAAAAGAAACTCAAGTGACTAAACAGGAGATATTCTGTACACATGGAAATAGTAACTACTTGAAATCACTATGCTTTGCAAGCTCTGTGGGTTATTGAAAAAGCCTCCAGAAGACAAGACAGATTTAATTACCTTGTTCAAACAGCACTGCCTTCAAGTCTCAAAAGGAAGATATTACACATAGGTCACTATTCCTGAGTGTTAGACATGCTAACCAACTCAGGCATCAAACAGAACCTGTACCCCATGCTATCATCCAGTACAGCCAGGCACTTCCGTGGCTACAAAAAGCCTACTGCACTACACAATCACAGAACTGTCCGGGTTGGAAGAGACCTTACAGACCATCTAGTTCCAACCCCCCTGCCATGGGCAAGTACACCTCCCACTAGAGCAGCTTGCTCCCAGCCCCAGCCAGCCTGGCCTGCAAAACTGCCAGGGATGGGGCTGCCACCACCTCTCAGTGTCTCATCACCCTCATGGGGACGAACTTCCTAACATCTGATCTAAATCTCCCCTCCTCTAGTTTGGATCCATTCCCCCTAGTCCTATCACTATCTGACATCCTAAGAAGTCCCTCACCAGCTTTCTTGTAGGCTCCCTGCAGATACCGGAAGGCCACAAGGACTCCTGAGAGCCTTCTCTTCTCCAGGCTGAACAATCCCAACTCTCTCAGCCTGTCTTCATAGGAGAGGTGTTCCAGCCCTCTGATCATCCTCATGACCCTTCTCTGGACACCTTCCAGCATGTCCATATCATTCTTGTAATTAGCTGTACCATACTGTTTCCTCCAGCATGCACTAATAACCTGTTTCCTTAAAGCACAGGAAGCTGCAGCAAATTTGGAAGACTGTAGTCTGGGATTGACACAGTTATTAAAGGGAAATGTTTATAAACAAACACCATTTATATGTACCTCTGTGCAGAAAGATTATGCACTAAAGCCTCGGCATTGGAATCTACTATATTTCAAGTCACAAGCACTCCCCAACTGGATCAGCATTCTGGCTTAGTTTAACTGTACTGATTCACAATGAAAATGCTCTACCACCAACCTATAATATCAAATACTAATACAGATATATTGGTGAATAGCATCATTTAAATGTTGCGGTTTGTGCCCACATCCCTGTTATTGGGCACCACTGGAAAGTGCCTGCCCTCAACTTCCTTACCCCCACCTTTCAGGTATTTATATGCATTGACCAGATCCTCCTTGAGCCTTCTCTTCTCCAGCCTAAGCAAGTCCCAGCTCTCCCAGCCTTTCCTCCTAGAAGAGGTGCTCCAGTCCCCTCTAAGCAGCTTTGTACCCCTTTGCTGCACTCTCCCCAGGACCTCCATATCTCTCTTGTGAGACTGGGGAGCCTAGACCTGGACACAGCACTTCTGGTGTGGCCTCACCACTGCTGATTAGAGGAAGGGTCACCTCCCTGCACCTGCTGGCAATGCTACCCCCCTCATGCAGCCCAGGATACCATCAGCCTTCTTTGCCACAAAGCAACCTTGCTGACTCATGGTCAACTTAAGTGTCCACCAGGACACCCAGGGCCTTTTCTGCTAAACTGCTTTCCAGCTGGGCAGCCCCCAACACATACTGCTGCATGAGCTTGTTCCTCCTCAGGTGCAGGACTTCGCACTTCCCCTTGTTGAACTGCAGGAGGTTCCTTTCAGTCCATTTCTCCAGCCTGTCAAAGTCCCTCTGGATGGCAGCAGGACCCACTGGGGTATCACCACTCTCCCCAGTTGTGTATCATCAGTCAGCTTGCTTAGGGTACACTCTGCCCCATCATCCACATCATTAATGAAAGCATTAAACAATCCAACACGCACATGTACGAAAAACTAGTCTGTGTAGTAAGGAAACTTGATCTGAGGTTAAACCACTCACCACACCAAAATCCCCACCAAATCAAAAACAGTTCTTTGGTGGAAAGCTCACACCTTGACACAGTGTAGTCCTGTCTATAGTACATACCAAAGGTGCTTATCAGGTCAATAACACCAGTAAAAAGCATCAAGAAAGTAACACTCCAACTCCTGGACCACTCATGGAACTTGAAATTCAATCATGCTGCAGTTCTTAACTGCATATAAAAAGCATGTGAAAATGCTAAAGCATCAAGCATGCCCAGGCTTCCTCTAGTAAGCCAGTGGACATTTTAAACATTTTTTTCTAGACATCTGGCATGGCAACATGGAGCTACAAGATAAAATCCATAATAAAACCAGTATATATAGTGATCTGTTTATCAGGGTGTGTAACTTGTATCATTCTGCTAAGTTAAACAAAGGATTACTGGCAAATCAAAACAGTGGGAAAACAGACAGGGCTAGGTTAAAGGCATGAAGCCTCTCCTTTAAGAAACATCCAACACTAACTGCACTTGTGCTGTGTTTGAAAATAGTGACTACGATCACATTCCTATTTCTGTCAGCTAGAAATCAGATTTGTGTGGAAAACCACAGGCCAACTCCATGTTCAGGGGTAAAAAAGAACCCAATCTCAAAGCTATATCCTATACCAAGGTGGTCTGGGTACAAGCTGCCCACATTACCATCCTTCCTCCCTCTAGACATGACTTGCAAACATCATCAACTCTTTCCAAAGAAAGGAGCCTGCTACAAGACAGTCTATAGACTGAGCACAGATTGTTGGATCAAAAGCTCCAGAAAAAAATAAGAGAAAAATTACATGGTCAAGCAGAATCACACACAGCCAAGTCAAGAAGTCTGGGATGTCAGCTCTGACTGATGGTAGTACATGAGTATCAAAAGCCAACAAAGCTACAGGCTTACTGAAGGAAAAGCTAAAAACACGCTCACTTGCAGCTGAAGACATGATTTCACAAAACACGTGGACTTTCACTGCCACCAGAAGAGAGGCCTTGCTGCTGCCTCTCATCTCTCCATCTCCTCTGTTCTACTACTCTGTTCCTAGGGCTTACCTTGCACTGACTTGAACACTTTTTAGAGTGCTTTATAAGCCAAGTCAACTCCCTAAGAAGAGAGGAAACCAACCCTGACAAGCAGATAGCTTTCCAAGAGGTTAGAGAGAGAACTAGCAAGCACTGACAGTTGGCACAAGGAGGGGGACAGGACAAGGCAATCGGAAGAAGGAGGGGGAATTTGTCCATCCTCGTTCTGTGACAGTAAGCCCTAATGATGGCTAATACACCTGTGAAACCACACACACACACACACACACAAACACACACACACAAACACACACACACAAACACACAAACACACACACACACACACACAAACACACACACACAAACACACACACACAAACACACACACACAAACACACACACACAGAGTTCGCAAGGAAAGCTAAACAAAACCTTTACATTTAGCAAGGACACCAACCAAGACACAGTCAGTCAACCTTTAACTCCCACTTACACATAGAGACTCAGATGTGGAAGCTAAAGTGATTTCAACAAAGTGTTACTTGGTGACCCAGAGAATGGACAATATTGTGTGACATTATCCAGTCCACCTTTTCTAAGCAAACAGGACAAAGAGTGGCAAGAAGCCAAAGAAGAAGAAATCAAAGAAAAACTAAGTTCTTTTGAGAAGAACAGCACCTGCTTTGTTGAAGACCAGGTAAAGATGACCATCATAGGTGGTTTTGAATTATGATTAATGACTGCTCCAGTGAAATTTTCCTCAGAAAACCTGGAAGCAGCTCACAAGCATCAGAGCAGCAGCTGATGGAAAAGACACTTTCTGCACCTCTAGTTGTAAGGTTTAGCAAATTGAACTTTGCCATATTTTACTACTGCAGAAAGAGGATTTTGCGAGTGAGTTAGCAGGTGATATTTAGTGCATACCACTGGGTATTCCCACTTAGGCAGAAAATGCCCATCCAATGTATGACCCAAAACCCCTACCTTTAATAAAAAATAATAAAAAACCTAACACTTAGTCTAAAAAGCCAACAGCATAGCAGAGACAGTCTGTATCAGAATTCTACAGTCAGGCTTATTTCACTCGAGTGCAGCCTACAGATTCTCTTGCAGAGCTTGTGTGGATGCTCCACAAGCACAAATCTATGGCAGGAGGAGAGAAGAAAGATTTCCAGCTCTCTGTCCCAACATCCCACAACACCTAAGATCCTGTATCTGATGCAGATCATACATTTCATTTCCCTTTAAACGAAAAACAGAAACAAAGCAGCACAGAACAGAATGTGACACCAGAGCCACATCACCTAGCTACCTCCTACAGCTATTCTCTAACACAGCTCTACTTTCATTCAAGAGTTGCAGGCCCTATGCAACACAGCTAGGCTAGCAAAAGCTCCAAAAGTCTGAAGTCCTAAAATTCTGAAATGATGCTCTTTTTCATGTTGCTTGGTGTACCTGGACAGACAGACAGAGGCGTGAAGTGTCTCAGTACAGAGCACGTACACAGGTACACAGCCCTCCTAGTAGAGGGACACAGCAGTTAACATGACCAGCCTAACCACCTCTGCATGCCACTGCACCATTTGCCCCTCACTGCACAAATTTCAGAGTCATAAAACCACAGTGAAGAGAAAGGCCTTCCAGAATCACTGCAGGACATCAGGTAGGGTTACCTAAAGCAGGCTGACCAGCACCACGCCCAGACAGCTTCCCACCACCTAATTCTGAAACATCTACAACAGGACCATGTTTCGGGGGACTCTCTCCTACCTCCACCACACAAGGAAAACAATACCACACCAGCAAAGACTTGTTACCCTTATTTCTCCAAATCTATATCCGACAAACTAAGAGGTACAAGACACACAATTAGTAGAAACTTGATTAAGTTCATCTCCTAAAAAAAGCAAACCCCAGGTAAATCAGTGTATGCAAACGAATTGATACACTAAGTGCATAAGGAAGTGCCCTCAGCAGAATGGGATACAGTACTGTGTGCCCAAACATGCCAGAGCTGCCAGTCAGGCCTGATACAATCACCCAGACCAATGGCTACACTTGAACCACCCCGTTTAGCCTTACACCCGACACTTAACCCGACGTTTAGCCTTACACTCAGCATTCCCGACACAACTAAGTCCCTAAATTTCCCATCATTTTACCAAACATAATCAGGAAGCAACTAGACCTGAAAGACGGACATCACGTCTCTACTGGCTGAAGCTCCAGACCTGCAGTCATGGTTTATCCAGGAAGAGATCAAGCACTTTTGTTTAAGTCAGCAGCTTTGCTGTGTGATACGTATTTCGTGTAAAGATGAAGAGAATCTCAGAAAAAGTGCTGGATTCCTCTAAAGCTGTGCTCTCCGAGTTAAACCTAGCCCTCTTCCCGCGATTGCCGTTCTACGCAGATAGCGAATTTCCCGCCTCCTCCTGCAAACCCACACCGAAATAGGGGAAAGGGGAAAAAAATACAAGAAAATGAGAAGAAAGAACATTAAAACCCTCTAAAAAGTGACCTCTAAAAAGTGGCAAGAGGCCACAGCACGGGCCGGCCAGGCGGCGGGGTGGCCCAGGAAGAGGGAAACCTCCTGGCGGCAACCACCACATCTCCCACGCCCCCCTGCCTCTTACGGCCGCCTCCCGGCTGCAGAATCTTGACCGCCGCTACAGCCACAATCTCCGCCGCCGCTGCCTCCTATGGGCGCTACCCAGGCCGCGTCACCAATGGTCGCCCTAGCCGACTCCGCCACGGCCGGACCATGCCTGGCGGTCACGGCGCCACTGCCCAGGGGTGTCATTTACATAATGGGCCGGGCGACGGCGTTCAGGCCCACTCTGGCTCTCCGCCAGGCCCGCCCTGCGCCGGCCTGGCTACCTCAGGCGCCCCCGGTACGCGCTGGTACGCGAGAAGGAAAGAAGGAAGGAAGGAGGGAGGGCAAACGGACACGTGTCGTCGTCGCCACCGCCGCCCTCTCCCCGCGCCGCTCCCTCCTGTTCCTGCACTCCCCCACCCTAGCCCGTTCTTCCTCCCCCGTACGTGCCGGCGATGGCGGCGACATCATCCACAACCAGAGTCTGCCCTGCCTCGCCACGCTCCAGTCCTGCGCAAGGCAACGCGCGCGCAACACCCACCTCACTTGCTCACCCGCCGCGCGGGGTCGAGATTGGGCGGGGCGAGGCGGGAGGAGGAGTTCTCGCGAGAGCTGCTGCTGCAGCCACCGCGGAGAGTTTCAAATTGGCTCGCAGCCCCTGGCGGCAATCGCCTTTGGACTACATGTCCCGGTATACCTAGCGCAGCTCCCCGCCCTGGCTCCTTCCTGTGTGGGCAATGTCCGTGTTGTCGTCCTTCCCCCGAGACCCCCCAGGGCCTTGCTGGTAACTGTAGTTCCTGGCCTACCACAGCGCCCGTCTTTTTTAGCGACGTACAGGGGAAGGCATCATTTGGCCCCGGGCCCCACCGGCCAGCGCAGCCGGTGAGGAGTCTGCAGGAGGGGTGAGCCCGGAGCCCAGAGCGAGCACTCCTGCCTGCGGCAAAACCAAATGCCCTGCCGAGCCACTTTTAGCCTAAAGCACTTCACCCTGTGGGGCCAGGCCTGCCTCCCTGTCCTGCTAAGAAGGAACGTGGTGGGGAGATGGTCTGCTCAGGCCAGCCCTGCCTGCGCGTGTCCCTTTCAACTCATGAGTGTCCTCCTTATGCCATCCCTACCTACATATGTCCTCATCGCAGAGGCTGCCTGTCCTCCTTATGCCATCCCTACCTATGCATGTCCTTGTTATAGCTGGGACTTCCTGTCCTCCTTGAGGGACTTGGTTGCTGCTGAAAATGGGCTTTAGAGTTGCTCAGCCCTCCCCAGGTGCAAGGCTCCACTGGGCTCTGCTTCCAGCAGATTTCCTTAGTCTGGAAATCAAACTCCTTAAACTTTGCAGGCTTGGTTTGTGTTTTTTTACACCTCAGACTGATATTCCACACCATAGACTGATATTCCATACCATGCTTATTATATATACAAGAGGGAGTTGGTCAGGAGGAGCAGATCACTGCAAGGAGACTGGCTGGGCATTGGTCAGCAAGTGCTGGGCAATTGCATTGTGCATTACTTGATTTTCTTGAGGTTTCTTTCTTTCTTTTTGTCATCTTCCTTATCATTACAACAACTATTATTATTATATTTCAATTATTGAACTGTTCTTATCTCAACCCATGAGTTTTACCTTTCTCTGATTCCCATCCCTATCTCACTGAAGAGCAGGTGGGGAGGGAGTGAGCAAGTGGTTTCTAGGCATGTTTGATTCCTGACCTCTAGTTTATTGCAGTTGTTCCTACTTCCCTGCAAATGTCTAAACAGCAAAGAAGCAGACACGTTGCTAAACTGTAATGAAATAACAATTTGAAACACTTAAAATAGTTTAGCTCTAGACATTAGGTAAAATTTCAGACTAAAATACTCATATAGCAGCATAAATAAGCATTTCTTTACAAATAGAAACCACGGTTATTACATGCATTCACCACTGAAAAGAGGGCAGCTGGATTACAGGTACAAAACTATTCTGTACAACTGTCATGATGATAGTTTTGGTGTCAATTTGCCAAGCTGTATTGTGACCTTCTTTCCATTTCTTTTACCATACAAGGTACATGTCACCATCACCTTGGCAAAATACTCACCCTTTTGGGTTTTGCCTCTGGCAGGCAGAACATCAGCAACATTAGGAGAGAGAAGTATCACTGTACATGTGAATTACTGGATGTTGAATCCCACTTCATGACTGTTGATGTTCTGGATGTTTCAGTTGGGATGAGACAGTGATAACAGAGTGATGTGCCTCTTGTGCAACGCTCCTTATGTACAAAAAAATGAGTAATGACACTAAAGGATCCTACATGACAATTCCATATACTCTTTCAGAACAATAGCTTCTTGTAAGCAAGGACTGAACTGTTTCTCATCACAGCAAGGACTCTCTGTTAGACTCAGAGTCTCTTTAAGGATACAATTTATTCAACACAAAATTCACAAGAAAAAATCCTCAATATAAACCATTTCCACTGAACACTCTAGAATACTGTCAAGGCAAGCCAGCTAAGGTGTGTGATTCAGAGATGACTAGCAGACACCCACCTTTTCTTCACCTGGAGTGCTCTGATTTAACAATACTCAATTTGAGATTGTTGGTATTAGGCATTTTTCTTCAGTGGTTACAATCTCCTTTTGTCACCTTAGGTCAAAACACCAAAAGGTGTACACAAGTACAAGTTGTCTTGGAGGCAATCAAATCCAAACTTCAGTTGCAAAAAAACCCCTCAAATTCTGGAAAATACAACCTGAAAAAGGAAAAGACATCAGGCTGGCTTCCTTTCATAGGGAATAGGGTCATATATGTTGACTGTGTAAGAAGCCTGCAGTATCCAGCAGTTCCTCTCAAAGCAGACAAAGCAATTAATAGAAGTTCCTCCTGGCCATATACAAGAGAGCACAGGATATCTCTGTTTCCTCAAACCATCTCCAACAGACTGGCTCTTGAAAATATGTTGGAGAGTCCTTCCCCTGCATAGGTAAGCTTTAATGTCTGTGTGCCCAGCTGTGTGAGAAGCATTGCTAAGTGTGAGCAGCTAATGCATTTTCCAGCACAGCCACTGTGAGATTTCTGATGTCTGATTTATTGCTGTGGGGGCTGTCTGGGTAGTTCAGCCCTGCAGCATTTTTGTTCTGGCAGGTGCTGATCACCTCCTGAGAGGTGTTAAGACACCTCTTTTGTCAATGAGTGCTTGATGCATTGCAGAAAGTGATCATTGTCTCCTTGGCTTTGACCCACAAGTACTGAAAAACAAAAGTTCTCCATCCTCTTGTTTACAGAGAGAGTTAACACAAAGCCAGTGCCCTTGAAAGAACCAATGTGACCTCAGGTGTGAGCAATTCAGAGGAAGGTGCATCATTCAGTCTGCTGAATCTGCTTATTAGCTGCTGGCACAAAGATTCACTGTGCATAAATGTTTCTTTTAGCTTCTTCCACTTCACCGTTTCAAACCCAGGAAATATGTTTTCTGGAAGTGGCATAATGGAAGTGTACTGAGTGCCACCAGCTTGAGGGTTTCCCTGGGCAGCCTCAGGCATGGTGCAATGCCCAGCCAGCCTCCAAGGGAAGCTGTGGAGGTTAGCCCCCATGCTTTGCCCTCATCTCTGGCTGCCCCTGCCTGCATGTGGGGGTTGGTTTGTGCTGGAATCATGTCCCGGGAATGGCTGGCACTACCTGACCTGCATCAGGCTGCTTCTTTGCCTGGGGCTCCCAGGGGCTTTCTGGAGAAGGGTCTTTTCCCTGCAAGAGAGCCCCAGCACATAAGTAGCACCAACTCCATTAAAACACATCACCAGGGGCAGGGATCAGCTGGATTCTCTCCCCACCTCCACTAGCAAGGATTGCTACCTTCTGCTAGCAAGGATTTCTGCCACAGGTTGTATGGCTTTCAGCTCCAGGCAATGGGGAAAATCATGGGTATCCCTGAAAAAAATGCTGACAGAAAGGTAATCTCTTGTTTCTTCTCCTTCTTCTTGCATTCTAAGCCTCAAACAGTGAATGAATCTAGGAAGTATTTCAATAGCTCAATAGGGATGCAGGGCACTGCCAGCACCTCCAGCAGATCCAGGTCCTCCTCCTGGGTGTTACTATATGCAGCATGTCTGCATGGGACTTCCCATGCTATAGCACCATAGCTGAAACCCTAGTTCCAGGTAATTACATGGTATTTAGCTTCCTGCAGTCCTAGAGGAGAGCCCAGATTTCTTTGCAACCTCCCAGTCACCTCAGAGTGCCTCTGGCTCTGCTGCCAATGGCAAACAGGCTGCTGAGCCTTTTTGTTTTGATGCATCTAGCTAAGAAAGGCAAGTTCAACAAGTTTGGTTCAGCATATACTGGCTGAGATCAGAGTCCTGTTTCATTAGGCTTCATAGAAAGGCAGGATTACACTCAGCCTAGCTCACAAAGCGCTTGCAATGTCACAAAGCAGAAGGGAAACACCTACAGTGAGAAATGCCTTGCCAAAATTCATGCAACAGCTCAAATGCTGAGCCAGGAACATCAGTCAGGTATCCCATTTCCTGCCATCACTTGGTCAAGTAGATCTGCTTCAAACAGGGTAGCAGGTGGATCTGTGTATTTATTCATACCAGTGGCTGCTGCCTTTTAGGCAATATGCTCCAAAAAATACACTGCAAAATTAAATATACTGTTGGAGGAATTGCTGAGCCCTGGACAGAAAGGAAAACAAACCCCAAAGCAACAAGTAACTTGCTGAAGTTCATTAGTCAATCAGTGACACCACGAAGAGTACACGAGAGATACTCTTGAGCCTAAGCCATTAGAATACTGCACCTACCTAGGGAGAGTTCCTCAGTATTTGTTGTTCAGGACACACTGTGGCTTGATGTTTCTGTAGAAACACTCAGAGCTTCTGGCCAAGCATAAGAGGCTTCATGTTCTAGGAAAATAATGGGAGCAGGGGTGCAGCACCCAGATGAGTGCTTTGCCTAAAGGCAGTCCCTGAGTGACTGGCCAAAATTGGGGGGGGGTTGCCTTTTGTGTAAATATATTATGTAAAATATGTACTTTAAAACAATAGCTACAAATGTCCTACTTTCCTTGGAGCTGGTGGTGTGTTGTCTTGAGTGATATCTCCTCTGAAGCATGGATTGAAGCCAGGCACAGGCTGAAGTGTATGTGGCATATAAGAGATGGGAATTGGGGCTGGCAAGTGCTATTGTTCTCCTCTTTGCCTCCCAGTGAACAGTGTTTGATTCAATTTTCAGTTGCCAGAAGAGATTAAATATCTCAATTCTGGTATCAAGAAGTGGTCTGTCCCATCACTTTGGTGCAGAAAGTGTTTTTCACAGAAGGAACTGTCAGATGCATGATGAAGCCATTTGTGTACTACAACAGCAGCACAGCACATGTGTACTGAAAGGCAGCTTTTGACAAAAAGCATCTGGACAGTACAAAAATAATTCAATTAACAAGAGTCCTAGGGATAAAGGATTCATTTTCCCAGCAGGCTGCCAGAGAGGGTTATCAGCATCACAGAAGAGAGGTCTTTCTAGCAGAGAAGCAACACTCAGAGCTGTCTTCAAGATGTCCCTATCCAGGGAAACTGCATACAAACATAAATGTTCCTCAGAGATAAGTGAAAACTCAAATAGTGATGATGGGAGGAAAGCAAACACAAATACAATATTGCAAAAGGAATGAGCTATTACTTTAAATGCTTACCAGCAGAGGACACTTCTGTTAGCTTTTGGCAGAACAAAAGGACATGGCAAAGAAAGGCAGAAAAGCACTGTTTTTCAAAGCACTTTATGGGCAACTCTGAAATCATGTGTGTACACAGCCTCCAAAGGCTACAGCTGAAAATGTCCACTGTGTTTTTCTCCCAGAGACAAGGGAAATATATTTTTCCTTATAAAAGGGATGATGAAATAAATTTCTCAGCAGCATTGTGCCCCCAGCTGTACCACCCTGGGGCAGATTGGTGTCCCTGTGGGAGTGGGCAAGGGCAGCAGCCACCAGCCCCATGGAGGAACTCAGCACAAAGGAGAGCCTGCGTCTCCTCTCCATCAATGTTAACTGCAATCATTGCTTGTAGGGGGTTTACAGCACACCTGTTGCTCCTACTCTCCTCCTAAAACACCATGGAGCAGGGCAGAGGGAAAAAATGCTCACAGAATCACAGAATGTCCTGAGCTGGAAGGGACCCACAAGGATCATCAAGTCCAACTCCTGTTTATGCACAGACCAACCCCACAGTCACCCCATGTCTCTAAAAGCATTGTCCAGATGTTTCTGGAATTCAGTGAGAGTTGGTGCCATGACTGCATCCCTGGGGAGCTTGTTCCAGTGCTCCACCACTCTCTGGGTGAAGAGCCTTTCCCTATTATCTAACCTGAGGCTCCCCTGACACAGCTTCATGCCATTCTCTCAGGTCCTGTCACTGGTCACCAGAGAGAAGAGATAAGCACCTGCCCCTTCATCTCTGGTGAGGAACTTATCACAGAATGTCAGGGGTTGGAAGGGCCCTAGAAAGCTCATCTAGTGCAACCCCCCTGCCAGAGCAGGATCACCTAGACCAGCTCACACAGCAATGTGTCCAGGCAGCTCTGCAATGGCTCCAGACAAGGAGACTCCACAGCCTCCTGGGCAGCCTGGGCCAGTGCTCTGTCGCCCTTACTGGAAAGAAGTTTCTCCTCAGCTTAATACTAAGCCTCCTGTGGTCCAACTTGCTCCCATTCCCTCTTGTCCTAACAGAGGGACAAAACTGCTATGAGGTCTCCCTTCAGTTTCCTCTTCTGCAGGCTGAACAGACCAAGTGACTTCAGCCATTCCTCATATGGCTTCTTCTCCAGACCCTTCATCACCTTTGTGGCCTTCCTCTGGATGCTCTCTAACAACTCAATACCCTTCTTGTGTTGTGATGCCCAAACCTGCACACAATACTCAGGGTGAGGCCACACCAGCCCCGAGTAGAGTGGGACTATCACCTCTCTCAATGGGCTAGCAATGGAGTGCTTGATGCATCTAGGACCTGTTTAGCCCTTTCAGCTGCCAGGGCACACTGCTAACTCATATCCAATTTACCATTCAACCAAAACTCCTAAATCCCTTTCTGCAGCCTCTCATTCCCCAGCCTGTAGGTGCATCAATGCTTGCCCCTTGCCAGGTGTAGAATCCAGCACTTGCCTTTGTTAAACTTCATATGGTTGGTGACTGCCCAATCCTCTAACCTGTCCAGATCTCTCTCTGCAGGGCCCCTCTGCTCCTTTCCTACCTGCAGCCCCTTTTCACATAGCACATGCAAGCCCTGTGACAGAGAGGATGCAATTGCTCCTGCAAGACAGCTGGTACCCTCAGGCATCCTCATCACCTCTAGCCTTTCTGTCCCTGACTTCATCCCCACCAACCCCACTCTGCTCTGTGGGGATGAAGACAATAACACAAGCAAATAACCAACCCCACTCTGCTCTGTGGGGATGAAGACAATAACACGAGCAAATAAGAGAGGGTTTGCCCAGAAAGAGGAAGCTACCCTAAGCAGGACTTGGTAAGTAACACCACAGAAACATCTTTCTGCAAAATTAAGTTATAGGCTAGCACAGCTCTGTGTTTTATGTACATTTTATTGTGTTTTGGATATAAATCTGGTGCAATCAGGTTACTCCAGGAACAGGTCATATATTTAGTATGTGCAGTCTGCTCTATTTCTTTCCAGCTACTCAGCACAATTCTCTTAGCAGGATTTTATGCTCTAAAGGGTAACTAAAACTACCAGCATCTCTTCCTTTTGAGGTTAATGACATTTGGGGGAAAAAATCCTAACCATATCCTGAAATTAAGAAAAGACATCCTGTGATTTTGTGAAAATATCATTTCCCAGTATGGGTATCTGAAATTGCCTCCCCCCGAAAAAAGGTACTGCCAGTGTTGGAGAATATTTTCTTTAACACAGAGCTTTTTATTTGTTGTAATTTTTGTCATCTATCACCATCTCCTTGTGAAAAACAATTAAGTGGTCTTGAGTGAAAAAACCCTTTTATTCTGAAAAGAGCTCTGGATTAACAAGAGAAAAAAAATCCTAACAGAGCTGCAATTGCTTTAATAAAACACATTACAAGAAAACCAAACCCTGATGGCTGAAGATTAATCACCTGTCTGGGAAGAGAGCATTGCCCTCCTCACACACATTGTGCTTCTAAGTGCCAGCTTAGGATAATTCCATCCCCAAACACTTTGCATCACCTCTGTGCCATGGCACACTGCTCCCAGCCTTGTGCCAGGATAAGTATCCTCTTGTTGCACTATGGTTCTGGGAGCTAAGCTGGCTTAATGGACAGAATTCTTTTTCCTGGCAAAGGAGACCCCTGCTCCAATTTAAAGTGTGGCAGTGCTGGCAGATCAAGGGCACGTGTGCTATGGCATGGAGGCAGGAAGAAGCAGCAGAAGTGCTAGAAAATGGAATGGCTGATGAAGCCTTTCTCAAAAGCCATGGGCTCAGTTTCTACCTTTTTGCATCAATTTTCAGCCAACACTTTTTCTCTGATGTAAGTGCAGTTATATTTCTGCCTACATTTAGCTAAACCCTAGCAGTTACTCTGTAAACTGATGACCCTTCCCTAGCAAAAGAAGGAAATTGACAACAGGCGTGGAGACCCATGGGTTGGAATGAAAACAAATCTAATGAAACAACAAAACAGATCCCAAGATAAAGTATATAAAGCTATACTCAGCCCAGCAAAAGTAGAGCAGGAGCCTCCTTTCCTCAGCAAACCTCCCCCTTTATACTGAGTGTGACATTTATGGGATGGGATACCCCTGTGAGCCAGCACAGATCAGCTGCCCTGCTTGACTCAAAACTGCTAATGGCTTGCAGACCATGACTGGCCTAGGATTCTGTCCCAGCAAAACCAGGACAACATTCTATGATTCCATAACATCCATTTTCCATAGATAGAACTCCATTGACAAGAAAACATGTTGTTTAGGGATCCCCTTTGCCCACAGCTATCTGCAATTTCCCTTGTAATTAAAATCAATGGCTTTCATGTCTGTTACAAGCCCAGGTTATCATTTGTACAATTAATTACAGTCAGACCTAACATTAAAAACTAGGAATTGAAAAAAAAAAAGCTCTATAAAAACAGAACACAGAGTCCATACTTCAGTCATCAAAAAACAAAAGGAATCAAGGCTTTCCTTGATTTTGGATAGTCTGTAAATGTCTTGAGATAGTACCTGAAAGAAAAATAAGCAAGAAAATAAGTGAATGAACCCGCACACATGCAAGACAACTGCAGTTTCAACCCAGCTCAGCTAAGGAACCTTCACATTCCTCCAAGCTCTGTGTGTTATTCTGCAAAAGAGCATCCTCAAACTATTCACACCAGGTTATTTGATTAAGGGAAAGCTGATAATACTGTTAAGGTTCTAACAGACTTCAGGGACTGAGTGAAGGGCACCATATCTACTCCAGTGACTGCAGAGGTTGGAAGGGAACCCTCAGGGAAGGATCATATTTACAAGGCTCTGTGAAAAGAGGCAGTAATGTGGTGGAAGCAGTGATGTAACTCATGTTGGATGACATGAATATCAGGCTCACTTGACTCAACAGGGGCTCCAGCTGACTGCCTTACTTTTGTATATAAGCCAATACACTTCTTGTGCATAGTAGTCAATTTTGACTTTCTCTTGAATCCTGGCCCTGCTCCTCTGCCCCTCCCTGACCCTTTGCAAACTGCACTCCAAAAGCAAGCAGCAGCATGTGGTAAGAAAAGAGTTTGATACCTGTGATGGTGATAAGCACGTGGCCCGATGCAGCAAAGGGTAAAAAAGGCAAAGGCAAAGGCTGGTAGGGACCAGGTTGCTATGGCAAAACCAAACCATTCCACAATCTCTCCAAAGTAGTTGGCTCCAGAAACATAGGTGAACAGTCCCCCTGCATTGACAGACAAAATAGGTCATTTCTACACATATGTAATATGTAATTTCTATCTATTTTGTCATCTCATGCACATGGAAAGTTCTTCCCCATAAAGTCAGCAGCTGAGTAGGCTACCTTGCTTATTCAAAGCCCATAAGAGCAACCTAAACCCCCTGCCCTGAAGCCATGACAAACTAACAACAAGGAAGATCTTTCACAAGACTCTTGTACAACTACAAGATCAAAGGTGATTCTAACTGAGAGGCTTCCAGCACTTTCCCAATCATTTATATTCATTTGGAAAAGGACCTAAGAAAGCCCATTCTTAGATTTAAATGATAATTAGTAACATTAGTCAATTCTCTCCTGGCACTAACAAAAAATAGTTTGCAACTCTGCTACATCTGGGGAATGTAAAAATCTGGATCTCAGTTTTGCCTCACAGCTAATCACAACCTCTACAAGAGGCAGATAAGTACTGGAAGTGAGAAACTCTGAGGGAGAAATATTACCATCTGTAACAAGCCAGCAGAAGGAGTCAACATCAAAACCAGGCAACTCCTGGATCCCCATCCATGCTGCTCTAGAGAGCTAGACATTTGCTGGTTCAGCCCATGGCCACTCTTCCTCAGCAAGCCCCACCTTGAAGGAGATGGAAAGGAAATTCTGCACCTTGCATCCTTGGTGTTATTTTCCCCCTTAAAATTTACACTTCTTCCTGGGCATGGAGAAGAATATTTCCTTCTTTGCAGCTGCCTTTTAGAAGGTTTAAATCCTCTTCCTATGTGCCATTTCTATCTTCTCTTAAATTACCAAGGTCATTTCCTAAAATCTGTCCTCACAGCTCATGTTTTCCAGATACTTGCTGCTTGTTGTGGACAACCTGCAGCCAGCTCACACTAGTCTCCTGCAGCTCAGAGGGGCATCTGGACCAAGAACCTGTGCAATATTGGCATCTCTGCTATTTTTATCATCACTTTGCTGTGAATTCAGTCAGAAAACATTATCCATCCTGCTGCCCTGCCTTCTCTAAGGAGGTGAGGGGTAAGGATATACCTCGAGGAATCTTGTAGGTGACCTCCCCAGGTTTCCTCAGCTGGCGCAGCAGGAGATCACTATGAATGTTGATTCCCATTCCCAGCAGAAACAAGAAGAGGCCTAAGAAACAAAGAAGAAATGCATTAGAAAGACAGCTCTGCCTAGTTATCCCTACTCAAACACAGATGTGAGGTTTATCTTTGGAGCAGGGCAGAAAGGAAAGCTAACATGAGGTGGGTGTATTCTTGTTCAGGTCAAAAGATGTGCTGCTACTGGGAAGGCTACTGAACTGGGGAAGTGAAGGTGAATGGCAACCAATAACTCTATCTATATATTTATATACACTGAACTGGAGAAGCACAGGTGAATGGTAACCAATAACTCTCTATATATGTAGTTACAAACTTGACAGGCATTCAAGTAGAGGGAATGAAGAGAATGATGTTCATGGAGGATTTCTAGAGATGTGGGAAGCTGGCAAACATCACGCTTGGGATAAAAAGCTGGTTTGGAAGAATTAAAATACATTTACATCAATGGAGCCACCCAAAGTAAATCTTCCCTCTTCTAGGAATTTAGAACTGTCACTCTGGTAGTAAATATGAAAATGTGTGTGACATCTGATCTTCTCCATGTGCCTTACATGAAAAAAGGAAAGAGCCCTTTTTCTCTAAAGCCTCATTCATGCTGAGGTTTTGCCCTTCTTGTCTCTCTCAGTCAGAATAGCTGCATCAAGCATAAAGCTCCCTGATGAGGAAGAGAAAGGCACATTTTGGGCTTGAACATGGCCACTGCTGGGTGGACGCTTCTGGCTGAGTAAGAGCACATCACTGTTGAGCTACGCCATGAGATTGCATCTCCACAGCTCACAAGCAGCAGGAGGCTCTGGAGTGGTGTCAGTGAAACAAGGCTGATGATTTGAGACTAGCACATTACATTCAAAAGTCACTGCACATTCCTTTGTTTAATCTGGAGCAGCAGGCAGGTTTAATGCTGATTTCCATCACAGTGAAGATTAGGCACAAAGTTTACAAACTGCTTGGAGATTAGATCTGGGGAATCCTGCAGCTGTAATTACCTGAGGTAAATCTGATGTCGGTGCACCAATCATTTGGATACTCAGCACAGTAAATCAAGTAGTATCCCTGGAGGAAGCCATTATAGATACAGAATAATGTGCCAAAGAAAAGCAATTGCAGTGGGAAAGGTCTGCCTCTAGTGAAGAAGGGGTAAATAAATGTCCTAAGGTAGATAAGAAAACAAAGTCAGAACATTACTCATGACAACACTGTATTTGCAATTTCTCTGCTGGAGGAAAGAAAACATTAACAAACCACAAAATATAAAGAAGGTCAATAAATCTAAAACAAATGGAGAACAACTATAAGAAAAAGATCAGCAATTAATGGGAACAAGAAATACTGAAGATACCCACAGCTTTCAGGTCCTTCAGGACTGAACATGAGGTGGGAAGCTAGAAATCTCCTCCAGAGTTCCTGCTGCTTTGGGAATGTCTCTCTGCCTTCCTTCTCCCTTGTTGGTAAAATGAGGAACTTGTGCCCACAAACAGCATTTCTGCTGTAATGCTGCAAAGGGCCAAGCAAAGGATGCTGTGGAGGCACATGGGCAGACTGCTATTCAACCCAAAGCACTGAAGGGCAGTACCAACTGCAGTATCAGATCCCCAAAGGAGCACTGCTATTCCACAAGCACTGTGGAAGTGCTTTGTTGCAGAGAAAACCTTTCTGATCCGTTACAGGGATCGGTCCCTGAGGGCTTTAGCCCATGGTAGTAGATAGCTGAAAGCAGTGTTGAGACCCCTCTGGCTCTCTTATTCCCTGCAGTATATAGCCTAAATTGTAATCCCCTTTCCTAGCCTCTCCCACCCCACTCAAGAGACCTCTGCTCATCTCCAGCAGGCAGCAGCTCTGTCCTGCTCTGCTTTAACACTGCAACACAGAGGCAGAGCAATGTTGTTGGCTGCTGTTTTGCCTCCAGTCCCTGCCTCTCCTCCATCCTTTCAAAATAAGTGCAAAACCCCAAAGTTTAATATGCTAAACACCAAGATTTCCATGTAGCTCCAGCACCTAGGGCTTCCTTAGACAAGAGCCAACAGTAGCACTAACATATGTAGGAGCAAGTAATTTGTGCTTGTATAGTTCTAATTTTCACATGTCTTTGGTTCAGCTGTGTGTATCCTTCTTGACACTTTGGACAATCCATATCACCCTTGGGAGAGTGAAATGGAGAAGTTATATTCATATATATTAGGTATTTTCTTACCTGGCCAATTAAATTCAGTATGTGATAAAACCTACAGGCTTTGGATAGTGCTCATCATACCACTGCTGCTAAGTAATCCACATCCCAGGTTGCCAATCCCAACTTAGGCAAGCTGAAGCATAAAATGTCATAACATTATAAATCTAGATTAAATTATATTGTGTGTCTGAAAGTGAGCAAGCAGAGTACAAGCAACAACATGTTCACTGCTTTCCAAAGCAAGGTAGGCCAGCAATGAAGACACTTGTGATGCAGTAGTTCTAAATGTTTGCAAATCTAGTGAAACCTAAGAGGTATAGAGAGTATCTTTCAGACAGTGGTATCACATTTGTCATATCTATTACACTCTGGAAAGGAATGCTCTTTGGAGTAATGTTACCAATAATTGTTGGGTTCACCCCTGGGGAATGGGATGCTGCAGTTATGAGTAGGCAAGGCCAACTTTAGCAATCCAACCTGCCTGTTGAAGTAATGTTGACAAATTGGACATGAACAGCTATGAGAAAAAGTGGGAAACTTGCAAATGTGACCTCTGAAAAAGCTAATTGTATAGAAGAGTGAATGATAGCAAACCACACAAAGTGAGCTTAGGAGGGGAATTTAGACAGCAGATTGGAGTAGGACTTGTATTGCTTTATCCTTTGTCAAACCAGTTATGTTTAAGAGTCTCTTCATTTTTACAGCTGGCTTTTCTCAGCTCCCAGTTCTGTGGTGCTTCCTGATGCTGCTGTTGCAGGCAAAAGGTTATAGGCCAATGAAGGGTGATTTCTCCTGTAGTTAGAGGAGGGCAAAAATCAGCAGTAAACCTATATACCATGAATGCAGGACAGAAAGAACCAGCATGCAAAGCACTAGTACAATCACTATTTTTGTGTCGAGGGAATGAAATTCTGGCATTGCTGAAATCTCACCCCACAGCAGTTTTGAAAACCCACGTCAGGAATTTATCCAACAATCTTTGTTGTGGAACAACTTCTCCAAGGAAATCTGCTTGGCTCTGTCAATCCAGAAGCCAGATCCACTTCTCTGTATCCAAACAATGCCCTAAGCCTTTTGCTTTAATACAGCACCCATCAGCTTGTACTGCATAGCTGCTTGAGGGCACACACATGATTGCTGATGACTTTGGAAAAGCAGCTAAGATAAAGTGGGGGAATTTCACAGGTTTAAAGATTCCATGGAGGAGTTTGAACCTCTGCTGGAATTGTTTTGCAGGTGACAATCAAAGGGGGATGGAAGGGCACCACTTCAGAATAACAGAACAAACCCTGGCCTTCTGGATTTAGACCAATGACAAATTTGACCTTTTTCTTTCAGTGCAGTATTGATGACTAATCCTTTATTCCTTTATCATCTTCTCTGGCCAAAGGCACTGCATCTGACTAAACTACTGCCAACAGCTTCTTTTCAATGAGTGAATAATAAATTATTAATCCTCTTCTCCATCATTTCTTTTCCAGAAGAACAGGTTTTGAAGAGAAGATCATTTGACATTGCATCATATTTCATCTCAAAGGTATTAGTCCAGCTCTTTGAAAACTCCAGAGACCCTCACTCAAACTGGGGGAAACTACAGCTTTGCTCTTCTTTCCACAGAAGGTGGAAATCTTTTCACATAATGCACTAAGAGTGGCCTCTCAGTCCTCTACCAATAGCTGGTTAGAAAATACTTAGCCATCAAGGAAGGACAGAGAAGCACTGGAACATACTAGCTGAAGGGCTGCAGGAATCTCCATCAATGGCAATTGGTAAGGACAGACCAGACAAACTTCTATCAGGAAGGAGAAGAAAGGTTGAGGACTATATGTAGCCAGGAACTGTCTGGGAACGGGAA
This sequence comes from Bucco capensis, assembly GCA_013396975.1. Taxonomy (NCBI): domain Eukaryota; kingdom Metazoa; phylum Chordata; class Aves; order Piciformes; family Bucconidae; genus Bucco; species Bucco capensis. The sequence continues at coordinate 546,528 of VWZO01009081.1, read as the reverse complement.
CTTGGAGCTATCTTGGTGAAAGAGAGGCTCTGACAAGAAACTAGGGAGTAGGGATGAGATCTGGAATTAGCTCAGCAAAAAAACCCCAGTCACAAGCAAAACCTTTTGCTCAGGCTGCAGACTGAACTCAGTGCCACCTGTCTCACTTGAAACTCGAACTACACTTGATCCAGATCCATGTATGTGTAAGGATTAGAGGACAGGACAACAGACAACATGATGAGATGGATTGTGGTGATGACAAAAGTGCAAATCTCATGGTGCTTCATGATTACCTCTACTATGTAATAGAATCTAAAGGGCAGGAGTACTTCAAGATTAGGAGGAAGTTTGTTAAGTAATGTGTCAAAGGGTTAAGCCAGCCAAAACCTGTACTTCAGCAAGGTATCCCACTCTTTTCTTCTCCAGAAATAACCACTTGCTATTTATGAAGCCAGATCACTTCATTCCTGTTGCTAAACTGTGGGTGTCTACCAAAAGGATGAAATGTGTGCCAGAGTAACTTCACCAGACACTATGCTATGCTCTTCAAAAAGCTCCCTGCTCCACTGGAGCAGAGTTCAGAGTGAGAGTGTGAGTAGAACAAAAAGCTGCATCTACAGGAAAAATGATACAAAATCCAACAGTGCCCAAATCTGTACTCATACCACTAAACTTAGCAGAGGAAGTGCAATGATTTTTCACAAATAAAAATGAGAAATGACCAAAGGAAGCCAGGTATTTGGTAAGCTATCCCTCTCCAGAGCTAAATTGTGGTCAGGCTCTATCCAACCAACATACACTAGACTATAGAGTTGCAAGATACACTGTTAATAGTCTTTAAAATACTCTTAACTGCCTTCCCCCACTCTACTTCTTTTCCTCTTTCATGCCTAAAACTGCATACATTTTTTTCCAAAATGGAAAAAGTTAAAGCTGAAAATTATAATCCTTAGGTTCACGTTTAGAAGAACATTGGTTGAAATGTTCTGCTGTTTAGAAGGCAGTAATCCAAATTTCTTCTGAACCTGTATAACCTCATGGCATCCATGTCAGTACACACACACACCGAGGGGAACAACATTTCAAATGGTCAGCCTGCTCCTGAGTTTGTGCTCACATTACAGTGATCAGAGGACTTAATATCTTCTTTTTTATTTAAGGACAAGCACTATCACAGGCTGACTCTGAGTCATAGTCATCTTTGCTCCCTCCCAAAACATGCCCAAAGATTTCCTAACACTGAAAGTTGCTAGGTGAAACACTCAATACAAAGAAAGTGCCAGTATTAAAGTGTCTCTTGATAGCTGGATACTGCCCTCTCACATCATCTTCTTTTCCCTTCCATTTCTCCTCACTCCTGCTCCACCTTTTTTCCTAGCTGTTCTTAACAATTGCCATACTTGTCCCTTTCCTTTCTCTGAAAGTAAGTCAGAGAGAGAAAGGAGAACTGGCCAAAAGAAGTGTAAAAAATAAACTAATCAGGGATATTGTTTTCAAATGCTCCTAGTTTCCCATTCTTTTACCAAGAAAGCCTGCTTTCCCTGATCTTTTTAGAAAGATGGCAATTTGTAGAAAATCAAGTACAGGCACACCAAATGGGTCACCTGCAACCAAAGAGGTTTGGGGATCCAGCTGTGTCTGAAATGAAAATGAAATGAAAACAGCATTCTTCTTAAATATACCAACACAGTAAAAGATTACAGTTTGGATTGGAAACAAAGCTGCAAGAGAAGAAAATCAATAAAATGGAATTCCAAGTGGTATTTGAAACTGAAATGTCTCTTTAAATTGCTGGTGCTTTAGCTGTTATGGGCAGCAGAGTGGGAGGCAAATGCAGCACCATGTCTTTTACACCACAACCTTCAGGATTAAGTTTGTAGGGAAGTGAGACAAGGTCTTCCTCCCCTAGCATCTCCTCTGCTCCCTCATCACTCTGTCTCACTTCTAAGACAAGTTCAGCATTAAGGTTTGTATGGAATTTGATAGTGATGACTTCCTATCATCATCATGTATTTTGTTTCCCACCTTTGTTTATTCAAGCTGGACTGCAAAATGGAAACAGGCTTCTCTGAGGCCTTCAGCTGGCATTTTCACTGTCTTCCTTCACCAGCCAAGCTCCTCTAGCAGGAAAGGCTGTATTACAAACGACATTTCAGAGCAAAATACTTGGCAAGTCATTTATCACAAGAAGTATTCCTGTCTGTACATCCTCTGCCATTCATCATTTTCAGCTCACGGGCAGCTTTTCACAGAGATTGCCTACACAGATGGCAGACTTGGCATTCAGTGCTTTTCTCCTTTTCTCTGCCTTCTCACTCCATCAGTTTCACAGGCCCTACCTTATGAAAGTGAAGAAGCTCTGAGCTTACCTAAACTAGCTGGGATCAATTCAGATTTTTCTAGGATGGTTGCCTTAGCACCACAGAGCTGATTTGATTACATTCACAGCACGCTGAAGTAAGAAAGTGCACATGCAGACATAAAGAGCTGGCTAAGGATAGCAGACAAAGAGGCAAGGAGTGGAACTGAGGATTCCTCCCTTCCTTTTCCCCACCTCAGCAGCAGCAGCCTGCCTTCAAGCTTTCATGAACTCCTCAGGGAATGCTCCATCTTGTGCCAGCCACAAAGAGAGAGGCTGCTGCCTAGTGGTGACAGAGAAAGAGGAAGAGCATAGTGCTGTCACACATACTGCTGCTCTTGGGCTAAGGCAGGAAGGGGAGAAGGTCTCCTGGCTCCCTTCACATCCCTCCTGCATCCTCTTGGGCAGCAAATCTTTGTATTGGGCTTTGCTAGGGGAGGGTTGGCTCTTTGGCCAGCAGCTGGTACCCAGATGACCATCTCCTTTCTCTTTCAGCAGTGAGCTGGGGAGCACACCACCTGCCAGACCTGGCTCAGAGAGGTCCTACAAAGTCCTTGTTAAAGAGGAGGAGCCATCAGCATTAACCCAGGGAGTTTCCATAAGAGGATTAGAATGCCCCTCTAGCATATTCCTCAATGACCTGACAATAAATACAACTTACCACAGAGAAAGCTGGCACACAGCTCAAATTCTAGACAACTGGTGAATATCAATGTGAGTAGGACAGCATTAATGAGCACTAAGTCCATAAAGAGAAGTTACTTTAAAATCAAAGAAATAGAGCCATACAAACACAAACTATCCCAAAAGAATGGTAGATTGCAACTGCTTATAATCATGGTTACACCAGCTCTAGGGTGCTCAAAGTAGCCTGGAAATACAGAGCTTCCTAATGTAACTCCAAAACAGAGAGCACTCTCCCCATCTGTAAGCATTAGAGAAGCATATGGGAACAGGAAGGTGATGTTGTCTCTGGATATGCTACTACAAGTGTGGTATTTTATTCTACATGCAACACTGATGTCTTCACCTTAAAATGGATACAGGAAAAGAGGAGAGAAAAAAAGCCACAAAAATTATCTGAGGGGGGAAAAATCATGCATTGAGAGCCTTCTGCTGTGGTTCAGTGACATTATAATTCTGCCTTAAGACGTCAGATCAAATAAAGCTACTTGACACCATCTCCAAAAGCAAATTAATTTTGCTGCTTTAAACCTTTTCCTAAACTTATGACATGGTAATTTTATCCTAACCAACTTCATGCTGGATGAAGGATCATGTGTCTGCATTAGCTATAACTCTTATATCAGATCAAGTAATGTCTGTTCTCCTGCAGCAGGCATAAAACCACCATAAAAACAACTTCAGCAGAAACACCATGTCATGTACAATAGCTAATGCATCAGAAATAGGATCATGGGCTCCTACTGTATCTGGATCACACTGCTGCAGAGGGAGGACCTGACAGCTCTGTAACAAGCAAATTGAAAGATGATCTGTGATTACTGTATAAGTGATATCATGGTAAGAAGATACCAAAAGGTACTAAGGAGTGCTTGAAATTATCACAGAGGAAGAAAGAGCAATCACCACTGGGAGAAAAATCAAAGCTAGACAAATTCAAGCAAGACATTTTAAACATGCTGTTTAAGTGATAGTAAAAGAGATCAGAAGACTACACTATGAAAGAAAACAGTGGATTCTCCATAGAAAATTAGGGATTCTTCATCTTCTGGAGTCTTCAGAGTAAAACTTGAAGTTACTCTGACATATATCCTTCAGTCAAACCCAAGCTACTGGGGCAGCACAGTTGGTCATGGCATATAGGAAGGCAGAATCACTAGCATCGTGGTCCTATAAAGTAACTTTTACTTCTGGAGACAATATAGTCCTTCTGAGCACACCTCTAATCAAAAGTTCCCTTCTGCATGCATGTTTGCTGTAATAAATGAGATAAAATCAGAAATGACAAAAAGCTTCCCTGTGGGCAGAAATAAGTCACTAAATTATGCCACAGTATACAAAGAAACTTTTCTCTGTTTCATACAAACATGAGGGAAAGTTTAAATACTGTTGTCAGATAATCAGTAGTAAAAGCAGCAGATCAACAGATCAACTCCTGTTCTTTCAGGTAAAGTCTGAGCCTAGCTTTCAATTAGTGCTGATTTATTAAGAGTTTGACCTGATCTGCAGAGGTTCCAAGTGATGAAAAATTCTAGGTAAATCCAAATTCTAAGTTACAAGAAAGCTACATAAATTACTAGAAATTCTATTTAACTGCAAGCTATGCCAATTGCTAAAATTTTTGTGGAGCAATAAGCTATGCTGATTGTTACCCTTTTTTGTGTAATAATAAAGCTTTAATTAAAGCTTTAATTAAAACCACAACCCAGTGGCCATTTGTCATTCTAACAAGGATCACTCAAAGCATCTTCCTCTCCCTATCGCTCCAGGTGACAGCCAGAAAAACTCCTAGTTTGTGATTTTTGTTGCTCTTTTAAATAATAATCAAGCACTAATCTTTAATGCAACATCTCAAATATTAATTGATAAAGCAGAATCTCAGAATGGCTTGCACAAGAAGAGGCTGCACACTGTGAGAATAGCACTGGAGTAACACCAAGTGTTAGAAACAAACCTGTTCATTACACAGACTTGGTTAAAATGAGGGCTTTTATTTTTCCACGGGAAGAAAAACAATCCAGCCAGAGATGAATCTGATATGACAAAGTTTCCAAAAAGAAAATAAAATATACAAATTGCTACTTCGGTAATGAAGCAGGAATGACGAATTGAGCAGAAAGAAGCAATTCTTGTGTTGTAGTACAGAAAGCCCCCAGAGACTTTGGGTTTTTTCCCGTGCTGACTGCACAGCAATGTGGCTCTCTCGGTTCTTGCTCTCTCCCTGCTGCACTGGGTTTGCATTGGGGATACACGCCTTGTCCCCACAGTTTGCTCTGGCGGCCGGCGCTGGGCTTCTCCTACCCGCAGGAAGCACTTCGCACATTCCTTTACATAATATTTCGATTAGGTTCACCCAAAACTTTGCTCTAGCTTAGCGAAACTTCCTCCTAATATTTTTTCTTCCGCCCCCAGACAAAAATCCAAAGCATTATCCTCTCCCCTGCTTCAAGCACCTAAGTACCACCTGCTCCTTCCCCCGGCGGCCAGGAAGGGGAAAGGATGCCGACCCGACCGGCCCCCGCGGTTCAAGCACAGGCCCGGAGAGGGGGGTGGCAGATTAGCTGCTCCCGTGCTCTCCCGTCGGCGATGATGAGAGCGACACGGAACGGAGCGATGCTGCAACCAAGACCTGCCCCAGCCCCACCGCCCACTCGGCTCCGGCTGCGCCCATTCCTTCAGCTTCCCTTGGTTGATTAATTTCTCCCGTTTCCCCGAGGGGAGGCCGCAGCTTTTCGCAGCCGCCGGAGCTCCGGGCGGCGGTGGGAGGGGAGAGGATGTGCGGGAGCCCTGCGGGGCGAGAGGTACCTGTAGAAGTAGTGCCAGCAGAAGAGGCAGCAGAGGAGGCGGCAGCCGAGCGGCTCCAGGCGGGGTGGGCTGCGCACCGCCAGCAGCAGCGCGGGCACCAGAAAGGAGGGCAGCTCCTGCAGGAACCAGGCGCAGCGCGCTGGGAGCCGACCCCGCGGCCGGCAAAGCCGCTCCTCGTGCTTCCCGTAACGGGATGGCACCCGGAGGTACAGCGAGAGCTGCAGCAGCGCTAGAGCGCCTAGCAGAGAGCTGAGGGCCAGCACCAGGCTGGGGAAGCACTGCATCCTCGGGGGCGGGGGGGCCGCCGGGCAATGCAGGGCACCGAGGCAAACAGCCCTCAGCCGGCGTCAGCCCTGGTCTTATTAGAGCCGCGGCCGTCACCCCGCCCCGCCGCGCTGCCTCCCATCACCGGGGCTCGTCAGAGGGCGCAGCCCCTCTTGCTGGAGCGGGCGAGGCGTTCTCATTTCAGCGGGTCCGGTTCGACCCCGCAGCCCGGTAGTGACCCATCTGCCGGGCTCTACCCCGGGGCGACGGCGGCGCTTGGCGGCCAGCACGAGGGCAGGCGCTGAGGGTCGGGGAGCGACGGCGGCGGCAAGGTGGCAGCGCAGGCGGTGGGAGTGCTGCCCGCGGCCAACGGGAAGAGGCGACAGGCAGCGGGGCGAAGGGGGTGTGTGGGAGTGTGATGGCAGCGGGCGACGTTTCCTTCTCCTCTGCTGTACGGAGGTGTGGCGAGGCTTATCGCGGCCAGGCAGCCCCACCTTGGGTCGCGGCACGAGTGCTGGGTCACCAGGCACGATGCTGTTAGCAGGCCGTGAAACGATGACTCGGCCTGCAGGGCTCCCGTGACATTAAATGCCACGGCGTGCCTCGCCTGCTGATCTCTGATGTACTGGCTGAGCAGCCTCCGGGTGGCAGGAAGGACCGCTCCCTTTGCATACCGGTGGAGAGCACGGGCATAGAGATGCTAAAGGACCGGATGGAAATTAACCAATGCATGTGCCCGTGGTGGTACTAGGGGAAACCTGGTCCAAAACCTATGAATCTGACTAGACCAGCTCATGTTCCGCATAACCAGACTGTGCTTAAACTTTTTAAGTGTCCCAAGTTTCTCTACTGCAGGACTCTGTTTCACTAAGCAAATCAAAGCTCGCTAGTTAGTGGGGGGTGACTGCAGGAATCACTTCAAAAGTATGCATTGGATTCAAGCTGACTCTAAAGGAGGCACAGCGTGAGAGCTAGAGGGGGCTGTGATCTCAAACACAGCACCAGTAGCTTCAGGTAGTCCCCTGCTCATCATCTGCGTTGGCCAGATGCAAGCTGAAGGGACCTAGTTCTACTCATTTACAGGGAAAGACAAATGGGATGGGAGTTCTTCTAGTGTTTAAATAGTGAGCTAGTCAGACAAAACCCATTTCCAGTCCATGGAGAGGAGGCACTTTTAAGGTGAGATTCATCTCATCCAAAGACATAATAAAACAGATAAATTAATCATACTGTAGAAAAGCCTCTTCCTGTGGGGACTAAAAGATGTGTAGACAAATGAGTCAGGAGAACCCAATCCCACTCTGGCTCTCTAAGTTAGAACATTGAAGTAGTTTCTGTGGACAGACACTCCTCTAAGTTAAGCACCTTGCCATTTATATTCAGTGTTGCAACCAAACACTTCATAATTATTCATCACATTCAACCACTGACCAAATCTTCCCCCGAGAAGTCCTTCTTCTTGCCTAAGTACCATCATCAGAGATTGCAGTGAGAAAGGTGAAAGCAGTGCTGCAGAAGCATCCCTTGTATGCATCAGGGGGCTTGGAGAAGGTGGCAAGGTGCAGTGCTGAAAAAGTGTGTTTTGTATAGGATCACCAAAATTCTATTTTAAACCAAATTTTATTTTCCCCATGCTTATGTGGATGTTCATTTCACCAGCCCAAAGGAGCACGAGGCAGTAATGAATCTTGCCCTGAAGTTGTCTTGAGCCAGCACACAAGCAAGCTACAAAACACAGACCATTTAATGCAGACTTCATCTATGATTTACTGGAGGAGAAAATCTGAATGCTTTTTCGTGTCTCGACAGTAAATTCAGTGGGAGTATTTGTTGGAAAGAAAAAATACTTCAACAGGGAGATGTTTGCAGCCCTGCTGAATTTGAAGGGAGAGGGGGAAAACATACAGTCTGCGTATCTGATAAAACATCAGAACTCTTGGCTTGTTTTAGCTTTGAAGAGAAAACCCCAACTCCTCTGCAGAACTGATTTGTACCAAGTGTACAGGAGATACAAAGTGAGGTAAGTCAGAGGTATCAATTTATAAATAGGAATCATCTGGAGAAAAACTGGGGAACATTTATAAGTCTAGAAGTTTGTCGATATAAGAGGCTTTTCAAAAGAAAATTAGGGCTAGAAATCAAGGTGGGTTTGTACTACCTGCAGGTTTTTCTGTTTAGGGAAGTTTAGGAAGTAGACTGCCACCTTCTGACACACCTGTGTCTCCTGTGACCCCATTGTGTATATCCCTGCTCTGGTAGCTCAAGGTAAGAGCAAAATGGTTCTCTTTGATTGCCTTTCTGTGGTCCAGAGAAACTTCTTACCTGAGAGAGCTCCTATAAACCAGAATCATCAGGCACAGTGGAAGTAAGAAGTGGATCTGGAGCTTGGGTGTACAGAGTGCTATTAGGTGGGTGAGTGCCATTAGGTGTGTAGTCCTTGCAGTTGCACATATATAATCTTTAGGAAGGGCTGCAGGATTAAGTTCTGAATGAGAATACTCAGTAAGATGAACAATTGCAGTTCTTTAGATTTCCCAGAAGTTGTATGTGCACTGGTGTCATATCTTTCCAGTGCTGACATGAACATAGCCAGACTGAAGTTAGGAAACATTGAGGAGCCATCAGCTGCTGTTGAATTGGGGTTTTTTACATCATATGTAGCCTGTGCTGAATAAGAAACTGTTCATTTCCTTGTTGTTCATTTCCTAGTGTGCTATCCTCATATAATTTTTAATGCCACAAGAGCAGAGAGTTAATAATCCAATATAGACATTTCCCTCTTTGTCACAAGTGGTCTTTTCCTACTTAGTAGGAATTGTCATCTACTGACATAAAAAGCTGCATGACTGTCACTTTGCATCACATGTTAGATCCAGCAGGTGAATTTTAAATCATGTTAGAAGAGAAAATTCTTTTCATTGTCCTTCAGTCAAAGATGCTGGCAGATAGAATGAGTAGGAACCAAACAACATGGGGTTAGTAAAACTGCATTTTTAAAGGCCTATTCTGTGACTTATGCAAGCAACTGTACAAAAGAAATTAGAACTGCAGAAGTGTACATTCATGTGGCTTCTGAAATTTAATTAATAAGCTGCTGCTGCTGCTGTTTGTATTCCTAACACTGATGGAAATGTGAGGATAGGTTTTGGGGGAGGCTGGGCAGATTACTCCAGTGCAGGATTAACTTTAACCTAGTGCAAGCAGAGTTTTGCAGCAAGTTATTTTTAGGAATGTGTTCAGATCACTGGGGAGATGAGTATAAAAACTATGACAAACAAAAGCTCATGAACAATAGGGAGAGACAAGATTTTAAGGCTGGCTTTCCTTTTACTTCACATTTTCTTGAACAGCAGCAATATAAATCAGCCACAAGATTGGATTCTGACCCCTCCCATTCTCTCCTTGAATTTCTCTTATCTAGTGACATTCTTGCTGTGTTGTCTGGGTTGCATGTTGTGATCCCTGAGAACAGTTTTTTCAGCAGAGGAGGAAGATACCTTTACACCCACACTGCCCCACTCTTTGTTAGCACTAAAACATCCTAGCTTCTGAATGCTCCAAGGAGCTGAGGAAACACACTGAAGTTAACTGTCTGCCTCATTGAAGCTGAGCCAGAGAATCACAGAATGAAAAGCAGGGGGAGCTTGAGGAGCACAAGAGAATCTTCCTCATCTAGTGCCTGGTGTGAACCCACACAGCACAGAACTGCAGTTTCTGTGCTCACCAGGAGCTGAGACACTGGCATTGCAGACAGTTTCTCCTGGGAAATGAGCTGTAAACTCTAACATGTTTCTCCTGGTGATTGCAAACCACATCTTTTCAATGACTTCTTGCTTGGCATGTCCCAGATGGGAAGGCCACCTCCTGACAAATTTCATGGGAATGCTCCAAAGCTTGGGGCTGCTAGAGCAGCTCAAAGAAAATGCCACTATTTTTTTTTTAAACATGGTTAATTACTTTCTTTTCAGAAACAGTTGAATTGTTGGCTGACCTTTTCCAAAAAACTTTGAGCAGGCACCAAACTTGGGAAACTGCAGCCTGTATGGTTAGAGCTAACCATACAAAGTTAGAAACAATGTCAGATGGAGCCTAAGGATGGAAATGCCAGGCATTGTTAGTGGGTTTGGGTATTTTTTCCTCCCTACCTGCCATGTGTGGAAGTAACAAATGAGATAGAAGAGCCTCAGTGCTGCTGCATTTCCCTGCCTGCATCCCAGCAGCAGGGGTTGCCACTGTACCATTGTTGTTGCCTGCCCAGCTATGACTCAGTGGCCTGGATGCACCCTGTGCAAACTGCAGCTCTGCTGGATTGCAGGGCAGATGCCTTCCCTTGAGCTCCTAGGCCCATCCCTGTTGAAGTCAGGAACCTGCCTGGACTAGGTTCCAGGTAGCATGTATTTTTACAACTACACAGGCAATTCAACTTGTATGAAATGGTAAAGATGTGTTTCTTCATGCTGCTTTTAATAGAAATCCCATTGAATGTATCTAATCATTTACTGTTACCAAGTGAGTGAGTGAGTGACCTGTGGACTTGCTGCATTGCTTTGGTTAAGAATCCATGCCTTTTCCTTGCTCTAAGACAGAACTGGATACAGAAACATCTCCTCTTCTTGGACAGGCACAGACTAGCTCTTCAGTCACCAGACTCATCACAGACAGATGTTTATAAACTTTATAAGTTTATAACTTTATATATATATATATAAATGATATATATATTTATATTATTTATATTTAAGTTTATAAACTTTATAAGTTTATAAAGAGCATAAAAACTGGAACAGTGTGGATTGGCACCAGGATAAATCAGTGCCAAGTGAAAACTGGTGGTTTTCTTCCTCTATTTGGCAAACAGGTTTTAAGTATTTTCTGTGAAGAATAAAACCTTCATTTTTCCTTCACCTCATGCTCAGGAAGGCTTGAGCAGCTGCTGCTGCAATTATTCCTGACTCTCCCATCCCACAAGGCCTTAAGCTTGGCCTCCCTAATCATATTGTTCTCACACAGCCTGGGCTAAATGTCCTACTTTCCCCTGAACATCATTGGCATATCCCAAAGAGCTCAGGGAGGAACTTTTGGAGGATCAAACTCTATCATAACATCTTGTTGAGGAGTCTTTCCATGGAGGTATGCCTCCACAGTGACTTCTTCCCAGAAATCCCAGAATGCTAAACTGTATCAAAAGCAGTGGGGAACAAACCCTCCTGAAGTGCACCAGGTGTTCTGACAAAATGAGTGAAGTGCATTGGGTCTGTACAAAAGAAAAAGAAGGATAATATCATCTAATCATCATCAGAATACCTCCAGCAGAACTCCTCTGACAAAGGAGTGTTAAATTAGGGCACATAACAATGGTAGAAGAAATTTGCCAGGAGATTGAACTGGAAAAATGCCTCCCCATTTTTTTGCCTCCCCACAATGGCAAGAGCAAAAAGAACTGAAATGCTCTCTGTGCTGGCAGTTGGCTAACATCGTTATGCCATGGAATTGTGTGGTTTCTCTGTTCTGCTAACCCCTGCCTGGGCATGGCCTATAGAGAAATGCTTGTTGATCTCATGAGTCTTTCCCAGGAGATGGCAAACATGACTAAAATACTGGAGGAGAAGACACATGCTACAGGATGAGATGCAAAACAGCTGGAGGATGACTGAAAAGCTGTCAAGAGAATATTTTTGCAGTGACTATGCAAGGAAAAAGACATGAAAGAAAGATGATCACAGCATCAATTCCTCCATAGCTGCTGTGCAGGGAATCCTTTGCAATCTCATGTAGAGCTGAAAGGAGAAACAGTTGTCTTACTGTTCTCAGCCCCAAGACAAGGAGAGCCTGCCATGTAACAACCATTCTCCATTCCACATGTACCATAGCACTTTAGTAAGCTGTGCAAGAGTGAGCTTGGCTCAGGGTTGGCATTGTCTTGCTATTTGTGAAATCAATAAAAGCTTTTTGTTTCTTGAGCATATGTTCTTGCTTAAAAGGTTTATTGAAGTAAACTCACCCTTCATAAAACATGTAGATGTCTTTTGCAGTGGACAGTCAGATTTTTAGTGTCGCAGGAGGTCATATTCAATTACAAATACCATAGCATATTAACAACACATGTAGAGCAGCTTCAAATTGATAATATGACATAGCAATCTGTCAGAGCTCATTACAAGTGTTGGAGGCTTTTTATGCATTCATGGATGAAGAAGTAATGGGTCACATTTAATGCCTCTTCACCCTGCTTTTGAGTATAGAAGTATCCTTGCCCAACTGACAGAGGCACTGAGCAGTCACCTCTCCTTCTCTATTTTGCTAGGAAGAGCTTTCTGTTGTTCTGCCACCCCCTGAGCAGGCATTTGCCATTAGAAACTTCTAAAACACAATTTGCATTGGGAATTCTGTGATTCTGTGAACCCAAGGCAGGAGTTTGTTAAATGCTTCAGGCCATGGCCTGACACATTGCCATTTTTCCTCTCCTTCTTCCAGAACTCATAGTCATTCTTCAAACATTGGCAGCTCAGAAGATGGGGATTTCTTTCAGGGTACTTACTGAAAAGCCTGTCACCCTGAGAGCAGATAAAATCAGAGATCTCAGGATAACAGTGCCAGTCACACACTAGTTCATGTCTACAATAAGGGGCTGTGGAAAGTGAGGGGATGCAATCTTCATGCAACCAAAGGAGTTTTGAAACATCTTGGCATCAGAGAGTATTCCAGTACTTTGTAGATCATATAGCTTAAAGCAATTCAGGGAGAGAAATATGGAAATGTTTTCAGATTCACTTCAGCATTTCAACAAAAGAGACAAAAAAAAAAAAAGAGTCAATATGAGTTAATTATGCATGTCAAAAGAATGTTTTCCTTTAAAATCTGAAAAAAAGAACATTAATACTAAAGCTACTTAAATCCACAAAACATAAGCTGGTATATCATTCAATTTTTCTTAAAAAATCCTATTTTGCCTGGGGTTTTTTTGTTGAAAAGAAAAGCTTTTAGTCAATTATTTGTATTGCTCTGTCTGAGGTTGGCTGCTGTATGACATTGCCTCTTTGCTTCAGTGCTAACACCTTTTTTGTGCTTTCATGTACTCCATCTTCTTATCTCAATTAGGGTCTCTCTTTTTGGCATGGGAACAGTTCTGCTTTCAGGACCAACATGTTCCTGGTGCCTTACAAAGCAAACCCCTTGCTGCTCCAAAAGCTCCCATGGCCTGCAGTGTAGGGACAACAGATTCCACTGAAGATAGGTTTGTAGTCTGGATATCAAAATGTTTCTCAAGGACTGAGCTTCCTGTTCAAGCTTTTGCTATATTCCCTTTTGCTACTCATTTTTTCTGCTGCTAGCTACTTTTCATGAATATCTAGTCAGCAGGAACCCAGGAATTTTGACAATTGAAATTCACTTCCATCATGTGTTTCAAAGCAAATCTCAACAATTCCTCATCTAGTTCTAGCTGTGAATTGCTCAGACATCTGACCCAAATTATGGCTTCAGCTGGCAAGAGCAGGCATTTGCTCAGTGCACATCAATTGCTTCCAAAGAGTTTGTTTCATCCATCCAATGGCTTTAAATGCAAGTTTGAGGACCAGCTTGGTAAGAACTTTCTTTTTGCTTTATGTTTTGTGCCAGAAGTGTGCTTGGCTGGAGACAATTACACTGACCAGCTCACTGAGGAGGGAAGGGAAGTTTTTCTTGGTTGTGATGTAGAGATTGCATCTCTGACTTGATTTTCTTTCTGTTACAGGAAGTTATTCCAGGTTTTTTTATTGCTGTTCTGAGTTCCTCTTTTGATCAACATTATCTTTTCTTTAATTAATGTTTCTGTTTCTTCCATAGGGATACTTTGTCCTTTTGGCAAATTGTTGAATGACTGACCTTTTATTCTGAGAGAGTGATCTGAAACACTCTTGACTACAAGTTACACAGCAAACAATTTGGAACTGCATCCTCTTTGCTCAGTAATTTAGTGTTAGCTGATGCTTGGTGACAATTCCACCCTGAGGAAAGACAGTAGAACTCACAGAGTTTGAGTGTCACTGTCTTTGTGGCTTATTGGGCAGGTTTTAATAAGCAATGAGAGATAATTTCTTGCCTATCTTTGTTGTAGAGAAGTTTGAACTGGCACTTTATAGCTTGCATTTTCTCTCATACCTTTTCTTCTTAAGACTTTCTGAGACTCGCCTTATATAAAACATGTAATTGTTACACTGTTGGGATTTCTCCTGAAGAGATAGGGTTGCTTTGAGGAATGGCTTTTCCTCTGTTTAAACAGTGTTGGGAAGTAGGAAAGTGAATAGTAACTTTCTGTAAGCAACACATAGACTAGACAGCCCTGGAGAAATTCTGGGATCCACAGAGGTAAGGAAAACCCCTTTTGATTTAACCTTAAGCACTACCAAGAGTCTAAAATAGCAAAAAGAATTTTCTAGGAGGTGTGGGATTACAAAGTTTGAGGTAAGTGGTCTGGGCTTGGCTCCTGGGCCTCCCGAATTTCTGCACCATCTCCCTTCTGTCTTGCTCTTGGCTGGGGCTGAAAGTGCTGCCAATGGCAAAACTTTAAAACCATGGCTTGGGCTCAGCTCTGCTTCAGGTTGCTAGTCCCAGTTTACTGCAGACCCCTTGGGCAACATGTCCTTCGATCTGTCACTTGCTCTGCTGGAGCTAAAAGTCCTATGAGTGGCTTCTAAAAAAGCCAGCATAAAAGTAGAGAAGGTTCTGGAGGAAGAAGTTCATCAGCTGTTGGAGAAGCAGCTCTCTGCACTCTTCCACAGTCCTTAGGGAAAGGCTTTGGCCTCTGCAGCTGGTCATTTTATTGCAAAGAGAAGGAGATAGAAGACATCACACTTCTTACCAGCTTTGCCAAAAGCACTTGAAAACAACTTCAAAGAAGGACACCCCTCCTCCATAGCCAGAGTGCAAAACATCCCTTTGTAGGGAGTTAAACCAGACCAATGAAATGGGGGAGAGACATCTTCTTTGATCATCTGTTGCTCAGACAAACTCCTCAGAAAGGGTTTTTAGGTTAATGAAATGTTACTTTGTACTGACAACAGCTAAGCTTGTGCTTAAGCCTCAGAATTTGTTTCTGTAGCTGAAAGCTTCCACTCCCTCACAGCCAAGGCAGAAGACACAAGCCTTTCAGCTAAGGCACACACAAACATAAGAGGGAACAAGCATGGTAGGAGACCTGCCTTCCTGGGGGACAGTGGAGGAAGGAACTTCCCAGCTCAGAGAACTGGTGATTTTCACAAAGTCAGAATCATGAATGCATAACTCTCCAAATCTGTTTTTTACTTTAAGGGAAAGAAGCATGCATTCAGTTTGGATGAACTCTCCAGGCTTCTTACACCAGAAAGGACAGTCCTTGCTTTCAGCCTGGCCAGCAAGGGTCATAGAAGACCATCACTGGGGTTTGTCCCCACTACAACACAAGATTTCTGCTGTCTTTGCACTTGGCAAGGTAGAAACAGCTGACAGGGTGGCTTTCATGCAGCACCTTTTCCACTGGGGTCATTCTCTTTTAAAGTGCATGAGTACTTTGCAACCCTTTGAGCTGGTATTTCCAGAGAGAACTGCAAGTCAGCTTTTGAACCAGTATGTAGAGGATGAAAGCCTGCCAGTGTGCTGTAGAACACAGCCTGTGTTTTCCACAGAAACACTGAGCTCAGGACATCTATTGCAGTGGAGGTGAAGTGCTGCTAGTTTTCACCATAAAGGTCCTAGATAAAGGTGAAATGAAGGATGAGAGCACATAGCAAACCTCACTAACTCACACTCAGTTACAAAGCACCTGAGCCTTGTCTCTGTGAGCTTTCTATCAGNGGCCATGCTCCTCTTAATGCATCCTAGGATGCCATTGGCCTCTTGGCCACAAGGGCACATTGCTGCCTCATGGGCATCCTCCTAGCCACCAGCACTCCGAGAGCTTTTTCCCCAGGGCTCTTCTCCAACACATCAGTTCCCAGTCTGGACTGATCCATAGGCTTGTTCTTTCCCAGATGCAGTACTGCACACTTACCCTTAAGTTGCATTCAGTCTCTCCCTGCCCATGTCTCTAGCCTGTCCAGGTCACTCTGGATGGCAGCACAGCTCCTGGTGTGCCAGCCACTCCTCCAAGCTTGGGATCATCTGCAAACTTGCTGAGGGAACACTCTCCCCCTTCATCCAGATCACTGATGAATATATTGAACAGTCCTGGCCCCAGCACTGAGCCCTGGGGCACACCACAAGTCACAGGCCTCCAGTTAGACTCTGCTCCACCGACCACATAATAATTGTAAGTATCTGTCACAGGGTCAGGAGCCACCTCCCTTGGGCAGAGGCAGTACAAACACAGCTCTCCAAACCACAGAAGAGATCAGGCAGGAGGAAGTATGACTCAGAAGGCCAGTGAAGCTCCAATCTGTGTTCCCAGAATGACTTTTGCTCTTCATCCAAAGGCTAGAGTGCACTGTGTAAGCAGACGTGCCCTCAGTGCCCTGAGTGCACTCAGCCTTTGGCTTACAGGCTCTTCCTTGGGGATTCTCTCTGATGTGGATTTGAATGTCCTCCAGCTAAGAAAGGCTGAAAATGCATCTCATTTCCTGAGCATGCCTTCAAACCCTTAATGCAACATTTAGATCTTACCATCAATATTTATTTTTCTTTCAAAGGATGCAATGAACCTTCTGAAAAGGTTCTGCAAAGGCAAGATGTAATCAGCAGTCCTCAAGATAGGACTCAGGTTAGGGTGCCCAAGGTCTGGAGAAGGGCACTAACTCCAGATGTTTGCCAATACATCTCCTGGTAGGAAACTGCAGAGGCTTCCTGACCCCACAGTATCCCTGATTTCCAGTTCTGTTTCAATAGTGCCAAACTTCTCCTGTCTCCTATGTCAAAAGTATGACCTCCAGGTTCTGGCTTTCATATCAGTAGCCCTGACTGGCTGCTGCTGCAGCCTTGTGATCCCTGACAAAAATACTACTAGAAAATATATCTAAAGATGAAATTAGACATTTTAATAGATTTTGTTGCATAGCAAGAGCCTGATTAGTTTCCTTGTTAATAAATCATCTGTGAGTTTTCCATACAGATTTGAGAGGCTAACTTGACTTGCAACTCTCAAAAGAGAAAGTACTTTTTTAATGTACAGCAGTCCTATCCAAGGATTTAATTTTAGGACACTGGGTTTGTAGAGAAAAAAAATAATCATCATTGCTGAGAAACCTTGTGCATTGTCACTCTAAATACAGATCTGCTTGCTGAAGGAATGCTGAATAGTCTGTTCTGATCTCCAGGACAAAATAATAGTTTTAGTTCAGCATGAAACAATACTTAAAACTTCAACCCCTTTAAAGTTCAAGGTAAGGTAATCATCTTGCCCATAGCAGACAGAAAGAACTTATTCTGCACTGATATAGAATAAAGTTCTCTTATTCCAGAATAAATACTCCTTCTCAGGCTGAGTATTTTATGATGCTAAAAGAAGGAGAAATAACTGATAGATTTTTATCTTGCCACAGAAAAATGTGTTGCTTTATTCTCTGAGCATCCAAAAAACCATTTCAGATTCCCAGAGCAATGTAACAACCCAAATTCTCCCAACATCCAATGGGATTCACCACACTGATCACCACTGGAGTGAGATCATGCTCTGAAGATGGCAAATTCTGTGTTTGATTAGAAATTCCTGAGCAACTGTTTGCTGCAGGGCCTCTCCTGCCTTTGTAACTTCTCTGAAGCTGATGCCTGCACAACTAACATTGCTCCATGAGCAGCAGGACAGATAAAACCTGGTTTCACCTGGCTTCACCTCCCTCCTTGAGCCACGCTGCAGACTTCCTAGACGGTCCCTGTCTTCTCCTTTTCCTTGTCCCTTTTCTCTTGTAGTGCAGGCACACAGCTCTGCTTTCTCTTGCTTTGCCCCACTGCCTTCTGCAGGTGATGATGCCCTTGGCACCCCACACCACTAGGAAAGCTGGCAAGAGCTTCAGCTCTTTGCAGCAGGCTCATAGCAGGTCTCATAGCAGAAGCAATCATCACGGCCAGGCTTCACGGNCTAGGACAGATGGATTAGTCCCAGCATCTGTCCAATGGATGTTTAGGATTGTCCGGAGACAGCGCTGCTGGAAGCGCTCCAAGAGTCGTAGGTGGTGGGGATAGATGAGCCAGGATTGGGAACCATAGAAAAGAGTAGACAGCACAATGGCTCTAGAAACACTGAGCTTTGGACTTTTCTTCCAGTGTTTATTTTCCCAGACTCTTTGATAGAGTTTCCCCAAAGCACTCTATGCCTTTGCTAGCCTATTGTCTATCTCTCTGTCAATCTTACCATCCGAGGAGATGAGGCTGCCTAGGTAGTTAAACTGTTGGACTGATTTAAGTTCTGAATCACCAATGATGATATGAGGATGATGAGAAACTTCCTGAGGTGCAGGTTGATATAAAACTTGTGTTTTCTTTAAGCTAACTTCCAGCCCAAAAAGATGAGCAGTGGCTGCAAAGCAGGACATTAAACGCTGCAGAGCTACTGCTGTATGCAACTATCATTATCATCATCCCTCCAGACATTGAGCTGAGCTGGCATGTTTGGAGCCAGAATGTCCAACTCTACCTTTGCACCATGGATGTTCTCCCTCATACTAGAGACCAAGACAGACACTGACATGGTCACCTTCCTTCAGCATGAGCCAGAGCCTGTGTCAATCTGTCTGTGAGGGATATTGTGCTTTGTTCACAGGAATCTTTTTTCCCCCTCCTTAAAAATATTTCACAACTCTGAATTGCTCATGCCATCAGCTCTGTCTGCAAACTCTCTCCCACTTCTTGGCAGTCGAGTTTATTAGTGGTGCTTTGGCACCACTGTGAATTCCCAGGATGAGAAGCTCAGTTGTTTGAGTTGTTTCTAACGAATATACAATTTTAAATAAGTTTTCCACATAAATTAAGACTTTTACACTCTTCAGCAGTGCCAGATGGACAAAGCCATCTGTCAGAGATTAACACTGATTAAAGGACCACTTACTATTATAAAAAAAATATAACAACAATGTAGCATTCCAAGACAATTTTTGCTTTGTACATTGGCTGAACTAAACAATTGCATGCGAAGCTGCTCTTGTTTTCAAAGATCAACATTTATGGCTGCTTGTATAATACTTTACTGAATTGGAAACAAGAGATTGTGGGATGATTAACCATTTTTTACAGCTTGAGGATGTTTCTGAGGGTCTCTGATCTGTGATGATGCTGCAAAAACAATTTGGAAAGCAAGAGAGAGCACAGCCACCATACAGCCAGGGGTAAGTCACAAGCAAATCAAGACTTGTTGCAGGAAAATGGAGAAGCCCTGAATAAATAAGGACCTGGACAAGCTGGAGAGGTGGGCCCAGGGGAACATCATGAGCTTCAACAAGACCAAGTGCAGGGTCCTGCACCTGGGTCAGAACAATCCCCACTATCAATCCAGGCTGGGGATGAGATGATGGAGAGCAGCCCTGCAGAAAAGGACTTGGGGTGCTGGTGGCTGAGAAGCTGGCCATGAGCAAACAGTGCACGCTGGCAGCCCAGAAGCACAATGGCATCCTGGGCTGCAGCAAGAGAAGCGTGGCCAGCAGAGCCAGAGAGGTGATTCTGCCACTGCACTCTGCTCTGCTCACACCTCCTCTGCAATACTGGGGCCAGTTCTGGAGCCCTCAACACAGAAAGGACATGGAGCTGCTGGAGCAGGTGCAGAGGAGGCCACGAGAATGCTCAGGGGGCTGAAACACCTCTGCTCTGAGGACAGGCTGAGGGAGCTGGGATTGTTCAGCCTGGAGAAGAGAAGGCTTCAGGGGAACTACTAGTGACCTTCCAGTACCTAAAGGGAACTTCCAAGCAGGCTGCAGAGGGTCTGTTTGCAAAGGCCTGCAGTGAAAGGACAAGGGGCAATGGTTTGAAATTGGAGAGGAGTACATTTAAACTGGACATTAGAAAGAAGTTCCTCCCCACGAGGGTGCTGGAACACTGGCCCAGGTTGCCCCTGGCCTCTGTTTCCTGCCACAGGCAAATAGTGGTGCTTGCAGGCTTGCAGGGGCTGTCCCTCTGGCAAGGCAGCACCTGAGAGCATGCTGGTGCTGCAGTGATGAGTAGCAGCATAATCCTCAGGGATAAGGAAAGACAAAAGGTAAACCTCAGGTCTGCAAAAGCTCAACCTGCCTTTTCAGCATTAGCAATCCAGGGTAATAGTTTCCTGGCAGGAACTTGTTGAAGAGGATTTGGCTTGTTAGGTGCAGAGATTTGCCTAATCTCTGCTTTATGTTACACTTTATGGTCACTGGAGATGGGACTAGATTAGGTAGTTCTTTCCCTTCCCATATTTCTATCACTTAAACATAGCAATGCCAATAAGAACAGTGTTTAATTATTTTGTTTTTATTTCCAATGAAAGGGTCAAATGTGGCCAGACAGCTGACAGAACTTCCAGCAAAAGACTGAGATTTCAGGGTAGTAAAAAAAACCACCAGAAAGTGATCTAAATTTACCTAAAAAGAACATTTAGATAAATCAAATGTTTTCAAACTGATTGTGCCTTATTAAACTCCTCATATGTATTTCCACCACTGGCAGAAGCTCTCTCAGATCTAGCTGAGGTTACTTGAGAATGTGGGGATGGTGACCAAAGGTCACACAAAACTAGCTGACCAAAGGCAAATGGAGTGCCTGGCTTTGTCAAGGGGAGCCAGATGAGCAAGACAACAGGAGACCAGTTGGCTTAACTTCAGTGCCCACAAAAACACTGCAAGAACAAACCAAGCTACCTGCAAATACATGAAAGATGCCACACAGATGAGTGATGACAAACACAGATTCATGAGGAGCTGACATGAAACCCATTTCGGGTTCCTCCTGGGAGAGCATAAAAGCAGAAACCATCATTTTACATAAGCAACAGATGTGCTTTGACTACAGTAAAGCTTTGGCATTTCCTCACATGGCATGCTTATGAAGAGGGGTGACCTGAGTCAACATGACACTATCATAAAGAAAGCTCAGAATTAGTTCAAAAACTTGTTTCCTGGAGAAAAGTAGAGCAACTAGTCATGGTATAGGAAAGGATGGAGAGAATTAGGACTGTGGCTGCCAGGAAAGAGAAAACTAAGAGAGCTGCAATAAGGTTTTCACAGTCAAAACCAGTAGCTGCAAAGGAGATAGGAGACTTGAACAAGTCTGCTGGGAGAGGATGACAAATGGGATTAAACTGCAGAGAGGAGATCCCATTTCAAATGCCCACCTCCCCCAGGAAGGACTGCAAAGCCCTGGCAAGACCATGCTGGGGAGCTGTGGGTCACCACACCAGAGGCTTTTCATGGACACATTGGAGAAACATCTGCCAAGGGCAATATAAGTGTGTGTGTATTCTGCAGGAGAACATGGCATGGCAAACCTCCAGAGTGTCACACAGTCTAACTGTTAGCTCTCCAAATGCCTGCAAGCAAGAAAAAGACCCTGGTAGCTGTGGTGGAGATCACTAACATTCCTCTCTTGCTGCTATCACCAGGAAGTCAAGCACCATGGTTTCTGCTTTAAAGATAAGGAAACTGAGGCACATATCCCTGCTTGGATGAAAGCTTGGCAAGAAGCTCAGCGTTCTCCCCTTCTCCCCTGTCACCATGAGCAGGTGGAATATGCTTTCTGATAAAAACTATCAAGATTAGAGCCAGAGCTCTGCCAGTGCTAGGCCTGCAGTGGTGTGTCCCCAAAAGGACTAGTGATGGCATGCTCCAGCCATGCAAGGTGTCAGGCCTTGCTTGCTGGATTCTTGCCAGTGGCAAAAGCAACTCAGCAATAGCAAGCAGAGAATATTCAGCTCAAAATGTCTTCACTGGCCCAACTCTGCTCCAGCTGAAGGCAGTTGGAAAAAAGTAGATATTACCCTTCCCCTCCCCTCCTTCTTTTCTTTTCTTGCCAGACTTTCTAGTCCCTTACCTTCTGACTTCATTATGGAATGCTTACTTACAAAAGAAGCTGGATCAAGACTGAGCAAGATTTGTGTCTCAGATAAGATGAGTTTGACTAAAGAAACTCTAGTCACGGAAAAGCTCAGATGTCAAGGAAATGGAACCTACTAGTTTTTAAAATTAAAAAAAGGGGAAAAAAAGCAGCAGTTTGGCTCCCATTCCTTTTTTGATGAAGAAAATAATCCTGTGCAATCAACTGGCAGATCAGATAAATGAAACTTCTGCTTGAGGTTAGAAAGCACGGACATTTGTCTCCAGATAGAGCTTGAGTGCATCTTCTTATCTCTGGTTTTGTTCCAGTGTGTCAGCTGCCAGCAGCATCCTTCCACAGCCTATCTCCAGGCTACAACAGCTAAGATCTGGCTCCCTTGCCAGGGCTCCTCCTTTCCACCCTTTTTTAAACCAGGTCCCATGTTTCCCTTTTTCCATTCACCAGGGCCTTCACCTGACTTACAGCAGGAGAGAGTTTGCATCCCCTGGTCCTCATCTTGTGGTCCATCCAACTTGGCCTTGAGGCGATGCTGCTGAGAACGCAGCTGCGTTGGGCAGCTCACGGCTCCAGGATGAAGAACTCCTGCCTGCCTAAGATCATGCTCTAGGGGCAACTTGCCCCTGGCTGTGGCAAGAGAGGAGCCCCGAAGAGGAGATGCAAGGACTCCCTGAACCAACAGCTCAGCCTTGGCCATATTGCTCCCCTGAACTGCTCTCCTCTGGCCTCCACTCAGCAGCTCTGCACACACACTAGTTTGAATGCCGCCCATGGTTTGGAGCAGGCACGCAGGATCACTCTGGAGGAGAAAAGACAGCGGAGAAAGAATCGTGTCTTGCAGCTTCTACCTGCTGAGGAGTCCTTGTGCTGTGCCTTTTGCAACTGCTCTGGTCTGTCCCAAATTGGCCTTTGCAGCCAGCAGCGCTTGGAAAAAGCGCTTGGGAAGAGCATGGATGGAGCCCTCCCCGGAGCTGCGTTCACAAAGCCTGGCCAGTATTTAACACAGTATTTAACACAGTATTTAACACAGTATTTAACACAGTATTTAACACAGTATCGGAGGCATTATTGGAACTATGGATATGGCCACAAAGCTGAGGACAAGCTGGAAAACGAAAGCCTCAGCTATTCTAGAATGAACAACAGCAAGTGCTAGGGAACCTCCGGGCTTGGCACCGTTGCCATGTGGCACCGCTTTGCCCTGGCAGGCAGCTTGCAGGCCAGGCAGGAGCAGAGGGAAGCACCACACTGACACCTAGTGTCGGCCAGCCCTCCCCCTCCCCAAAAGAACTCCTCCTTCCCAAACAGAAACAAAGCACCCAGAGCAAAACCCTCTTTCCGGAATACCTGGCAAGGAGCAGTGCTGAGGAGGAGCTGCTGGAGCTGGCCGAGGGCAGGGCTGGCCCACAGCTGCTGGTTGCTGTTGTAGAGGTACCTGGCTTATGTTTGGCACAGACAGGAGAGAGAGAGAAGAGGTTATAGCAGCAGGAAATTCCCATTTTCCAGTTAATTACTGGGCAATGATGGTGAAAACACACACCCAGTATCACTAAGGTTGGAAGAGACCTCTAAGATTATCAAGTCCAACCATACCACTAACTCACGGCCCTAAGGAGAACATCTAAATGTTTCTTAAACCCCTCCAGAGATGGTGACTCCACCACCTCCCTGGGCAGCCTGGGTCAAGACTTATTAACCCCTTTCAGGGAAGAAATTCCTCCTTATATCTAATCTGTACCTCCCCTGGTGCAACTTGTGGCCATTTCCTCTCACTGTTAACCCTGGAGAAGAGCCCTACCCCCATCTCCCTCCAATCTGTAGAGAGCAGTAAGGTCTCCCCTGATCACATCCCTGATCACCAGCACTCTCAGTCTTGTAGAAGACTGCTTGCAGGGAAGCAGACTGTTAGAGACTCTTAGTAAAGCTCATCCTCTAAGGCAGTTTTCCTAAAGACTTGCTGATCAGAAGACACTACCTGCATTTAGCAGAAAAGGCCTTTTCTTGTGGACTAGGAGTCCTAAGCCTGTCCTGAGGACCACCAGCTCCAGTGAGCATCACCAAATCCACCCATCTCTCCAAGGGCTCCTGCTGCAGATGCAGAATTGGAAGCCTCCCAGCCCAAGTATGTCCTAGGCTTTGTGAGAAGGTTAACCTTCTGGTTAAAGTTTTCTCTACTCTTCAGAGATGCTTACACATTTTTTGAGGTTTGGGGGGTGGTTTGGTTTCTTGGGGTTTGGCTGAAGTGAACATGACAATACTCTTGTAGCTTCCAAAAAGTACAGGATTACACCTGCCACAGTGTTTCTGCTGTTAACCCTACTGGAATTCTTTTCCCATGTTTGGCTTGGAAATGCATGGGGCACACATCAGTAATGTATCCTGTTGTCCTGCCACCTAGGCAACTTCTCTGATGGATGAAACACTGAGCACATACCAGAGCCAAGTGCTTATATACAATAGCCAAGTCTGTTTATTTCAGGACAGCTTGAAAGCAGCATTTGGTTACATCTCTGCAAACAGAAAACCATTCTTTGCAATGCAGAAAAGTGGGATTTCTCCCCAAAAGTCGTTGTGATGGCATTCAGCATTCCCAGACCAACCTTTTGTAGTAGACAGGTTATTCAAAATACTGGCTCTTTGGACTGTGATCATAAAGGAAAATAGATTTTTATCATTTAAAAACATATGTATAAGCTCAAAACCGAGTCATCCCAGCTGAGCTTAAAGGCTCACTCTTCAAATCTCTGTAACTATTCCTGGAGATAAATGGAAAATCATTTCAGTATCAGCCAACACATCCCAGGGGATGCCCTTCCCTGGCTGCACAGCCCAGCAGCTGAGCCAAGCCTCTGCAGCCCAGGCACTAAGCTGCTAAGACTCCAGCAAAAAACCCCAATAAACACCTTTTACCAAAGAAAGACTTCCACCCAAAAGCTCTAAAGATATCAGCATAGGATTCTCATCCTTGAGAGGAAAAAGAAGAAATCTGTGAAGTTTAGGCTCAGAGAGTTACTAGTTTAATGCTTAACATGATGTTTTATTCCTCTTGTCATTTAGGTCTTTGTCATATACAGAGCAGCTATTTTATCACTGAAGTCTAGTGTTTCATTGCTGGCTTCACTCACAGCAGATTTGAGGCCCTGGATAATTCTTCAATGGCATTTAAATAGAGCTAGTAGAATTAGGATAGATTTTTGGTTGAAAACAGTCATAAAAACCTTTGGTTTCAGAAGCTCTGAAAAAGGAATATAGAACTGTTTGTAGGGAACACATATTTACATTAGTGTCAGTGGAGATCACAGGGCTGAGATCATTATTTACTGGAATTAAATCTACCAAGAACCAAACACACTGACTTAGAAACCTAGGGAGTGTGAGGGTCCATTTGCACCTCTGCTGCATAAAAGCCAAGATGCCTTTAGTTACCTGGCACCTAAAGATATCAGCATAGGATTCTCATCCTTGAGCTTCAACAAACTAAGCTACACTTGACAAAATCCCTCCAACATTTCTTCTCTTTGAAGTTAGTAGGTGCTGCACTGGGCAATGTTTTACAGCATGTCAGCTCCCAAACAGGATAGCAGAAGAGTTTCTGACATGAAACTGGAAAAGCAACCACTTTCTTCCTCATCTATACCCATTCTCCTTATTTCTCTGCCCTTGCCAAAGAGAGCCATGCCTCTACCAAAGTTTCCTCAACCAATCAAAACCAGAAAACACATGCAAATTGACATAATCTCTTTGTTAATTTAGAGATATCACTACCATGGCACTTTCATTCCTGGGGTATAAGCAAAGGGAGAGATGTCTCAGGCCCTGAGGCTAGGCATGTACTAAACAACAAGACAGGCAGAAGCTTTTCAGCTAACTCCCCAAAGAAATAGTGCACAGTGTGCATGGACAAACTGCAGAAGGAAACAAAATCAAGTAAGAAAAAGTTAAATAAAAAAAATGATTACTGAAAGAATGAAGTCTGTTCATCCCTACAGACCAGTTCCAAGTCATGTTTTGCAACCATCTATTGAAAAAGCCATCTGGCTACACTGTGGGCCCTGAACCAAAACATCTCCCATCTCTGGGATACACTAAACTGGGTCCTGACATTCAGTTTTTTGTCACACTTAAGATCTTCTCATAGGCTAGCTTCAAGGATTCATTTCAGAAAGTTTCTCACAGAAGTAGGAAGGCCAAAGGTAACCTATACAAGGGATTTGAAGCATTTTCTCTGTGAACATAATAGTTTGGGCAACTTTTAAGAGTGGCTCAGCTGCTATTTAGCACACTGAACTCAGCCTGAGGAAATAACAACTGCAAGTCATGGTGACTGATGCCATTTGAAAGCAAAGCTTCCTTTGATGCAGAGGAGAGCATTTTTCCTGAGGGAATAAGGGAAAAAGGACAAAACATGAAGTGGAAAAACCCTACACCAACCACCAAACCAACATGCCAAAGTACTGGGAGACTCTGTTCATGCATCAAACAGAATCCCCCCTATTTCAGTGCTTGAAATGCCAAGTCAGAATTCCCAAGTAAAACCTACAGCAGTATCCAGAACCCTCAAGACACAGCAATGAGTCCCTGACTGGGAAACAGAGAGAGCAAGAGCTAGGCCTAAAAACCACCCAGGCCAATGTGGGTGTTTCCCAAGGCTCCAAGGAAGGAGACTGCCTTGGAGTAAGAGCTCCATTCAAGTAACACCATTAGCTCAAAGTCACTCAAGTTATCATTTTTAAAGTGAAGGAAGTAAATGAAGCCAAATGGTCATGATGAACTGAGCTGAAGTAGCTCCAGGGAACTTGGGCCATGCTGAGCGTGCCCAGGTGCTCACAGTCTCAGAGGCATTCACTGCCCAGCAGGATGCTGCCAATGCCTGCACTTCTCTCCTGCTTCCAAACCTCCTGCCTCCATTTCAATGCCAAAAAACATTAAGCTAAAGAATGAAGAATCCAGTAGGCAGTACTTTAAAAGCACTTTTTAAAGATGGTATCTGGAAAAAATAAAATCCATAAAGCTCTTTTGTGAACAATAGGAAGGCAAAACACCAAAGCTGGGATTTAATGAATATTTTCACACGTTGAACATTTCTCTACAGTGCCAAAATTTTAAAATGAGAACCATGCCCTGGATTTATTAACCATCCTGGCTGGATTTATTGCACCAGAAGAGTGGTCAAACCTCAATCATCCCACACATGGAAGAAACCTCTACAAAAGTGAGCAAGACTGTGACTATTCAATATTGTCCAAAGCAGATACTCTTTCTCCCAGAATACTGCATTTAAGTGAGAATAAGATGTGTGGCAAAGCTAAAATAATGCAACTATAGTCTTGAGTGAAGATCTTTTCAGATTATATGCTTCTCCTTCTGAAACATTTTAAACTGACACAGAAGGAAACTGAACACTGAAGCCAACTCCCTCCAATCCCACCAAAAGACCAACAAGAAAGTTCTCTGAAATCAGGTATTTTCTGCTTTCTAACAAACAGGGTTTTTACAACAAGTCTTTCCAAGTTAGAGCAGATTTCCACAAAGCTTTCCATTTAGCTTTCCATTTCTCTCCACATGGGCTTCTGAGCTCTCCTTGCTGGTTAGGATTAGCTGGCACAGAAATTCCCATTTTCATTAGAGACTTTATTTTGAAATACATAACACAGTTTACATGTGAACTGCTTGCACTGCCAGAGATTTTATGACATTGTGTGGCTGGCCAATTTCCTTGAAGCTCTTCCAGTTATGGTTTGGTTTCATTAAACCTCTCTTCCAGAACTAAGATGCAACTTAGGCATTTGTATTCAGGAGCTAATTTGCTATGTTTACCTTAGGGAGAAAGTATATACTTAACTGTTCCAATTAACTATGTGTTTCAGTAATGACTTGAAGCACTTGGTACAAGACTGAAAGAAACCTGGGTCCTAATTAAACTTGTATTCACCAACAATTTAAAAGAAAAAAATAGATTAATGATCAAACCATCTTTTTAATAAGGCATAGTCATACAAATATCTTTAAAGACTGGCTACAAATTCAGTTTTGCCTGCACAGCCTCCCTGCTGGTCTGTCAAAAGCCATCTGGAAGTTGTTTTTCCCTGTCTGCTGCTGAGGCTTTTCAAGAACAAGGCAGAGCAATAAGGCAACTAAAAGAACAGACATGCAAAAGAGTTTGGCATTTGGGATGGATTTGGAAGGTCTGCAAAGTAGTTCATTTTGTAAATGGAGCATTCACCTGTTGTCATTTAAATGGTGGACAACTGTGATCACAGAACAACACAGAATCACAGAATGTTAGGGGTTGAAAGGGACCTCTGGAAATCATCAAGTCCAAACCCCCTGCAAGAGCAGGAGAACCTAGAGCACATTGCACACAATGGGGTCCAGGTGGGTTTGGAATAGCTCCAGAGATAACTCCACCACCTCCCTGGGCAGCCTGTGATAAGGAAAATAAAAGTAATGCAAGTAGTGCAAGCAGGGTATTTTAATAGAAATAAACAAGATGTCTGGTATGCTTTTAAGTGAAGATTTTGCATGCAGCCATTCCCACAACTTTCAAAGATAATCTAAATTGAGTTCTGAAATAGCCCTCTGCCACTCACAACAGCTGAACGTACCAGGAGCTTGCCTGACAGCAGGTGAGTTATCAGGGAATGAAATCTCCATTTAGATAATGAGCCAGTACTGCCATCCTACTTTGCATTTCTTATTCAAATGAAAGGAAGTCTTCAGGAATGATAACTCCAGTGATTACACTGTTATTTTTGGCTGGAAGAAAATTCAAGAAATCTTAAGATGTGATGATGTTTAAAGAACATGAAACAACTCCACCACAGTCAAAGAATAAAAGAAAATAAAAAAGAAGCTTTACCTTCCCCTCCCATTTAAATCTTTGAGGAATAATTGCTTGAATTTAGCACTGTATGGCTTGTGTGGCCTATGAATGCTTGACAGATACTCTAAGAATTATCATTTTCAAGCTCCTGTTTTCAATTTGATGTAATTTCAAAGATATATGCTACATCTATTTCACTTCAATAATCAAACTGAGCATAAAAATCATTAAAAGTGTATTTCTGATACGAATTTGTATCACATACTAAAAGATACTTTCCAGATAACTGCAAAAAAAAAAAAGAATTAGAATATACAAAAGGCTTTAAAAATTCTTTTGCACAGCTGAACTCAAAAGTGCAGTTTAAGATGAACAAAAACCTGTGTGAATGAATTAGTCAAAACAATTGCTGCATAGAAAATACATTCTAAAGTATTTTACAGAATGGCTGAATTCTCAAGCACAAGAACTGAGGAGAAAGGGATGTTAATGACAAGCAGCCACATATAGAACACAAAGCAATAAGTTTAAATCAGACTGGTTTTGGTTTTGTGTAGCCCTTTATTAGCAACTAAACCAGAAGATAACTGTTGTACATCACGGGCAGTAACTGACTATACTGGAGTTTTATTATATTCTAATACAGGATCATTTCTCAATGCATTGTTTTCCTTTGCTGTTTTTTTCCTCCTTTTATTAAAAAGCTTCCACCCCCTTTTTTTTTTTACCCATTTACAACTTGCAAAACTATTCTGAAAGCTGAGTACATGTGCACAGGTCTGCAAAGAGTGCAAATTTAGGATATGGTAAATGCTTTACATGTTGTATTTGTAAGGACTGTCTGCCACCATGCCTTCAGAACCATTATCTTCTCCACAAAGAAAAAAAATCATCACAAAAATGTTTTGATACCAGTCTCCCATTGTCCTAAACAAGAAAGCATTGTTTAAATGAGTTGAAACTAAGGAAGGACTACACCTACTAGAAAAGAAGAGAGTTCTATTAGTTTGAGGTTTCAGTATACCCAAAGAGCAGGGCCTGTATCTTTGTAAGGGCTAGGCTGGGAGCCAGTATACAGAGTGTGTGCAGGTGCCATCCCTGAGCAGTCAGCAGTTCAGTGGACCATAAGTGCTCCAGCTGCATAACTCACTGAGCTGTCTTGCCAGTTTCGACACTGGCTTGACTGAGCATAATTCAAGAAGGAAAAGCTCATATTCATCCCATTCTTCTGAAGCTCACTGATAGCCTGGAGAGAGAAGGAAAAAAACATGTTTAAATAATCTCATAGCCTTTTGTGATGGCATAACTAGGTGGATAGATGAGGGGAAGGCAGTGGATGTGGTTTTTCTTGACTTTAGCAAAGCTTTTGATACTGTCTCCCATGGTATCCTCATAGCCACACTTCAGAAGTATGGATTGGGAGACTGTGCTGGGAGATGGATTGGGAACTGGCTGAAGGACAGAGCCCAGAGAGTTGTGGTTGGTGGAGCAGAATCTAACTGGAGGCCTGTGACTAGTGGTGTGCCCCAGGGCTCAGTGCTGGGTCAATATATTCATCAGTGATCTGGATGAAGGGGTAGAGTGTTCCCTCAGCAAGTTTGCAGATGATCCCAAGCTTGGAGCAGTGGCTGGCACACCAGGAGCTGTGCTGCCATCCAGAGTGACCTGGACAGGCTAGAGACATGGGCAGGGAGAAACTTAATGCAACTTAACAAGGGGAAGTGTAAAGTACTGCATCTGGGAAAGAACAAGCCCATCTATCAGTACAAGTTAAGAGCTGATCTGTTAGAGAGCAGCCCTGGAGAAAAAGATTTAGGAGTGCTGGTGGCTAGGAGGACAAGCACCTCTAGTTTGTGGACCTAGCCCTTTTCTGTGCTGTTTCACTCCCCCTGTTGCATGAAGTACATCCACCCAATTCTACAGAGCAATGCTCATCAACCTTTCAAACTAGATCCTTTAGAATCAATGCTTTCAATTGCACAGGGGATTTGTACTGAAACACAGATGTAAACAGGGAAAGAAAACTCCAACACCATTAACACTCTTTAGATCATATTTCTTCCATTAAGGAAAAAGACTGTACCAAAATAATTTATTGAAATGTGACAGTTGGCAAAAGTCAATGAACAGCATTTAGCTCAGATCCACTGCAAAACTAATCACTATCTGAGGTGAAAATTTGGGTATTTTTTGCAGAGTTGTCACAGCACTGAATTTGGCTACAAGCATCCCCAGTATTGGTGTTGTCATAGACTCTACTTTAAAACATTCCCTTATATGTTTTTCATATAGACTACACTTCCAGTGAATTTTCTCTTTTGAAAAGGTCAACATCCTTCCTGTTTCAGATTGGAATGACACTAAAAATACAGTGAGATTTACTCAAGAAACAGCAGTGCTGTAAAGCAGCTGTGACCCAATTTAGACAACTAAGTTAAGCCAGGTTTATGCCTGCACTGCATCACCAAAGCAGAAAATAGTAACCAGAAAGTACCAGTTAATCTGAATTCTAATTGCCATTCATTTATGAGTTAGCAGTGCCCTGCACTAGTACTTAGACACAATCTCTCATCAGATTTACAAAACCTAAAGCAGCTGCCAGACATCACAATGCACTCACTGTAGCTAGCTAATAGCTAGCAGAAAAAAAAACCCAGATAGGTTTGTAAGTACTGAGTCAAAAGACTATGTACTCCATTAGGGAGATGGATTTATTTGTTTGTTTATTTAGGGCCAAGAGAAAGTGAATGATTGTATTTCATTGACATTTCTCCCTTAGGGAACTGAAAACCCTCAGCCCTTGCAAGAGCTTACATCTGTCTATATGCAAGACATGGAAACTGGACACCAAATTGAGAACACTTGGAAAAACAAATTAATTCAAGCCTTACTATCTTAGTTCTAAGGAATACTCCAGCAATACTGTTTAAAACACATGTAAGCCTTTGCCCAAAAGTTACTTACATTTAATAATACACCAATAGGATGTCTCCCACATATTGTATTGTGATATTTCTTCAAGTAGTTGCTAAAAGATACAGGATCTAGCTGCTCTATAATGCTCATACCCTGAAAAAGAATCAAGAGCAATGATTACTTCATATATTTACAAGCTGGTGTTTATACATCACCTATTTATGACAACACAGAATACTTCAGGAGGAAAACAACTTTTGCTTTGTATCAAGGGAATCTCAGCATGGGAGCTGTAGCTTGTAGTCATCTTGTTGCCATTCCTTGACAAAGTGCAGGAGCTTTTCCAAAGCTGTCAATGACCTACAGGTCCTAGAAGCTCTATTTACAGATACCAGTGAAGTTCACATTAAAAAAGGTCCTCTCACAGACTAGCTGATGCCCACTTCCAAGGGTGCCCCAAGTCCATAGTAGTTTGTACAGCAATAACTAAACAAATTTACTAAAAGGGCAAAGCAGGAAGAAGTTTTGCCTCTGTCTCCTCCTCTCCATGGTAAAAGGGTTCAGGGCTGAGCACTTGCCTGGGACTTCTGGATGTCCAAACCCCCAAACAAATGATCAATGCAATTGAAGCAGAAAGCAAGTGTATTGCACCTAGACACATCCTGCATGCAAGGCAGTTGATCTGGGCACAGGCTGACATCTGCTGAGAGATTAGAGCAGATCCAGAACATCTCTAAAGCTCAGGGAAGTTGGTGCATGGCAGAAACCTAAGAGCCAGGAGATGGTGCTTCCACCTTCCAGGAGGCAGTCACATCTCTATCTCATGTTCTCCATCCACAGGGAGACTCATCACCCCATGGAGCCATACTAGGAAAAGCAGGAGATGAATGGAAGACAATGCCTTCCACACACACAAACATTTGCAGTTCAAGAATGCAAAAAAGAATCCTACAAGTCCAGGTTACAGCCTACTTTTATCCCACCCCACAGAGCAGATCAACTACAATGAAAGTAGTTTAAAGCAAGTCGAAATCAATTACTGTCTGAGTTTTACCATGGCTTTGCTATTTTGCCTGTACTAGACTCCATCCTCTTGTTTTCACTTTGGCTGCAAACAATTAATTCCCTTCACCAGGTGAGTTCCAGACACTCACAAATTCAGTAAGACACATAGCTGTGCTCCTTATATGTAGCTGATGAAACAGGAAGGTTTTCCTTAGAGACTGGAAAAAACATACAGTTGGCATGGGAACAGTGGAAAGTTGTTATCAGAAAGGGAGGTAATTTCACCTAAGGTTTCTGCAATTGTCCCAGCCCCTTCTCCTGCTTTTAGGGAAGCATGGATGCTTAAAAGGAGAAATCACTCTCCAGGAAGCAGTCAGTCTGTCTGAAGTCTCCACCTCAAGAAAGAAACCTCTGCAAGGGTGTTGGCTGATCTGGCTCATGGGCTAATTATTCACACTGAATCACATCTGACAACAGAGGAGCTGGAGATTCCCAGGAGAGTCAAGGAGGATTAGAAAGCTGGAATCACAACCACCACGTTGGTGTACTTTTGATTAAAATGAGATGTAAGATGAATTCATAAAGAGATAAATTTCATGGAAAAAATAAAACCAAACTATGCTGACCAATCGCTGGCAAGAGCTCAGCTCTTCCAGGTTCATGGAGAGGCTCTTTGAATCCCTGGCTGGTAATTACAACTGCCACTCACTCCAGATTTACAGAAGCTAAATGAGAGCCAAAAAAATAAAGGTAGCTAGTCTCTAACTAACAGTGATTACATAGATACCATTGCATTTCTATAGGTTAAGCAGCAAGTCTCTGAACCATCCATTTAATTGTAAAGTGTATGTGTCAACACACAGCTAAGGAAAGCAGAACCAAACTTCACTATATACTCAGGTGAGAGTAAAACATGCCTAAGAATATATTTTATCCATTTGTAAACCCTTTCATGACTTCTCAGAAAATGAAAATATGGCTGCTCAGTTCAGAGACTCATTTTATAGCTGTAAGCCACTAGAACATACTGGGCTGAGGCATTTGAGCATTTGTCTCATATGAATGGGCATAAACTTACAGAATGCCTAGTAAGCTGATTGCAAAGCACAGTTCAGCAGTGCAAAACATGGAGACTTATGCAGTTCATCCCAGCAAATGCTAACAGAGCTCCACACATCACAGACTGGAGAAAATCCATAGGAAACTAGTATTAACACATATCCTATAAGAATTCAGCTGTACTGAGTTTTCCAGGCTTTTGGATTTAAAAATCATTGTAGCAGAGCAGCAAGGACTACCAAGCTTTTTTTTTTTCCAGTCTAAAATGGTGTTGCAGACTAAAAAACCATTTTTGTCAGGTTGTGCTTTATTTTTCTAAGAAGTAGTACTATGAAGCTAATCATTCTCAATATTCAAAATACCTCAGCTGGGCATGGTTTAGAACAGAGTTAAAACACATGACAAAGCCCACATGATAAATCTGCAAACCATCACACAATTCTGCAGTTTATCACATGGTTATTAGGGTACCAAATAGAAACTGCATCTCTCAGTTAACCACATACTGCAAATGGCATCTAATGCACTTAATATGATTAAAAGCCATTCTTAAATAGCATCCCCATTAGGATCAAATAAAAGCTCCCACAGGGCTTATCTTATACTACACTCCAGTCATCCTCTAGCTGATCAAGTTTAAGTTTGCAAGCAGTTACTTCAGCTACTACTTCATACTTAAATGTACAGTAGCACACTTATGGAAGGAGAAGCAAACTTGGTCTTAGCACTAGCCAGTCCAATTATCTTTGCATGTGTGAGTCACTCAAAATGGAAGATAAACAACTAGCAGAAAAATTGCTGGCTGGGCATAGGAAAGAGGAGGGAGCTGGGCATGCAGGCAGAGAGTTTTGCTCTTGCATTATGCCTGAGCTAAGAAGCCTTTCCAAGCTGTGAAGAAGCCTTCCCAGCACTGTGGCAGGTGCTGGCCCACCTTAGCAGCACTGCAGAAGTCACCAGAATTCATTGTTCCTTAGAACCACTTAAGAAGCCACATGTGCTCTGCACAGCTCCTGTACAACAACTGGTGGCTGCTCCTGCACAGCTCTCCTCAGTGCCTGCATTGTCCTCCCCTCCTCAGTTAGGGGAACAGAATCCTCCTACTGACTCAAGTGAGGCAGAAGCTTTCATAGAGAGATATAAAATGAGCAAACTGGCAGTAGTTCTGCATTTTTGGATTAGCCATAATAAAGAAATAATTACTGTTCAACAACACTTACAGAATGATAGGTATCTACCACCTTTTCTTTAGCAAGGTGGTAGGTATCAGGTTAGGATACACAGACAGATTATTGCATATCAGCTGCTCAACTGTAACTCTTCATTTGAGGATTCTTCCCATAGCTAATCCTAATTAACCATGAGGCTCTTTACTCCTTTCACCATTACTTCACAAGGTACTCTGCGGTACCTTCAGGGTAAGAGAGTCCCATGATGAGTTACCACAGAGAAACCAACATCTACCCAGCAACTAAGGATCTACTAAGGGTAGATCTGTCTGACAAACCTAGTGGCTTTCTACGATAGTGTGACAACCTCAGTGGACAAGGGACAACCTGTGGATGTGATCGAGCTGGACTTGTGCAAGGCCTTTGACACAGGCCCCACAATATTCTACTGGTTAAGTTAAAGAGCTATGGATTTGATGGGTGGACTGTTCAGTGGATAAGGAACTGGCTGGCTGGTCACATCCAGAGGGTAGTGGTCAATGGCTCATTGTCCAGCTGGNAGCTGATGGAGCAGGTGCAGAGGAGGCCACGAGAATGCTCAGGGGCTGGAACACCTCTGCTCTGAGGACAGGCTGAGGGAGCTGGGATTGTTCAGCCTGGAGAAGAGAAGGCTTCAGGGGACCTACTAGTGACCTTCCAGGACCTAAAGGGAACTTCCAAGCAGGCTGCAGAGGGCCTGTTTGCAAAGGCCTGCACTGAAAGGACAAGGGGCAATGGTTTTAAATTGGAGAGGAGCAGATTTAAACTGGACATTAGAAAGAAGTTCCTCCCCACGAGGGTGGTGGAACACTGGCCCAGGTTGCCCAGGGAGGTGGTTGAGTTCCCATCCCTGGAGGCATTGCAGGTGAGGCTTGCCAGGGCTCTGGGCAAGCTGCTCTAGTTGGGGATGTCCCTGCCCACTGCAGGGGGGTTGGACTAGATGAGCTCCAGAGGTCCCTTCCAACCCAAACCATTCTAGGATTCTATGATTCTATGAATATTGACTACTCTATATATTTATGCTAGAGTCTAAGGGCTCTAACTTAAAATCACAGCAAATAAAATGTCTCACAGTGGTTACCAGGTCAGTAAAACTTCAATTCCCAAAGTAGTCAGCATTGTTTAAGCACTACCCAGGAAAAACCATCAGGCATCTGTTCTTAAGGTCCAGTCTAAAGAAGGAAGAGATCCTTGTCCTCCCACAAGGACATTTCTAACAAAGTAATTTCATTCTAACCCAGAATTATCTTCCTGCTTACAAAGTGCTCAGCCAATTGATTTCCTCGTTAAGACCAACAAAATTATTGGGTCAGTAATAAAGTAAAATCCTCTGAAGGTTTTAGTTCAGTTTTATCTCAATCTTAATGCTATTTTCTCTGTGGAGAGGCCTAGTGATTACAACAAGGCAAGTTTCTTTAGCATGCCAAAGCACATTAAAAAATTCAATACTTATCTAAGGAAATAAGAAGTAGCTGAGTGGGGCATACAAAATGGAATGAACTCCCTCCAAAAGCTGGAGAAACATGACAGGGAGATCTCTGGGGCATTGTAGAGAGTGTCCCAAGTGTACCCACTACACTGCTAATTTCTGGAAATCGCTGAAAGGAAAACCAACTCTTTACAAAGTTTGAATACTGAGTCACCTGTTCACATATGGCATGATAGAAACAAGCAAGAAATAACCACAATATACAGCTATGCAGCATGTTTAGTTTTCCAGTTCAACTCAAGATTGAAAAAGTACTTTCACAGTTATTAATCAACAGACACTATTTTCAATGTTACAAAAAACATCATTTCCTTCTGGCTAAATAACTACCAAAAGAAATAACTGGTGCAGCAAAGTATTCACTGAGAGTAATTAAATGCCAAAGTCCAGTCTTTCCACAAATTAGTAAGGGGAAATTAATGTTTCCTAAGGCACCTTAATCTGCTCTCCTGCAAAAACACTCAGAGCTGCAAATTCTGGAACTCTGTAGAAAAAACACTTTTCTTCACTGAGAAACCTCTCAACTGACAATTAAAATTATTGGAAATGGGATTAATAGAATGAAGGCAAATTATTTACTGTTTCCATTCCAGCAACTAATAGTGTGTGGGGGGAAGAGGTTAATATGGACAGACAAAGCAAACAACTCCAGCAGATAGGATTTATTCCTTCAAAACAAGAAAAAAAAAAGAAATGAACATGCCCTGAATAGCAACAGTTCTCTCTTCTAAACATTTTACAGAAGTTACATAAACAGTTTTAAAGCAAATTTTAAGGTTAGGTATTTCCAGGAAAATTACTCCTATTCTGTGCTTTAAGTATAGTCTTGAATATGAATACATTTTTTTTCCATTTCAAAAGAAATCCTTGACTCCTGTGACTGCAAAGAAAACACAACATAAATAACATTGTGTTCTTTATGTATTTAGCATTCCTTGCAGCTGTTTGCCAAACCCAGAATGCAGCACAATGTACTACTGCTTTCCCCTCCCACCTACTACAGAGTAAAGAATGGAGAAAAGATTGCTCCCAAGGACATGGTCACTTTCATTTTCCTGACCAGCCCAACCCTTACAGCCTTTCCTCCTCCAAAGAGATGTTGCTGATACCATTAGCATAATCACAATGCTGTTTCAATATGCAAGTGTCATAGCTATCTCCCCTTCTCAAAACCATCAGAGGGGATGTGGACAGGAAATACATTACACTAGGGCATTAGAGGTAGGCAAACAAGCATTTAGTCTCAGAAATTATACTTACTGGATTATACCCACAATAGACTGTGTGCAGTGAGTCACATTGAGGATGCTAGCTAAAAACAACAGCTAAGTTCTTACTGTACTAGACAAAGGAAAAGTGTACATTCAAGAGAATAGCTAAGCTGTAATATTTTGTTAGAGAAACTTCTAAATTGTTCAAAGAAAAATGTAATGTACAGGAGAAATTTGTTAGTTAGTTCCACCAAATCTGAAAACTTACCATTTTATCTAGATGCTCAATGGATCTATAAATTTCTCCTTGGGATTCATCATAGTAACTGTAACGGAACCTCTGACCTTGAAACAAAAATCATGTATAAAATAAAAAAGGGAAAAATTGTAGCTAAAACACTCCCTACTACTTACTACATACTTGAAATTATCATATCTGTAAAGTAGTAATCTTCATTTATTTTTACACTTTTTAGCTCCACTGAGGAAATTCTAGGGCAATCATCAAAGTAGCAGCCCAGAAGCAAAGTGAGAAATACATGGCAGCTATATTCCTGAAGAAAAACCTACTATGTAGAAATGACACTGCAGTATCACTTATTCATTGCCTGTTATCACCTTGGAATCCAGTTCTACAAATTCAAGAGTAAAGCAACATTTCATTTCACTTCACTATCCCTCTTGATAAAGTCAACCCTGCAGTCAGGCTACTTCTGCCTGCACAACAACACCCACAGTAAATGAAGGTTAAAAGGCAAAGTTCAGGATAATTCAGTGAACAGCTCTAGATGGTTCATTAGCCACAATAGAACCCAGGTCTTTCTGAGATAACTCCACCTATTCCACAATTCAAAGATGAGTAAAATATGCACTTAATTACAGAAGTTGACTAAAGATGACAATGAGTAAAAAGAGAAGAAACTCTGTTGTGTGACATAAAACATCTTTCTGAAGTAGTCCCTTTTCCAGCTACTATCACACTTAGAAGAAAAATAAAGTGTTAAAGCAGGACAGAAGTCAAGGCTTCTGGAGTCTTTATAGCTCTGCCACCAAGATGAACTGGGATAGCTCTGGTGAATTGGCATAAATACTCCATCTGCTATCTTAGCCAACAGTAAAACAGACAAAACTTATTTCCATCAGAAGGAAACATGACAGGGATGTTGCTATGTCCAGTGAATTTTTAGCTAATTAGTTTTGCAAGTTGCTTTAAGATGCTTAAAAGAATAAAAAGAGCAAGAAACTTCAGCCACTTTTCTCTGCAACAGTAAAGAGATGCATATAAATCCATACACCCTCACCATTTATTTCCTCCACTACACTGACAACACATGACCACATTCATATTTTTCATCTCTTGTTCCAGATAAAACAGAAAACTCCCCTTTTTTTAGCTTTACAAAGGCTTTTACATTTCAAAGACACATTTACCAGAAGAAATGTTCTAGAAGTTGAAATAGTCAATGTTTAATAAAATACATTATTTCAAAACCACTAAAAAATATTCATCATACTGTTACAAAGAAGAGATGGGCAACTTACCCCAATGGCAAAAGTCAGAAGAAACCACAAAGAGGTTACTAGGATCAGCTAGGTATTTGCTGAAGAGTTTTCCAAATTCCTGCTCTTTTGACTCACTCAGTGCTCCGACCAAGACAGGAACAATAGTAAACTCATCCTTATGGCTTACAAGCGAAAGAAAAGAGGTTGTAATTCAAGGAACATCTCAAGTGTTTTCAGGGCTTGCTAAATGACATTGCAGAATGGTTTAAAAGGGCACTATTGAACTGAAGAGAGACTCAATTTGGTAAAGTGATACTAGGAAGCTGGTTTAGAACCTGAAAGTACTTCAGTTTCAAAGAACATATCCTGCCCCCAAAATAGTATTTATCATTGCTGCAAAGTGAAAACACCAGGCAAACAAAGACACAATGAAAGCAGCAATAAAATAAGGATTACATTCTCTCTGTATAGGTGCTGCAGAAATCTTGGGTAATTTTCCAACATACATGAATATTCTCAAGTTAAAAAAAAAAGAAGGGAGGGAAAGCACCACAAACTGACAAAAATGATCACCTTTAAAGAAAAATGATTCCAAGTCCTCATCTGAAATAGCAGGTGTAAACAGAACCCTCATTTCTATATTAGCATTAAGGCTCCAAATAAGCTAAAAATGTCACGGAAAACATCTATTAGGATTTGAACTTCTTTCAGATATGCCTTGCAAAAATGGAGGGGGGAGGGGAACTCAGCTGTTGAGAAAGATTCATGAAAGCATGTCTAATATTAACTGTATTAAGTCAATACAAACATACAAACTGGTTTATAAGGTATGTTCCAATTTCATCATTCAGGTGCTTGCTCTGCTCACAGTTTTTTATTATAGCAACTAATCCTAGTCTCTGACCCTCTCCTCCCACAAATTTTTATTGGGAGTGGGGAATTGTATTACACATCACATAGGGTATTATATATCATCAAGGATATTGTTGGCCTGGAGAAGAGAAGACTGAGGGGAAACCTTATCAATACTTATCAATACATAAAGGGTGGGGGTCAGGAGGATGGGGCCAGGCGTTGTTCTGTGGTACCCAGTGCCAGGACAAGAGGCAATGGGGAAAAAACTAGCAACCAGGCAGTTCCATCTGAACATGAGGAGGAACTTTTTTCCTTTGAGGGTGGTGGAGCACTGGCCCAGGCTGCCCAGGGAGGTGCTGGAGTCTCCATCATCTCTGGAGAGATTCAAAACCCAACTGGACTTCATCCTGTGCTGCCTGCTCTAGGCTCTCCTGCTCTGGCAGGGGGATTGGACTAGATGATCTCCAGAGGTCCCTTGAAACCCCTAATATTCTGTGATTCTGTTAATTCCTATTGCACTTCACATTTAATGTACATAATGCTTGTTCTTGTAGAAGTAGTAATTAACCCCAGTACCTTTCCATGGCTTTAGCAGTATAAGGCAAATGCATTTCAATACTGTGTTCATCTTCATCTGTCTGCAGGGACATACGCTCAAACATTCCAGTCTTCCACAACTCTCCATAAACTGAAATGGATTAAAGATTCATTTTTAATACTTTTTTTTCTTTTAAAGAAAGAAAAGACTGTAAAGCAAACTACAGTGCATCTTTATCAGAACAAGCCCACTATAACCAACTACTTGTATCTAAGGATTGTTATCATAAACCATTAAGATACAAAAGTAATTGATCAGGTTACAAAAGAAGTAGCTTAAATCAGTGAATCTTAACTGAAAAACCTTTCCCAATATAAGTAACACAAATAAAACATTTGAAAATATGCAGGCATTTGCCCAGTCACTGAATTCTTATTTTCAAACTACATCATCACGTGCTTTTAAAGAATAACTAACTAACTAAAATTTGCTGATCAGGTGAACCATTGCTGGATGTGTTGCTACTAATGCAATTTCTTATCAACAGAGTCATGAAATCTAGACACAATCTAGATAGCAAAAGATGATTATATTTTACATTTCTAAAGTTATCTTTTCCACTCTCAAGAGTGCTTGGTGGTAGGCAGAGTCATTTCTACACTTCCAAAACTTTCCACTGGATGAAGAATTTCCTGTAGGGCTGTGCCTCCACAGCACAAACGAGTTCTACAAAAGCCAAAACATTTGTTACCTAAGGAAATTTCTGCAGGCATCATGTAGAAAGCCTAGCTTGCTTAATCAGTCAGGACACATAGTAATACATCTCTGCTAATTGGCCCTTCTGAAAAAGATAATTTAGGTATACCTCAAAACACAAAGCCCAACTATCAAAATTTATCTTCATCAAACCTTTAAGCTTAGTCTTAAAGACTTGTATTTCATGGACTAACAGTTTTAAGTCCTGTAGGTACTTTGCCAGTTAAAGTAGTGGCACACAATACATCCAAAAAAAAGCAGCTTTTTGTTCCTCTATCAGAAATAAACCAAATCAAGCACTATTTTTTTTTTTTCAGACAGAATATATCACAGAATAATGAAGTAAGTGTGTAGTGGGTTATTATTCCAATGTAACTTTGAGAGCCCTTTTTAAGATCACTTGTCAAGAGGCACAAACTCATAATGGAAAAGATAAGCAAAGATGGAGAATTCTTTCCTTGCAGGAGCAAGAGACACATTCAGGTCATACTACAGCAATGCCTGCAACCACCAGGATCTTTCAGAAGTTCGCTTTCATTGCAGGAAAATCAGGTTTATACTTGTAGGCCACTTAAAAGCAACCAAGTGCCCAAGAGCAAGGGGTTCCTCAGCACTTCAGCAACACAGTTAATACTAAAGCCTCAAGAAGATGTAAGCTTTATCATGCACTTACTCTTTTGGTCAATTCGGAGATCATAGAGAGGTGTTCTATAAATGTCCACACTGGATAGTGCACATCGGGAAAGGGGCACGTGGTGGGAAGGCCCAAGAATGAATATTTTTCGGCTACAATTAACACAAAAGCCCACAATTCAGATAACTGCACTTTGACAGAGACTTGATTTAGAGTCACAAGTTTAATAAAAATATACAAACCAATAGTTTCTGGTGGTTACCCAAGAGAGTTTTAAGCTGCTGTGTTTTAAGGCCACGGCAGGTATCTCAGAAGTCATAATGAGATCAGTTCAACAATGCTGCCTGGAGCTTGAAAGCTCTTAAGCAGGTTATAGAGCAGAGGGTACTCAGCAGCCACAAATCTCACTGGACTCATTTGGAGGTTGAATGATGGGTCATAGCCTTAGAACAGATGTTTGGCTTCTCTCCTTGGACCAAGACAACCTTCAGTTACATACCACCTTCAACAACTACAGGGAAGTATGTGCCCTCAAAGGAAGATTAAGGATTTATCACCTATTGAGATCTTTTCACTTCTATACTTGATTAGCCTTGCTTCAGATTTCACCAAATTCAGGGTTAAGACATTCTCAGATGCTCTTTTTATCTAGCTGTTGCATCAACAACAGGGACTTGGACCTGCACATTCATAGCTTTAGCTGACACTGCAAGCTTTTGCACATCATCATGAAGTGATTTCAACAAATCCTCAGTTCCTGGATCTTGTTTAGATGTTAATGATCTCCTGCCACAGGACTTAAAGAAAAGAAAAAGAAACAAAAAACACACACCAAAACATCCCCCCCCACAAAATCAAAAAAACCCCAAAACCCCCAAGTATAGGAAATTCACCTTTTCAGATTCAGGATCATATCATCTTGTTTGTGGCTCTGAACTAAAGGAGTGGGAGATACAAACATTTTCTGGAGGGCTATAGCAAGCTATACTAAAATACTAAACCTTTTTACAGAGCTCATAAAACCTAAATATCCAAAAGTGCAATACTTCAGCTGGAGGGTGAATTCTAAACATCCCAGGCAGTAAACCAGCAAATGATCCATAAAGCTCAGTCAGCTCCATGTCACTGAATCTGGGGAATGCAACCTGGCCTAGAAGCTTTAGGGGAACTAGTCTTCTGCAACACTAAGTTATTTTCACTTTGTTTACAACAGTTAAGAAAGAATTCAAAGCATTGTCTTTGGAGAGCATTGCAACATGTTTTCTCATAGCCAGTTTTTATATTAATATTGCAAAATACATACTGGAGATGCTTTAAATATTTGTCATTTAAAAAAACAACATTGCAGTCAGCAGAACACATAAAAATTATATTCCTTTAACCTAGAATAACTGGATTCATATTCTCAGAGGCAGGCACAGACTACTGTGGTCTGTTGGGTTTTTTAATTCTTCTGTTTTTAAACTGTTGTGCTGTTAGGAACACAAATCTATTTCAAATCATTACAACAAGTAACTTTCACTGACTTCAAATCTTATGTACACACAGTGGTCACTTTCTCCACAGCAGAAGAGAATCCTGGTAGCATTCAGCCCATAATGCTGCACTGAAAAACCAATGCAGAATCATGATCAAATATTTTAATAGACCTAAATAACAAACAAACACTCTCAACAAAAACAAAACAAAAAAGAAAAGACACCCAGTGACCAGTAACAAACAACCCAGCTTGGGATTTCATAAAAGCAGTGGAACATTAACATTTAATTTACTTTATTGCTTATTACCTGAAAAAAAAAAAAGAGACTCTTTAATCTCTCCCTTCTAAAAACTTAGTTCATTAGTTTTTGAAAACACTGCTTTGCATTTTCAACTTCAACAACATTACCTTTAGTTTCTTTTGTAACACCCAAACAATTTGAACATTTATGAGA
Source organism: Bucco capensis (assembly GCA_013396975.1). Taxonomy (NCBI): domain Eukaryota; kingdom Metazoa; phylum Chordata; class Aves; order Piciformes; family Bucconidae; genus Bucco; species Bucco capensis. The sequence continues at coordinate 502,552 of VWZO01009081.1, read as the reverse complement.
TTAAAACAGAAGGGATGCCTAAGCAGAGCACATAATTAAAATTGGAGCACTTCAAGGAGTAAGAATGTTAAAAGAACGTTAAGCTTGTCAGAGAATTGCAATGGCATAGTCTTATGCTTTTGTAAGGAAAAACTTGACTACTCACGTAATATTAGGATCCACTTGTTTGTAAGCATGGGCTGCACAAGATCCACAATAGGTATATCCTGCATGGCTGCAAATCAAGGTGTAAAATGTTGTTTAACATCTGAAATATGTTGATAGTGCTAATAAATGTTAAGATCTTAAATATTATTTGTCCCCAATGAGCTAGAAATAGTAAGAGTGATCCAAAAATCAACTCCTGAAAGAGGTGGAGAGCACTGCTTGCACTACTCAATGTACAAGAGGTATTTGTTATCACTAACCATTTACTTGAAAGTTACTAAGTAAGCTTCACATCAAAGCACCTTTCATTACTTGTAAAAAATACTCATAGGCAGATCACACAACTGCATATTATCAGAAGCTCATGATACTGCTAAGAGTGCAGCCAGGGGACAAGGGAAAAACAATTGCTGGAGAAAACTCTAACCACACTCCAGCAACTGAATATGGTGATAGTAGAGGGGTCTGGCAAAGAGGAAACTACATGTTACAGCAGATAAACAGAGAATAAAAATGCTCTGTCATTGAAGAAGAATCCCTCAGCAAGAGAATTAATGGGCATAAGGAAAGGAGTGGAATGCAGCTTTTACTGCAGGCAATGTGATCCACGCTTTATCCTTTCCTATCACTCTGGTCTGGAGCCTTTCTCAGTCTATAGACCTGTGTGCTCTCCAAAAATATTCACACTTATTCTGACTGCTTGTTTCAAATATCACATCCAAACCTTAAGACTCATACCCTTCAAGGCTGTTAAAACCAGGAGAAGATTCAGTTTACACCACTAAAAGCATTAATTCCAGAAAACATTCATTCCCCAGGGTCCCAGGCAGAGTGATCAAGGTCACTCAGCAGCATGTCCACAGCACAAGGCCATGCCCACATGAGCTCTGCAGTGTTTAACATCCTGCTTTGCAGCCACTGCTCCACTTTTTGGGCTGGAAGTTAGTTTAAAGAAAACAGAAGTTTTGTATCAACCTGCACCTCAGGAAGTTTTTCACCATCCTCATATCATCACTGGTGATTCAGAACTTAAATCAGTCCAACAGTTTAACTACCTAGGCAGCCTCATCTCCTCGCATGGTAAGATTGACAGAGAGATAGACAATAGGCTAGCAAAGGCATAGAGTGCTTGGGGAAAACTCTATCCAAGAGTCTGGTGAAATAAACACTTGAAGAAAAGTCCAAAGCTCAGTGTTTCTAGAGCCATTGTGCTGTCTACTCTTTTCTATGGTTCCCAATCCTGGCTCATCTATCACCACCACCTACGACTTTTTCTAGTATCTCCTTCCAACTGATAACAAATTGGAATGACCAATGTACTTCTCTTCTTATATGTCTCAATTATCTTCAGGAAATTGAATTCTACCTAAATAGTATAGATGATCCCTATTTCTGCTGTGAACAAATAGAACCAAGCCAACAAACAAAACCAAATTAAAGTAACAAAAGTAAACCATTTTGGATAGCTGAATAGTATTTCTTTGTTTTAAGCTTTGATAAGTTGTGATTTTGAGGCAGGATCGTGGAATTTTGTTTGGTTTGGGGTTTTTCTTAAATAGGTGTAGCTTTTGTATACTTGAAGTACATGAAAGAGCTGGTGGATCACAAGTGAATGTTCTGTCTGCAGTCCATCCCCAAAAGGAAACTAATCATATACCAAAATGTGCAGATTTCTTCCATTCTATGCAAGATCCAAAACACTTATTTGGAAGCCACAAAACATTCCTCTCAGCCCAATACCAGCTTTCACCAATTTTCAGAATCACTCAAAATAAAGAAGCATTTAACTATTCCAGTATTATACATGCTAGAAACAACTTTCCCACTTACGGTGCAATAATGGCTCTAGCAGGTCTTTTTGTGGACTGTACTTGAGAAAGCCAACCTTCTAGCTGTGCATTCAGTTGGGGCCCTGGGAAGAAAAAAAAGGACACACTGAAGCCATAAAAAATCTAAAATAAGTCAAGAATTAAGAAATGGAGTCCAGAAGTCCAGTAGATTCAAAATAATCTTAAATATCAAAGCCTGTGCTTAAACCTCAAAATAAAAAAGTAAGCCCAACACACTTGGCATGTTGAATGTTACAGGAGGAAAGTTTCACCATTCCAGTGAAGGAAGTTCATCTATTGCATATCCAAACACACACATTGTTTTTTGCTCTGTGGACTGATGCACATAGCATTTCATCATTAGAAAGGATGGCTGCTGGTCTCTAAAGAGAGGCTAACAGATGACTGATTCCTCTGGTAACCATATTTGCAGAATTCAGAAGTAAGAAGTTAAGACAACTGATACCAAAAGAGCCCAGTATGGGAAGATGATAAAATACAAAGGCCTTACATACTGACACAATAGCCAGTGGCTATGGTATTTAGTCCTTTATTATTACAAAGCAAGATTAAGAGCACACTGTAACCTGGAGAAACTGTCTTACCACTTTGTTTTTATATGTATGTTAGAGTAAAGACATGCATCACTTAAATATTACTTCCTAATTCTCCCAAAGGATGTAGAAGGATAAAGTACTTCCTGACCAAGCCTTTTAGGAAGACACAATTATTTTTCTTCAAGCACCTACTACCCAGAGACTTAAACCATAATTCTTCCCCATCTGACCCCTTCTCCTCCAAGAAGCCACAAGAGCAGAAGGACCAGAACCTCTCAAGACAGACTCAGGACTCTCTTCCTCACCAAGACAGTTCTTGGCCTTCCTCCACCCCTTCTTTAGCAAGGATTTGAGATTAAGGAGGGAATTAAGGCGATTTGTCTCTGGTTAAGACAAATCAGGTAACTTGCTGAACAGTTTAAAGACAAAGTTCAGAATCTCTGGTGATTTCCTAAAATTCCATAGGATTATTCAAATCTGGCCATAACTTCTGATCTTCCACTGCAGTAGCAGAGTAAGATGCCCATGTTTGCTTAGTCAGCAATTACAGACACTCACTCTGACAAAGTCAGAAGCATTTTTTCCTAGAGGCAGTAAAAACAGATCTGTATGACCCAATGGATCAAACTTCTCTCAGTGTAAACTTAAGGAAAGGGTAGCACGTCTGCTTTCAGATTTTTTTTTCCCCCCTTTAATGCAACTACAAGGTGCCTTTTAAATCATTAACTTTGATATAACGTTAAATTTCTGTTTCAACTGATACTTTTTTGTACTATTTTAACAAAACATGTAATCAAATCTCTGTCTTCAAAGGACTAACAGAAAGAGGGAATGAAGAGTAAAACATATCTACCTCACCTTCAGCTAAAGAAAAAACCCAACCAAACAGCACCCACATAAACTGACAGGAGTACTGTCTACCTGCAGCTTCCTCTGCTTACAAATACTTTATAGGGGATATTCTAAGACTGTAATTTCCCTGTTACCAAATTAGCATCAACTTCTCATGGAAATGTTCAGAAGTTTTTCTTCCAGTTTCTCAAACATGACAATGCTTGAGACTAAAGTCAAAATATTTGAATTGGCTATACAAGATAATAAATAAACCCACATTATCACAGTGAATATGTTTTGCCATATGGAACTGTATTGTAGGAGATGAGTAGCTTCATGAAGAGCTCTGTAAGTGAATTGGGCTTATAAGTAAATTAAGTTAAAATGGAAAAAAGTCTTTGTAAATAGCCACTGAAATAACTGCAGTAAATATCCTAAGCTAAGAAGCATGGCCAAGGAATAGAACTGCCACCTCTGTGTCTTGCTGCAGTGGTGGGAATTAGGAGAGGTCCTCCAGCTCCTCAAGCTGCAGGTAGAAAGCTCAGCTTGAGAAAGTTAGCAAGATAAGTGCAATGAGGTTTTTGATGCTAACACAAGCAGGAGGACAGAAAGTCTTTCTGGATGCAACAATCAATACACTTTAGCATTAATACTGCAAGATTAGACCTTTTACTGATTAAAGGAAGATTAGGTGGTAGAATATGAGAAGCACATTAAGAGCTACATTTCAATCCTATGAAGTAAGGCAAGCATATAGGTATGGCACTAAAGAATGCTGACATTATCTGTGGATATGTCACATCCTGTTTTTATGTTTGAAAAGGGCAGAAATGCCAAATTAAAAATAATTGCAAGCACAGAGCAAGTCTCTGCACCAGACAAATTAATGGATATTGCTCCAGGCACCATTTATTATTGCCTGAAAGGAGAATTTATTTTTACAGTCAACGTTATCCTCTCACAAAACACTAGAGTAAGAAAGAAGGAATCCTTCCACATCAAATGCATACCAATGAATAACAACACAGAGGCACTTGGTAGTCACACACTCAAGTTCATCACCTCAATTTACAGCTGTCATGGTCCATAGGGGCTAAGCCAAACCAACACATTCTTTCCACAGCCAAACTCACCTCATGGCAAGAGCCTGAAGTGCTTACACAGCAAGTGTCAACACAACAGAACAGGAACTTGGTCCTCTCCCAGGAGCCACTACTACCAGAGAGAAACCTACCTTCTCAGATTTGTAGGGAACATGCAGTGCTTGCTACCAATCCTCAGTTTCAGTGATAATTGGTTTGGTTCTGTTTTTACTGGGTAAGTGTTAAGTGTCAACCAAAATTCAGAGCAGCACCAGGGAAAACTGCTCAGGTGTCCCTTGGTTGCACATGTACAGCACTTCCAAGTAATGCTGGAGAACAATGACAATAATGCTGCAGTCCCCAGCTTCCACACTTCTACTTCACAGTTTTTACTTGTCTAAGCATGTTTCCTACACTATAAGAGCCAGCTTTTTTTTCCCTGAGCCTTACTCCTTTTATCTTTTAATTACCCTTATCCATTGATGAAAAAGTACACCTCAAAAACCCTTCTAATAAACATTACAGCATATGTACAAAGAAGTAAGTCTACTCTTGCAAGGTGTTAGAAAAATCAAAGCAGCAGTGAAACCTCGGGGGCTGGAACACAGTGAGTTTAATAACTGGAACTAAGGGAACTCTTCTCTCCACAACTTTGAAGGTGAATCCAAAATATTTAATTCAATTGTCAGGCAACTCCAGTCTGAAACATGTCAGAGGAATAACTAGTTTCTGCTCCTAGTTAAAACTGCAGAACTGCGAAGACTGACTTAAAGAACACAGGCCTTACTTGAAGAAAAAAAACCCCAAACATCTGTGTCTCTGCAACAAAAGCCAAATCCTTGAATAAAGAACAAGTTTTATCTATGCAAAGACCAGGATTAGAAGGTGATTTCCAATAACTTATGTTGATGGGCACATTGTCTACTGCTAGCATATGCCCTCTTCCAAAACTGAATCCTGATAAAATGGGGAAATCAGCCTAAAAGCAATGCAGAAATTTACTTATACAAACATAGGACTGGGGGGAAAAAATTACAATACAAATAAAGATTACACTGATAGTACATAAACTCGTTTATGTAAGATAAACACAAAACAGCTGGTGATGCTTGAATGGGGGAAAATAAGCCTCAATAGAAACAGTGCAATCTGCTTTGGTGGCAGTTCTCACTTGCCTGTCCCAGTTTTCCAGTATTCCACTAGCTCTTTCATTTCCTTTAGTGAAAATTATTAGGAAATAAACAATCCAACTATAATGCCACTTGTTCAGTATATCAACCAACATGCACCTACTTGGCTTTATAAAGTACCTTAGCTGTTAAGTCAGTCAGATGTCCAAACAAATGACCTTCTGTTTGATAGCTCTGAGAAAGAGATTTTGGCTCAACTACAAGCTATATCTAACCTGAGTTTGTCAAAGTATTCACGAAGTGATACTTGCAGGCCTACTTGAATAACACCAGAACTGTACCAAATAGAAAGCTCTTCTTCAATTCCAGTTGTACAGTAAAATTTGAATCTACATTCTTTACTCGGAGTACCTTGATTCTGCCTGTATTTCAGTGATTCAGCTAGAAATAATAGCCTGGAAATTGTATTTTAAATGACTCCAGTACACTTTTACAGTATACAGTGTTAAATAATACCATCTGCATATCAATACTGTGTTCTATGATTAATTCCTAAGAACCAAGCAATGACACATCCATTTTCCTATAAACAAAAGCTAGAAGACCAAAGGCAGAGAAACATTGCATTTAATGTTTAACATTGCAAAGCAAATACTTTATAAATTTGCAAGACACTATGATTAGTTGTTCATAGATTCATAGCATGGTATGGGCTGGAAGGGACCTCTGGAGGTCATCTAGTCCAACCTCCCTGCAGTGGGCAGGGACATCCCCAACTAGAGCAGCTTGCCCAGNCCTTTTCTGCAGGGCTGCTCTCTATCATCTCACCCCCAGCCTGGATTGATAGTGGGGATTGTTCTGACCCAGGTGCAGGACCCTGCACTTGGTCTTGTTGAAGCTCCTGAGGTTCCCCTGGGCCCACCTCTCCAGCTTGTCCAGGTCCTTCTGGATGACATCTCTCCCCTCCAACTTATCGACAGGACCACATAGCTCGGTGTCATCTGCACACTTGCTGCTGGTGCACTCAATGTCATGACATAGCCGAAAGAGATGTAATCAATCTAAACTCTTTCTCTGATACCGACAAGAATCATGACATGTTGCTCATGCCAACAAGCACACAAATGCTGGGATTACATTACTATTCATTAAAATGGATGCTTTCATGCCACTCTCCAAGGCTCCCAAACCCCAGAAGGTGCAAGTAAGAAAAGTTGTACTACTTCAGAATCACACTGCTATTGCATGTCGAAGCTGGCTACTTCAAAAAGCTACTAATAGAGTTAGTGGGGTTTGGCAGCAGAAAAATCAGCATTTTATTAAATGCTTTGTATGCAAAGGCAGAAAAAAAAAAGCATTAATGTTGTTTTTTTGGGGGATTACAACTGAGTAGAATAGACTGCAAATGTGTTAAAATAGTGGTAAACTTTGAGAGAAACAATCATTTCTAAACAGATCATTCATAACTGCCTTTTCATTTATTTTCTGATCTGCAGAAGTTCTTTTCCAGCTGACCTGGAGACCATCACGTAGACCTCAGCCCAAAAGGCAAGGTGTGAATATCCCTGGCTATACGAGAGCCACTTATTCCAAAGTTCTGGCCTTTCTTGTCCAAACAAGTTAGAAGCTTAATCCTTAAAAACGGTAGCACCAAGATGTCTGTGCCTACTTCCTTTGGGGTTCTTTTACTTACAAGCCAGGGCAGTAGAAAACCAACTCTGAACACAAGACTACCATAACGTTTAAACACCCTTCAAACATTTATGTGGAGACCATTTATTTGGCTCATCATAAAAACAAGCTTTGAAGACAATAAGCACAAGGGCTTTCAAGGCAACACAGCAATTACTCTGCCAACTCACATTTGCATCAATAAGCTCATGGAAATTCAGGTTCTCATAGTTCAAAAGACTTGGCATAGGCTACCAGAAAGCATACCCTTGACCACTCTGACCAAGGAAAACAGAAATAAGCTATAGCTAATACAAGGACAAACTTGTTTTGCAGGTCAAGTTTTAGACCATTCAGTATTGTTATTCACACACTCTCAATTTGATTTTACTCCTGTAATTTGGAATAGCCTACTAAAAAAACCTTTGTGTTTTGTCTGTATCAGCACTTAGAGAATCTACTCCCATAGAGGAGTACATCAGGAGAGAGCCTCCATGTATTTTCCTGCTAATAGTCCGTGCTCAGTGCGTCATTCCTGTTATATTTCAGCTGCTCCTTTTGTATCTAGGAATCTATCTGACCTGCATTCAGCCACTGAAAATTATGTCATCTTTGTTTCAAATTGTCCTTAATCTTCCTCTTCCCCCTGCTGGTCAAAATCAATTTCTCAAGAGGTCTTGATGCTAGGTGGTTGAATTAACCCAGCAGGAGTGGGACTTTCTTCCAAAAATAAATCAGAATGTAGTATTTTTCACCACACAACAGTGATGCTTTCTTTAAAAACAAAAACCAATAACAATCAACACAACAGCAGTACAACAGGGTGGCACTTATATTTACATGCTATGCCTTTATCTCATTTTTGGAAGTGGTTTTAGTGGCCACCATGCACCAGGCTGCCAGTCCACAGAACCAATGGCATGCTGTGTACCATTTGTAACTTTTTTAAAGGCAGGCATATAGATCAAGCTCTGCAAGTGAAAAAAAATAGGTTATTTAGACCAGTGGCCTACTATCAGCAACGGTCACAGCACTATTTCAGTTTGGAAGCTCAACTGTAAAGCTTCCCATGCTCCATGCTGCTGGGAAATAAAAGGAGGAACAACTGATCAGGCTTCATTGTTAGTTTGCTGCCAGACAAATGCTCCACAGATCTACGTCTAAAGTCCATTAAGACGCTATACAGACTGACATGGAACAAATGTGAACTTCCCCACACTAAGAATTCTAGAGAAGATATGATTATAATTTTGGTCAAGTTTTTCATACTGATCTGTAAAACTTCTTAAGGAACTTGTTTTTTAAAATTCTTTACAACAGCACATTATGGATAAAGAACACATGGGAAGTTAAATCCTAATAACACCACCATGAAGCCCATCTTCCTCTCCCTTCCCTTTTCTCAGCCTCTCTGCTTCCCCTTCTCACCAAATGAGTAGGAAGCATGGAGCTTTTTGCTTGGGACCTCACTTTCCCTCCAATAACAACAAAGTTGTTTACTTATTGACATTCTAAGATGAGAACATGCCTGGATGTAAATACTTGTACAGCCAGCCTCACCTGCCCCAAAACATTAATTAGCAGCATACAATTAGGTGATACATTCACACTAGAATGTAGTGCCTGCTTGTATTTTCCAAGGCAGAACCTAAGCAGAGCACAGCCCATAGCTGGGGAAAATAAGGGACCATGGGTCTACTTTCAGTTGAAGCAACTGCTGCCTCACAGAAATAAGTGGTCTCTAAAGAGGTGGTATTTCTTCTAAACCCTCTTACCTACAATTACACTGATCCTCCATGAAGAGTAGTAGCTCCTGCTTAGTTGTTTGTGGCTTTACCTTTGATATTGCTTCCACTCCTGGAGTGCAGAGGAGCCAGCTAATCCAATTCAAGGATATCCTCTGGCTACAAAAGCTGGTTTGCATTCTGGAGCCATCCTTTGTCTTTTTCTCTCTCAGCTGGCTTCAGCCCTTCTTTCCCAAGACTTATTTCTGCAGATTGATCTCACAGATATAATTTTTTTAAGCATACCAATAGATGATCTACCTTTGCAGTCAACACCTCCCACCCCCAGTTCCAGGATACCATGCATCATCCTGGATGTTTTTTGTTTTACCCTCAGGTACCAGGCACCTCAGGATAAACTGCCACTTTAAATGCCTCATCCTCACACAGCCTCTTTAAAATGCTTGCAGACATCATGATTTTGAACACATGTTTCCAAAAAACCCCATTTTTCATTACCCTTTCAGACTCAGTCACCTTAACTACGGAGCAGGATGATGGTTTCCAGGACATCTGCATGACCTGTGTAATCTAATTGAGCTCTGTAGAAAGAGAGCAGTTTGCAGGAAATGGGAAGCTTAAATGCTAACCAGTTTATATATAACCCCGCAAATCGCTTCGAGGCCGAGACAGTGAGCACAAAGAGAGGAGGTAGGAGGACTTGACAACACAATCCCCAGAGAACTGAGGGAATACACTGAAGAACTATCACAATTCCAACTCTAATCCCTGCCTCAGCTCCATCCTTGAAGCTACACAGGTTGAAAACACACTGTAAAATCCAGACTTCCTTCAAGTAGCATGACTGAAGAAATGAGCCTATGGTACAAGTTTGCAATGCGAGTTTGGCCTAAAATACAGCAAGATTTTAAGTCTACAGTGAGCAGACACCCTTTTGGTCCCAATTTGTTTCCCCTTGAGTTTTAGAATCATAGAATTGTCAGTGTTAGAAGGGACCTTAAAAATCATCTGGTTCTAACCCCCCTGCCATGGGCAGGGACACCTGGCACTGGAGCAGCTTGCTCCCAGCCCCAGCCAGCCTGGCCTGCAACACTGCCAGGGATGGATGGGGCTGCCACCACCTCTCTGGGCAACCTGGGCCAGTGTCTCACCACCCCCATGGTGAAGAACTTCTTCCTAACATCCAACCTACATCTCCCCTCCTCAAGCTTGTGTCCATTAGCCCTAGTCCTATCACTGGCTGACATCCTAAAAAGTCCCTCACCAAAGAGTTTTAAGGGACCCTTCTAAAGGGCACACAAAAACTAACTTCCAAGCAACGAATAAGGAGTAGTCCCTGTCTTGCTGAACAGGGAGAAGTCCTGCTTTCACACAACAGTGCAAGATAGTTCTATAAAGAAAGACATAAATACTGCTCCTTTCTTGTTTAAGGAAAAACCCACAAAGGAAAACAAAACATACTTCTCAAAACTCCAGCCTATGCAACACCAGCCACTTAGCCCCACCACACACACTCTAACAGTTACAATTTCATTTGTCAGAAGTACAGTCACCATCACAACATGATTCAGTTTGGGTTTGTTGGGTTTTTTTCCTTCATGCAGTGTAAGCATGTAGGCAACCATCCCACATGTCCTCAACAAGTAATACCAAGAGGAATACCCAAAAGCAATGGAAGCAACATGCTTTTGGATGTCCCAGCACAGACAAGTAGTACTGGTTGAACTAGTCATACAGACTTAGCAGGAAGCAGTCTAATAATAGCATGCACTACATTTTTATAGAAAAGAAAACAGCCAAACACAGTATCTATGGCTCTTTAATTAATTACTGGGGGGGAAATACCTTATTTACAAGTATCCAGCAGTGACTTGGTATCAAGTCCAATATCACAAATCAGTTTTCTGCCTTATTCATAAGTGAAAATAGAAATAGTACAAGCAAGGGGGGAAGTCTTCTCACAAAGCTTCAATCTTTTCAAGGCTTTGTATCCCCCCTTCCCTCTGAACTCTTTTTTATCTAAGCTAGTTCACCTGCATTTTGTAATGATCTTTACCCCTGAGGGCAGTAAAAGATCTTACAAGTCTTGTTATTAACAGCTCTGAAAATACAAATGCAGACCCTATCCCCAATAGCAGAGTTCTGCCCCAAAGCCTAACAGAATTTATTTCTACACATATCAACATCACAGCTTTCTGTCTTTTAATGGGAGGGCAATGACAGCAGTAACCCTCCCTCCAACACACCATGTTTTTCTTTTCATTCTTTTCCTGCAAATACCACATTTTTAAATGGACAGAGCCCATTCTGTACTACTGCTTTACAACTTCTCACTACTACTAGAGACAGCACTCTGGAAGAAAAAAGAGGAGGTCATCCTGGACTACAAGAAGTGAAATAAACTTCCTTCCCCCCATTTCATCGCCTCCTTTCTAGCCCTTCAAAACACTTATAGAGATTTCTCCTGTATTCTCTCAGGAAGAAAAAAAACCATCACAAGAGCACTCTAAAATACCGAAATTTGTGTGCTCGTGACGAGCACAATACTTAGGCCGGCTCTGGCACCACACGAAGTTGCAGCAATGGGCGTCTCTAAGGCAGGAGCAAGAACACAAGGAATACCAGAGGTGTGGGGGATGGTTTCCAGCCCTGGCCCCTCTCAAACACCGGTTTTTCTGGCTAGAAACGTCGCTATCCCGGTGCAGGCTCCCGGGCCAGGCCGGAGGGGCCAGCAGCAGCAGGCAGACGTACTCAGCTCCCCAAGATGCACGCTACGGCCTCCGGATTCACAGCGGCACCCCCTCCCCGCTTCTGGCAGCCCCATCAGCATACCCGACTACTCTCCACCACCAGCCCCTCAGACCCCCACCGACTCCAGCTCCTTTA
>VWZO01009081.1:406134-490278 GCA_013396975.1 Bucco capensis | reverse complement strand
TGTGTCTCCGTGGTGGAAGGGAAGATTACGAGCGCAGGTCAGATGAGGGGAGACCAGTTCGGGGCGGGGAGGGGGCGGGGGGCAGCGGGGGTCGAAGGGGAGCTCCGCCTCCCTCCTTCCCATCTCCCGGTTGGCGTTTACGCCTACACGGTGCCGTTTTAGGGGTTGCGCGGCCTCCAGGGTTCATCGGCGGCCCGGGCTCCTCCGCCTCAGGGGGTCAGGCAGCGGCTAAGGGGCGCGGAAGCGCGGCGTATGGGCCCCTGCCTCCCAGGCTGCGCCTCCTCTCTGGTGCCTGGGGTTGCACCCGCGGTGTGAAGAAAACCCAGTGGTAATTCGGTGGAGATCAGAATGAAGACTTTATGTTACATGAGCATAGCTTGGTGAAGAGGCTAGAGCACAAGTCTTAGAGGAGTGACTGAAGGAACTGGGGTTGTTCAGTCTGGAGAAAAGAAGGCTCAGGGGGAGATCTCCCTCTCTACAACTACCTGAAAGGAGGTTGAAGTGAGGTGGAGGTCTGTCTCTTCTTTGAGGTGACCAGCGATTGGACAAGAGGAAATGGCCTCAAGCTGCACCAGGGGAGGTTCAAGTTGGGTATTAGGAAAACTTTCTTCACTGAAAGAGTGGTTAAGTATTGGCACAGGCTCCCCAGGGAAGTGGTGGAGTCACCATCCCTGGAGGTGTTAAAAAAACATATAGATGTGGCACTTTGTGACATGTTTTAGTGGGCATTGTGGTGTTGGGTCAATAGACATCTTTTCCAACCTTAATGAGTCTATGGTTTATTTTTCCTGCTTTCTTATCATGCCTTTCACATTGTCCACTTCCTGTCTCCTTCTCAGGAAGCTGTACAGTGTTACTCTAGGGTTTTCTCTTCACAAACTGTCATTCTGCAGCTGAAGAACCTGCCGTTCCTTAGGAGTTCTTCTCCTGTATAAAGCAGCTCCCCTCTACACACTTCATAGTCCTTTCAAGGGAAGTACCTCCACTTCCTGTATCATGTAATAGCATCTGAGATAATATCAGTGGGTAATTATCCATCTTGTAAATACACCAGAGGAAGAAGAAGCCATATGCTCTTTAGGAGATACTTCTCAACCATCAAGCAGCCTTTCATCAATTTCCTCTCAGAAACTGGTTTATTATGCACAATTGCAAAGCAAACCTTGAGAAGAGAGATAAAAGCATGTTGGGAAGAGGAGTATGACACATTCCTAGCCAGTGGTGCACTGGCACTGCTGTAAAGTGCCCCATAATTATTCACACAGCATTTACATTTTAAGACCTCACTTCAAACTGTGTTTGATTAGGCAACATGAGCAGAAGTGCTGCTGATACTTTTTTTCATCACAGTGAAATGCCTCTTTCTGTAACAGCTGGCATTCTGTACTTCTGTGATCTAGGCTATGTAGTCACTCTTCAAATGAATTCTGACTATGACATAGAATAGAGAACACAAGCCAAGGCTTGGCTAAGAATAATTTGTTACATAATTAGTACAATGACAGAAATAAAGCTAAATCTGTATTTTATCAAGCATAGCAGGCACAGGGATTCTTCTGTGTTTCCTTACCAACCTACTAGCTTCATATCATTCAGAATTTTTCAGATTTTGCATTTGTTTTAAAGCAGCTTTTCTATTTCTAGAACGTCTGATGGGGAGAGAGGAGTTCTCTTGATCAGAGTGCATTTACAATAGTGACAGCACTTCAGCAAATAAAATGGATCACTCAAAGACCTCTATTGATTTTTGGAGAAATCCTTGATAAATTGGAGATACACAAAAGATAAGGATTTGGCAACTCAAACTGTAAGGCTTCAGAATATGAGGATGTAGAACCTTTTGATCAGAACTACTTTTAGTGAGAAATCCTTTCTGCTGTCACTGTCCCTTTCAAGGTAAAAGATGATGTTCTCAGTGGAAGCATCTAGAAAGGCAGACTTCAAAATACTCCATGTGAGTCATCTATCATTCTTTCACAGTTACTGAATAGTAACTTCTGGAGCTTGGATCTAAAATGGTCATCTTGGAATGTGTGCTGTGGTGTTAACCAGATACTCTATTTTTCTGCTTAATTTTACTGCCTCTTGGAGCATATACTGACTCAGTTACCTTGTTATCTTGGAGAAGAATCAAGAGATAATACCTTTCAGCTACTTAGTAGTTGCCTGTCATACATCTGAAGTTGCTATATTCAGTTATTGCTTCAACCTTGTGTTCTACATCTATTAATAACTTGCAGCCTCTTACTTCTATTGTCCATTTTATTGATGAGTTCATTTTTATATACATAAAATTACTTGGTTTGTAATTTGTTCTTCAAAATTAAATGCATTTATCTCAAAGCCCTCAGAACTTGTGTTTCCAGTGGAAAAATAGCACTTTCTTTTGGGATTAAATTGGGATAGCAAACACCTGTCAAGTCTTAACAGAATTTTCATTATTTTGTAGTGAGGAGAGTTTAAAACAAGTAAATGCTTTGAAAGTTTTGACCTTATTACTGTTCTAACTTTGAGACCTGGATTAGTCAGATAGGAACTGCTGTAGTACATCTTCTAACATTACCTTGGGAACATGCCTTTTTCATTCTCCTGAACTAGCCTAGATGGGAAGACAACAGCAGGTGATGCTATGTACCAAACAGTGGCACCAACAAGTGAGTAGGTGGCATGCTGTTGGCAGGAACAGCTCATCTGAAGACTGGTAACCAATGCTTTGAGATTCTAAGTTGGTAACAGAGCTCCGCAGAAAGCCAGAGTGTTTACAACTTTTGTGCAGCTGCTAGATGGGTGTTAGCTGAGAAATCTGATTGTATTCTTAATTCAGGCATGATAATATAAGAGAGTTTTGTCTAGGGAAGGCTAATAGTTGAACTGCTTCTTTTAGTATGGTCTTGCCCAAATTCTCAACATAGAAATTGAGGAGCAACATAGATTTGCCCCCTTTACCCCCCAGTTTAACAATTCTTACACTCTTGCAATGTTTTCACCTACAGATCAAACACTGAAATGCCACTTCAGCAATAAAAATAGCAGTACCAACTCTTTATGGTGTTTCCTTGTCTTCACTTAAGTGTTATTACTCATTCCGAAAAAAAACCAAACAAAAACAACCACTATTAAAATCCCTTCAATGTCTTAAAGTGTTACTGTTTGATGGAGCCTGTGTTCACCACAATGCAATAGAATTACTAATCTCATTCCACAGTTTCTGTACCTTTTCCAAAATAGAGCTTTTTAGGCTTGATTTTAGGTTTACAGGCTTCTTTAAATTCCCTCACCCCCCAATCTTACTGTTCTTGGACTGCACTAAATTCATTTTTCCTCTTAGTATATTCAGAAAGATATAAAATTAAGAGCCAGATCTCATTCCAGCCCCTGCAAGTCAGTATGACAATTGAAAAGTTAAGATACTTTCCTCTGAAGGCTCTATCTTAAGGCAACTCTTAAATCCACATATATAAGCTAGTAAAGAAAAGTCACATTAAAACAAGCCCCATGGAATTATTCAGACTTTGCCCCAGCAGTGCACTTTCACTACTTGTATTTTTAACGTCTCTTCATAGCTAGTTTAAAACAAGTGAACAAATGAAATGTAAAGTGTTCTTTATTAAATAACTCCAAAGGTAAAGCAAGTTGTGCCACTAAGAAAAAGACAACATCATGGTTCCAAAGGATTTGTACAGCAGAAAACAAACTGAGGCAATGAGTACTTCAGCCTAGCAGCCAAATTGTCCTCGGTTCTGTGGCGTTAATTTCGGTCCTCAAATTGGGACTTGTTTTTTAAAAGATATGCTGCTAGAAATTCAATGGGATTTGGTGGTCTGGAAAGAAAGAGTACATCAAAAGCAGTTATTTTTTGGTATGGGAAATTAGGTAGCTAAAGAACTAATCACCTTAAAAGCAACAGAATTCTTCCCAAACATTTATACGCATTGATTTAGGGATGACCAACTACCTCAAGTTACTCTGGAAGTTTCCACTTTATGTCTGATGAGAAAGTTTTTAATAAAGAGTCTTAGTCATTCTTGGAATTGCTACAACAGTTACATATCTGGAACTAGGGTACAATCTGCAAGTGTGAATAGTGCATGTACAGCACTGGAAGTTACATGCATTTGCCTATTTCTTTAACTCATGCTGGATAAACTAAAAGTTAATCTTGTCATTGCTATCTTGCTTCATTTTCTTCAAATGGTTACTGTGTAGCTTTGTGCATTAGAGCTGTTGTCATTGTTTCTGGCAACTGAAATGAACACAACAAAACCTTCAGATTTGTGAAGTGCTGTAGCTTACAAGTAGTCAGTAACAAACACTTTTTATCACTGGCCTTAGTCCACAAGCTTTATTAAAAAAGCTCCTCAAGCTACAGTGCCTGAATCCTGCTAATTTGGATTCTGGATGCAGAATAAGTGACAAACTTACTCCACACTGGGTCAGACCAAAGGTCTGGCAGTGAGCAGATATGCATATAAAGAACATTAAAAAAAACCCTCTGCACCAACCTTTTGGCTTCCAAGCATGTACCAGCTTTCTGAGCTAGCACTTTTAATAGTCTTGAGTGGGTTCCTCTACAACTTTGACCAGTTGCCCAAATAAAATGATGATAGAATCATAGAATTGTCAGGGTTGGAAGGGACCTTAAAGATCCTCAACCTGAGGCAAAAAATTATATAGCTTAATTATGTGACCTGTGAAGGATCATCATCTTGTGTTCATTAGGAATTTGCTATGTGGTTTGCTTAATTTGATTACTGCATCAGAAGAGATAATAAACAGTCTATCCCAATTAATCATCTCTATGCTATTTGTGATTTAACAGATTCCTAAAATAGTCTCTCACAGAAGTCTCTTTTCTAGGTATCACTTATTCAGTCACTCCTTTAAAGCTATTTTTTTTTTCACAAGGATAATTGTCAATTCATAATCTACCATCTTGTCACCAGCATTAGGGTATTCATTACCATCCTAGGTGCATTGCTTTGTGTTTCTTTGTACTGAATCTTTTACTTTTTGTCATAGTTTAAGTTTTTCACAGCAGTCTTCCATAATTTCACATTGAGTTTATGAAGTTCCTGTGCAATTATTGACAACTGATCAACTTGAAACCCAAAAAGAAAACAAACCACAAACCCCTCAAACCTATTCTGTGTAACACAGTATCATTAACAGATTCTGTCATTTCTTCAAATTATTATAAATGATTCTTTTCAGGATTCTAGTGTTGAGTTCCTTTCACTGTCACAGTTCACCATTTACTCCTACTCTGTCTCATATCTTCCCATCAGCTTGTCATCCATAAAAAGGCAAAACAGCAACTAACTCTCTTTAAAAGCTTTCAGTGAATGACTGTGCCAGAAACCTTTTGGAAATTTAAATAGCCTCTAACATCTGGATTCCTATTTTCATGTGCTCATTAATTCCTTCAGTAAACTCCAAGAGATTTTACAAGACCTGAAAAAAGTTGTGTTGACTTCACCCACATTTGTCATTTATCTAAATGCTCACTATCCTGGATGATAATTTCTACTGAATTCCAGGCATAGTCTTAGATATCCTGGGCTATTCCCTGAACACCTCTAGATTCCTTAGAAAAATAAACTAGCATCCATTCATTACTCTCCAATTCAATTTTAAGCAGAAGATTATACAACAGAGCTGGTAGTTCAGATTTTTCACCCCTCAGGTTTTACTATGCTCAACTCAACAGGCAGTTTGACTTTGGCATGCTCCCCAACCTCTTCTATCAGTGTTCCAGTTTCCCTCTCCAAAAAGAGCAGCTCCTTCCCTAGTGAACAGAGAGTGTTCTCTGTAACACAAGTAACCAGACTTTTAAGTGTAGGACACCCACTTCAGGCTGTGTTTTACATTCAGCCTGCAGCAGAACTCACACAGATGTCCACTGAAGATCACTGCTCAGGTGGTCATACAGGGTGTACCTTCTGATGTATTCTTTTGCCTTAGTTGTCTGTACAATGCAGTTCAAATTCACAAACTCCTTTACAGGTTAAGACACTGCTGATGTTTGTTCTGGCTGTAGACACCATGATGCAGTTATGGTCATCCATTCCAGCTTTTGATAGTATTATTTTGGCCAAACTGATAAATGGTTATATGCAGTATGACTCACTAATAGTGTGGATACACTAAAAGGCTAGACATTAATTTGGTAAGGAGAACAACTGTTTGAAGAATATGCTTCTACACTGACTGGTAAGAGATTAAGCTTGACAAGATAATATTTACTTAAAGGATGAACTATCAGTTTGCTTCTTACTGTGTTGACAGTGCAGGGTCAGTCTCACCCTTCAGAGAGTGTTTATTCTCCAACAAAGATGCATGTTGGGCCCAATTTATCTTTCTTTTAAATAGAAGCACAACTCTTTGTAATTACACAGTACAAAAATCTTTCAAAACCACAACAACTTCTTGCTTTGCTTCTGTAGGGTGAATTACATAATAAAATCCATTTAAAAACCCCACCACATTTTCCCCTCCAAAAACTTGGCAGCAGCATAGCTCAACAGGAGATCACAAATTCAACACCTAACTCTTATCACACCATAGGCACCTGAGGAACATGTCCTACATGGTCAGAGTAATTCATAGATTCATAAACTTGTTGTAATGACTTTCTTACAGCTAGTAAAAACACATATGCAAGGCCTGAAAAGGTGACATACCACCCACATTTGAGACCTACTTTTTTTTCCTCAGAACAGAAAGAACACTGAAGCATCTTACCTCTCTTTAGCAAGCACAGCAAGTCCCTGTAGCAAGATAGGTACCACTGTCTGATCCAAATAGGCACGTGTGGGTAATGACTGAAGATCCACCTTCTGCTTTGATGTTTTCTCTGCATTTATTTTCTCATTTTCTACTATTCTCTGAAGTAGAGAAAAAAGAAGTGAATGAACATCAGTAATAGCAGTCACATCCACTTTGAAGTGAGTGCAAAGCACTCATCTCTCTGCAATTCACTGGCAATAACTTCTTTACATGTTCTATGAAAATTTAAGTGCATTATTTTTCTTTGTACAAAACCAGGAGCCCTCTGTTAAATTCTTATGTTTTAGGGAAACAATATTAGAAAGTCATAAGACAAAAGTTAGAGAGATTGGGTGTCTTCTCTTTCTGCTTTTGCATTCACAGATTTAAATTCTACACTACTGAGACAGGAATGATGACTAACAAGAGCACCCTCAATTAAAAGGCTCCTGTATGCACACACTCCTAACACAAAATGCTAAAAGCACAAGAAGTTGAGGTAAAATCTGATAAAGGGGACTCTGTTAAAGTCAAACACTTTAAGACCATGATCTATTAAAGTATAGATGGACACTTTAAAGAAAATGTGGAAAATTTTAACCCACACTGTTACAAACAACAGAGATAATGGATTGTGTCTACTTTCTTAGCACAAGTAATTAGAGAGTTTGGATTATTCCAGTCCAGTGTTTGTTGGCAAGACTATGAAAAGAACGCTTCCCTTTGATACTTCCACAGAAATGCCATCAAGTTCTCCTTTTCTCCTCCCTGTAATAGAAGTCTGGCTGGCTTTTTGTCTCATAATACATTATCTAGGTATACATAATATAGAGTGATAGAACAGATAACGATCATAGGATATTTCTGAAAAACTGCACCTGATTAAAGCTTATTTATTTCAGTACTATTTAGTATAATGGCAGAACACAACAGAAAAGAAATTAACAGCCAGTTATGCAAGGGACTAGTATCTGTTGGTTCAGTTTTCATCTAACTTTCTTTGCTGAAGTTAGACTTAAGACTCAACATTTTTCCCTTTGGTGAGGAATGTGACTTCCATTATACTTTACAGCACGAAAATCTTTGTTACCTCTACATTTTCAGTGAGGCCATATTCAGCATGTGGATTTTCTGGAACCTGTAAAAAACCCCACACAGTTAGCAAAGTGAAAAATAGGCCTTCTATGCACATAGCATTATGCACGTACAACATATCTTAATATACCTGTGGCTGCCCCTCCATAATCTGCTCTGCCTCCATGATTTGAGAGGTGGAATTCGCTGGATGTAATCTTGGAAAGCAATAAAACAATTAATCAGCAGATGAGATGCAAGACCAGTCTTAGCTGACTGATTCTGCATCACTTGGTTACCGAGGCACAATCACTAGAGTTGCTCCGTGCTCCTCCCTACCGAACTTGTACACGTTTTTCCCCGCACACAGAACTGAGAGGTGCCTTAGGGCTCGCGTTACATCTACTGAAGAAAACACTACTGGCATTAGAAAATACAGCATTCATCGGTTAAAGCAGGAGTCGCCAGCGGCGGCCCGCTTCCCCTGCCCAGCCAGGAGCGCCGGCGGGAAGGCAGAGACATCCCCATCCTCTTCCTTCCTTCTTTCCTTCACGCCTGCCTGTCCGCTCGCTGCACCGCACCGCGCCACGCTACGCTACAGCGGCAGTGCCTCGGAACTCCCTCGCCGCATCGCAGGCCACTAACCATGCCCCAACCGCCCCGTGGGTAACAAGCGACCCGCGACCCTATCTTCCCAGCGCTGCTCTCACCCGCCGGTGGGCCCGGGGCTCGCCAGGGTACCAAGAGCTTCTCCACAGCAACCCGGGGCCGCTGGGGACGCCGCAAATTGTTTTGACGTAAGCTAAACGGTCGCGCTACCGCGGCCACCACCACAACCACAATCACAATCACACTCCGGCGAAGTAGGCCTGCGCACAACAAAGCCCCACCCGCCACTGGGAAGGAAACCGCGGAGGAACAAGCTTGAGCAGATAGCGAGCGATGTTATCCCCGGGAGGGGCCTTCTCACCACTCAGCTCCCTTCCCATTGGCGGGAGGCCGCGGGGAGGCGGGGCGAGGGGCGGGGCGCGTGGTGGTTCAGCTGTGGGCGGTGGGCAGCAGTGGCCGCGGGCTGGGGGTCAGGGGTTAGAGGTCAGGGCATGGTACGGCACGGCTCTTTTTAGGCCGCGTTCCGGGGATCAGGACAAAGCTCCTCTTGAGCCATGTTTCAGGGATCAGGGCATTGGGGAAGCTAGCTGGTGCACTGAATTAATTAATGGTATCTTTATGGTTTTGAGAAAGTCCATACTACTGAATGCAGTAATGTAATGTAACACCAGAGCTCTCAGTATTTTCTTTGTAGAACAGGAACTGTGTGACAAAGCAAAACCAATGAACAAAACGCCAAGAAACAATCAAAAAAATTAAAGGAGGGGAAAACTGAAACACAGAGGAACGGGTTTGCAATAGTGTTGAATATAGCAGTGGCCAAAACCAGAATGTAGGAATGCTGACGTGTGGATGACTCTCTTTGTTTCCTAGACCAAACACACCAAAGCATTTTATGATTTGAAGTAACAGAAAGAGTAGGGAACTGGAAGAACTATCTCATCATGAAAGACTCAAATTAATAGATACTCTACTTGGGCACATAATCAGTAACAGCAGTTGGGACGACTGTGTATTCATATTTGTAATGAGGATGGAGAAAGAGTCCCAAATTTTTCCCCTAATGATGTATCTATTATGTATTCTCAATGATACTAGTTTCCTCCATGTGAGGAGACAGTCTGTCATGTCAGTTACAGAAATGTGGAGCAGACAAAGCACTCGAGAATATTCCCCCGGGGGCAGTTCTGCCGTGGTGGAGGACTAGCACAATCTGTTACTGGCTGTTACACATCTCTCAGTGACAGAGAGGCCTGTCACTTTGGAAAAGAAGAAATTCCCGTGAATCTTCCTCACCTGCCTCTAAAATCACTGCTGGCGGGGAGCGGTGCGAGGTACCTACATTGCATTTTGCCGGCAGAATGGTTCACAGCTCCAATCAGAATAATTAATTGTATTAAATTATTCATCGTCTTTCCACTCGGCGAGTTTCAAAGCGCTGAAATCTGACGNCGTCCCCCCACAAGCGGAACCTGTACTATTTCTCGTACCCGCTCTTCGCCGCCTTCGCCCTGCTCCGCTTCGTCGCCTTCCAGCTCGGGCTGCTTTTTGCCTGGCTCTGCGAGCGCCTCTCCCGCGGCGCCCTTATGGCCGCCAAGGGCAGCAGGGCCGGGGCCAGCGACGCGCCCGAGCCCGGTGGGGCACCCGAGACGGTGCGGGCCTGTCACAAAAGGGCCTTCGAGTGTATCTCCATGGCGCTGCGCATCGACGAGGACGAGAGAGGTAAGGGAGTGCTGGAGGCTGCCCCGGGCTGCGGGGAAGGCGGGCCATGCTGGGTCGGGTGAGGGAGGGAGGGCGGGCAGGCGGATAGGGCCTCTGGGCCGTGGGCCGGCAGAGCTGGCTGCTGGGCTGCCGCTTTGAGTGAAAAACAAACCAAACCCGCTTGTGTCAAAAAGGCGACTTGCGAAGGACTTGTGTGGGAGGGTGAGCTGCTTGCCGGTGCCTGCATGCGGGTACCCTCCCACTGGGTCTGTCCTTGCGTTGCGGCGGGCGCAGGCTGGATCAAAAAGCTGCGACTCAAGAGTAATATCCCATGCAAAGGAAGTCTTTGCGTTTCGCTCTAGTTTGAAGTTGTAATGTTTCTGGGTGAGGTGGTTAAAACCCTGGGGGGGTGGTGTGGTGTCACTATAACTAGCTTTCAGTTTAACCAGGCCAGCCGGATAACAAAAGCACCAGAAACAATAAGGGTGCATCCTTTAATGTACTGTCTGACAAATGAGGGAAGTGTATCTTCGGGAAACTTGGCCCCTAAACAATCCATTTGGAATCGTTTGACTTTTAAGGAAAGAAATACGTATTTGTAATTTGGCAAGGCTTAAAAATTATTTTTCTTAAAGGGTTTGATATGCTTACTCTTAAAAAAAAACCCTTTCCCTATGTTACTAGAAGACCTTAAGGAGGACCTCTGGAGTTTGAGTAGGTAAAATACTGGAGTATTTCTATTTTTTTTTATTTAGAGGATAAAAAGTGCTCCCACAGTTGCTAGTGTGTTTGATTTAGCCATTTATTCTAAATGCATCAGTACAACTCTGTTGGCGTTCAAAAGGTAGTCCTTAGGGACATGCTGTGCTGGATTATAAAATTCTCTGGAAACATCAGAATTCCTTTTAGTTGAGCCTTAAGTGAAACTGCTGTCCTAGAGGAGGTTGTAAAAATCTAGGAGTAGGCCTTCAATAGAAGCTACATGCTGAGAGCACGATAAAAGCCAGGGATGTGTCTTGCTTTGCACTGACAGTTTGGGAGTGGCAGTGGTAAGCTGAGAAGAGAAAACCCACGATGTGCAGCAAGGTAAGTTCAGAGCAGATGTATAGTGTAAGAGCACTGAGGGTCATAGGAGCAAAGGATGAAAGAAGATAAGGTAGTTTAAACCTTTAGTGCTGCTGATGATTGCTCTGTAGCTAATACCAGGTGCCAGTTGCTCTGTTGTGGCTTACAGCTGTTGGTGGTTTGAAGGGTAAGCCTTCAGATACCAATTGTAATCATGGACTTGCTTTGTAGACTCTTTTAGAGTTGTTTTATATGAATTAGCTGCACAGGTCATACATGGAGTAAGAAGAAAATCTTCGCTGCTAACAGAAGCAGTTGCAAAGCTCTTACAACTCTGCAAATGCAGTATTGATTTCAGTGAGAAAGAAGTTGCTTTGCTTTAATACATATATTTGTTACTTGCTTATCCGTTTTTATTGGAATAGATGCATACCACCCAATTTATTTGTTATGTAAACACTACTTCAAGAACTTCCAACAGAAAACATTTTGTTAGGCATAGTGTGTGAAATGGTTAGAATTTCTGGATTGTCTAAATATCCTGTTAGTTATGTGGCAGTTTTGCTGTTCTCTTCAGTAATTGATAGCACTTCTGGTAATTTTTATGCCTCTGAATTGTTGGAGAAATTAATATTCTTGGTTTGATATTTTCAAAATCAAGTTTAACATCTTTTCCTAGGAGTGAAAAGCCACATGTGGTGGCTTGACCCTAGCCAGCAGCTAAGCACCCACAGAACTTGCCTGTTTTCTCCCCTCACTGAGACAGGGGAGAGAATATGAAGAGCAAAAGTGGGAAAACTTTGCTTGGCCATGTAAGCGAAGGAAAGAGGTGGGGGAAGACAAGTGCTGCAAAGGCAATTGTTTACTAAGGCCCAGCCAGTTTCTGAGCAGTGGCTGCACTGGAAGACAGCCCCCACCTCATTTTTCCTCTACCCAGGTTATTGCTGAGCACAGTATTGTATATCTGGAATATCCATTTGGCCAGTTTGGGTCAGTCACCCTGCCAGTGCCCCTTCCCACCTTCCTGTGCACCACCAGCCTACTTGCTGAGAATCTAGAGTGAGAAAAGGAAAACCTTAGGGCTCTGCAAACTGTTCAGCAATAGCCAAAACATTATTGTGTCATCCACACTGTTTTAGTTGCAGATCCAAAACGCAGCACCATATGGGCTGCTGTGAAGAAAATTAACTCCACCCCAGCCAGACCCAGTATAGCAAAATCAGTGACTTCTAAGGAATGTGACTCTTTTATTGTGCTTTTAATGTCTTAAACTAGTGAACCAATTCTATGCAGATTGAGAGCTCTATCTCTGTAGTTTGGTATATTGCATTTAAAACTTCTCCAGTTAGAAGGTGGCAGTGAGATTTGAATGATGACCTTAGTATGTTCACAGCTGCTCTTCAGAACAACAGTGCAATTTAGGCAATAGCAGAGGTGGCTGGAATTGTCTCAAATTTCATTTCTAACAGCCATAATTGGCATTAGATTTATGTTGTTTCCACTGGTGAGAGGGAGAAGCTTAAAGAAAAGGCTACAGAGAAGATGAAAGTCACTCAGCCTTGATGATTTAACTTGTCTAGCTTTGTCCTTAACAGTCAGGATATATAAGGCTGGCAGAGAAAGTGCAGTGATAAAAATGATTCCCAAGGTTTGGGATGTACATAACTGTAGGAAGTTTGTGTCATTAAGAAGAGCAAAGCATGGAAATTTCCTACACAGGGTAACTTGTCAAGTGTTGTTAGAAGATTTTGCATCTGGAGAGGTGCAAGAGAAAAATCCCTTAAGAGGATTCAAGAAATGTACTGAAATATTTTTTCTGACACTAAAATCTTTTTAGAAAATAGGTTTAGGACTGAAATTATTGCAAGGTTTAAGTGAGGAAACAACAAAATCACTGCTAAGTGGCACTTCCAAATAGTTTTGTGAAGTGTTATCTCTTCTGAAACTAGGGTAATGATATCTGAAGGACTCATTCTAGTCTTGTGGGTTGTTGTTTTTTTCCCCTAGCACTAGCAGCTTGGTAACGCTAATCAGGTTTATATTGTAATACCTAATGTGCTATATGTTTCTGTGTGGAAAGGCATGCTTAGTGTGACATAGCTACCTTGCAAAAGTATGTTTCTATTTGCAGGCAAGTAGCATTTTACTGCAGAGATTTGTAGAAGTGGTACAGTATGGAGTACATCTGAATCTCTTAAATAGGTTATTTGCTGTATCAGACAGTGTAGCTTAGGCATAGGCATGTTCATGGTTGTGTTTGCTGTAATATGCATTTAGGACCTTGTTGATACAGAGGTGTACTCTTAATTCTGCAGGTATTGTACTTCATGTGGAGGTTTAACCTCCAGTACCTGCCTGCAATACAGCAGTTTCATGATAGGATGAAGAAAGAAATACCCCAATCCCAAATGAGCTGCTCTGTACAAAACTTAACCAGAGGAGAAGTGTCTGTTGTCCTACTCATGTAGAGTTTTAGACTTGTTTTCTTTCTTACTGAGTTTCTCTGCTTCCAGTGAATACTTTGGTATTGACTGTCACTGGAAGATTGAGACATCTCTCAAATCGATGTTCCAGAAAGAAAAGCTGTTAATTTCACTATCTCTTTTGAGAGAGTATGTGTAGATTAGGTTTTTTACCTCTTCCTTCTCCTCCCTCTGCCCCCCCCCCCCCCCCCCCCCCTTTTTTTTTGTAGTTTCCTTTTGTTGTGTTTGCTTTGTGGTTTGTGGGAGTTTGTTTTTTTAGGGGACTGATGGAGAAGCATTTATTAAACATGCAAAAGTGATTTGAGGCTGGTGTAGTACTTGTTTTTAATAGAAAAGCTTATTTGAAACTAAGTACATACCAAGTTGACAGTGTCCCTTTGTTTCTTTAAATCATAGAATTTTGTTCAAATCTCTCTTCCTTCCTCTTCCTTGTTTTGTGCAGCATTATATGGAACCATTCCTAAGCTTTTAATTCATTACAGAAAATAATGGGTTCACTTCCTTTTTAAGCAGGACAAAAGGAACAAGCTGTTGAATGGTATAAGAAAGGAATTGAAGAACTGGAGAAAGGAATAGCTGTCTTAGTAATTGGTCAAGGTAAGCCAGTTTTGAGTTTTGTGGAATAGATTTTGCTTTATGGCCTCTTCAAAGTGAGGAAGCACTTTATAATGGGAATGCCAAAATAGTGAGTTCTGATTTGATTTGCCTAAGTTGCCAATTGAGTTCATTTTCTCACTTAGGCAGAATTTTATATTCCTTTCAGTATAACTGCAAAAAAGAAACAAAACACTCCATTTTGGAATGGTCTAGCATTGTGTTTCTGAATAGCTTATGCCAAACAGCTTAAAATTTCCAACAAAGGAAGAAAGATGTATATGGAAGCATTTTAAGCTGTACTGTAGAAGCAAGTATGTACCATAGAAAAGTGTAGTGAAGCACTTGCTAAGAATTTGTCTTCAAAACAATATAATAATAACCCAACTGCCCCCATCACCCTTCCACAAATCCCAAACATGTAACTGCTTTTGAAAAATGCTATTTTTTGCTCCTCAGCTATGTTTAGAAGTGTTTGTGAACAGTTTCTGGTGACATTTACTTATGCAGCAATATCAGTGGCATTTGATATAAGTCATCTAAATTGCACAGTTGTAATAAAACAAACCCAGAAATGTCAAACACAACTAAAAAACTCTGACTTGAGCAGACATTTATTTTTTTTTTAGGAAGTGGTGATATTAGTGTCTGTAATTCTGTGTGTTTTAAAATGTAAAGGGACACAGTCAACTGAATCGAAATCTGTTCATTTTGCCAAAGTGAATTAATCCAAATTGTACTTGCCTCTCAGTCACTTTTCAAGCTTTTAAAAAATCTTTTGTACTTGATTTCTGTTTAGAAAAATGCAATTACAAAGAACATGCATTAGGTCTGCATGAGATCTTGGAGAACAGGCAAAGCAATGCTTGTCTTCTAACAAGCAATATTGTAAAGCAGATAGTTCAAATTCTTAGAATCATGGAAGGGACCTTAAAGCTCATCTGGTTCCAACCCCCCTGCCATGGGCAGGGATACCTCCCACTGGAGCAGCTTGCTCCCAGCCCCAGCCAGCCTGGCCTTAAAACCTTCCAGGGATGGATGGGGCTTCCACCATCTCTCTGGGCAACCTGGGCCAGTGTCTCACCACCCTCATAGGGAAGAACTTCTTCCTAACATCCAACCTAAACCTCCCCTCCTCAAGCTTGGATCCATTCCCCTAGTCCTAGCACTCCCTGACATCCTAACAAGTCCTTCCCCAGCCCTCTTGTAGCCCCTGCAGATACTGGAAGGCCACAAGAGGTTCTCCTTGGAGCCTTCTCTTCTTCAGAGTGAATAATCCCAACTGTCTCAGCCTGTCCTCATAAGAGAGGTGCTCCAGCCTCTGATCGTCCTTGTTGCCCTTCTCTGGACACAATCCAGCATGTCTATATCCTTCCTGTACTGGGGGCTCCAGAACTGGGCTTGATTAAATAGATTTTGTCATTAGTTTTGCAATGGTGTTCTTTAGTGGAGGGGGTAGATAAATGGTGGGAAGAAGGAGAGGGCAGGCTGGGTGTCAGTATTTGCCAAATTGTGTTTTAACCTTGATTTTTCTTTGTAAGGTGATCAGTGTGAACGAGCTCGACGTCTGCAGTCTAAAATGGTGACAAATTTGGCAATGGCCAAGGATCGCTTGCAGCTTTTAGGTACCAGTTACAATTCCTGACTTTGGAAAGCTTGTCATTAATATCAAAGTTTGTTATGCACAGCTTCATGTAAAGCATTCTTCTAAAATATGACTTGGACTTTTAAAGTGAAGGAAGCTATGTAGGGTCTCTTAAGTTTGTTTTTTAGGTGAGAGTAAGTAATGTTTTTTTTAATGCTATTGATGGATTTTGGAGTTGGAATCTCATGACCCACCTCACTATGCCTTAAAGAGGTGTAAAAGTAACTGAGAGGTCTTCATACCATAGCATGCTTGACTCAGAAACTAAGGAAGTCTTGACTAACACTTGCTAGAGTTAACTTAGGATTTCTGGTTTAGAGCTGTAGTAAAACTCAAGCTATATCGCTGATTGTGAGTGCTAAGTGTGCCCTCTGTAAGTGTAACTACTTCATGTTCTTTTAATTTTATTATAACTTACATAATAATTGTCCTGATTATGAATGTATGCTGTGATAATAATTCTTTAGCATTATGTAGACCATAAGGCTCTAAAATCCTAATTCTTGTCATTTTTATCTAGTAGTGTTCTGTTTTAAGACTTGCAGGTAAGATCAGAAGGACAGTAAGGTTTAGTTTTATCTTTATCAAAATTAAGTGTTGGATGTAAGTTCTTAATGGACAGAGTAAATCAGGCAGGGTTGGAAATGGCATCTTAACTGTGCATGATGATCAGACAGAGATCCCCACCAAGGGACAAACCAACAGCTTTGTGTAGGGCAGCCTCTAGACTGAGATCTTGGGAAATGCTTTCAGTTCAGGCAGTAAGATGAAAATAGAGACAACCAACAAATGTATTTGAGCTTGCCTTGTGTGTCTGCAGCTTTAATCTTGCACTGTGTTGCTTTGAGTTCTACTAACTCCCTCTTCTAGGAGTGTAGAGAGCAGACAGGAAAACTCATGTCCTTTTCTCCTCTTACACTTTGTGACTCTGTGATCCTGACTGGTGTTTGAGAGGGAAGTTGTGATACCTACAAGAAGTGAAGGTAACATTGGGTGAAAGAGGCTGTTCTTTGAACCTGGAAGTAGCAATGCCTGCATTTTGTGGGTAGTGCTTCATCCTTGCTTGTGTTACTGGAGTAGCACTTGTGATATTGATAAGTTGCTTACTAGCTATGCTCTGATTTAAAAGATACAAAGTGCAAAAGCTGAAGTCAAGCTGTACATTGATCTTTACCACCAGAATGTGCGAGCACATGCTGTTTGTGTTCTTGTTCAGAAGGTAAACAGAATAGTGTCTATTGCATAAGTGGGTATCAAATATTCTTTTCTTTTTACTTCATTCTACTTAGATTCTTGTTCAGCTTGCACTAAGGATCTACTTGTAAGAGGGCTCTCTACCTGAGAGAAAAATTTGGATAGAAAAGAGCAAGAGAAATCATCTAGCCTTTAGGAAGGAAAAAGATGTTGTTTGGAGAGATATTCCAATGGATTTAAATCCTTGCAAGCTTGATCATGATGATTAGATTTAAATAATGTTTATTATATCTAACCAATTTTCAAGCAGTGACAACATCTGGTTTTATTACTTTAAATGTTATTTTACATGGGTTTTGTCAGAATTTAAGATAATCTGGTCTTCAATTGCATGTGCAATTCTAAATATAGCTTTAACTTGTTACAGTAACAGGTATTTGGAAGTTTTTAAGTGGTGGAGAGCTGCTTTTGTAATTGAACTAAACCTGAGGCTCTTGAAGCTCTTAAGGTTCAATAAAGTGTTTTTTCCTGTATATCCACTGCTTAAGATCAAAGACTAAGTGGTTTTCCTCCAGCCCTATAGCATTTCTCCAAAGTGGTCAGTGTTGGGGCTATTTTGTTTTTAAATGTATTGGATCACCAGCAGAAGTTCAAGTTGTATGACACTAGTGATGGGAGGTGATGTCTGATCACACCAATGTGTCATCACACCACTGATGCCTTTTAATGTTCAACCAGGAAAATGTAGCTACTTAATTTGGGTGGTAGCTTTACTATTTTGAGCCCTGTTTTCATCTTGAGTCTGAATTACTGTGTCAGATTCTGTTTAAAGCTGTGCTATGACACAACTTGAAAGCTGAAGTTGCTCCAGGTATGTTTCAGAGCCCCTCAAGATGACTTGATTGCTTTGGCAGGCCAGTGACAATACTGAGTTGTGCTAGCTGTCAGGGAGCTTGCAAGTTCTACCTTTGGAAGTGGTGGTAACTCCTGGTTGTGATATGGTTTAGGGTGTGTTAGCTGTGCAGTGACTTAGAGGAGTGGATAAATCTTGCTCTGATAGTCTGCATGGTCCTGGTCTGTCTTGGATGACTGATTACTCATATTACATTCATTACATTTGATATGTTTAGGATCACAGGAGAATATATGTTTTCTACAATCAATATATAAAACTCAGCAGTCTGCTGTTCCTAAAGGTAGTTAACCACAGTGCCTGGTGCACCACAATTCTAGTGCTATACATGTGTTGTACCAAGCTGTGTTCACCTGTTCTAGAGATCCTTTCTGCAGGGGGACAGATTTCTGTCTGCTATGCATAGCTTCAGCCTTTTGGTTAAAGGATGCACGTGGTACACAATAACTTCCATCAGCATCTTCTTTGGGAAGAATTCTGCCTGTGTATAGGTGTGGGCTTCAGTGGTCATCTTTGGGGATTAGTCCACTTTCTTGGAGGTTATGGTGATTTTGCTTCAGGTTTGTGTTAGAGGGCAATTTCTTTTTCTTGGAAATCAGTTAACTGGAACTCAATGTATAGCGTTGCCTAAAAACACAGCTGCTGTGGTGTTTATTTGGTAGGTTTGTATAAAGAAAAAATAATCAATGAGATTCTGTAAATATCTATTTTTTTCAATGTCTGAAGACAAAGGGAGAAAGCATTTAAATGGAAGCTGAAATAATTAATAGCTGAATTAATTTTCATTATTCCAGAGGGCTCTACAGCTACACTGTCTCTCAGGAGAAGTAATTACTTGCTTTATGTAATTTTATGTGCACTATTAAAATTACATGTTAATGTATAATGGGATAGGAAGACAGCATGTGAAGTGAAACTGGACAGCAGTTGGAGTACATATTTTTTTTATACACTTTTGGTGTTCCTGAGTATGTGGAACTTGATAATTGTGGTAAAGCCCCAGCCTCAAACTGTGGTGTTGAAGCAAATAGCATTTCCAGGTCTCTTGCTCAAGCCAGTTGATTTTATTATGGTCACTCACTGGGAAGAGTTGTTTGTTTAGAAGTGTTCTCCAAAACTTAACTATCTAATAGGTTGTCAAGTCTGCTCATACTAATGTTGTTTGTTAAGCTTCTCTATGTACTTTCCATTCAGATTGCTTGTTCTGGGTAGGGAGTAGGCTATTCTGCTCTCTCTCAGTAGTGCTGCACCCACTAGAATAGTACACTCTGTTTGCAGTCTTTTCATAGACTTCTTTTGAGAGAGGTTTCTTAGGATCACTTCTTGCAAGTTACAAAGCTTGTGGTTGTTTTTAGGCTGTTCATGTGTGACTAACATTTTTTATTTTACTGTACCTGACTTAAACTAATCCTGAACTATAGCTTTTCATGTTTGCCTGTGCCTATAAAGTTTTCACTCTAAACTGCATCTGTTCAGTCTGGATATTATTATTATTATTAAACCATCACTTAAACTATTGGTTCTAAGGATACTTTTCAGGGAAAAAGTATCTGCTATGTAGAGAGGCTGCCTGGTGGGTGATCAGGAGCAGGCAGAAGTAGAAAGGAATACAGCAGAAAGGATGGAAAAAGATCTGTACTAGACTAAGAAGTGCAAGCTCTAAATGGCAGTTCTTCCTCCAGGAAGGGCATTTATCATCTTGAGTGTACACATTTTCAGGGGAGAATTCAGAGTGTTCTGCAGTATGTGATTTCATGTTGCCAGAGAACATTGCTCCTCTAATTGGCTGTTTCTTCTCCTGCAGCTTCCTGATCCTATTGTTTCTTGGGGTAAAGGAGGGGGGAAAAAAGGGAGGGATGAGCATGTGAAAATACACCTTGGATCCTTATAAACTGTGTTTTGTTTTTAGAGGGTTGTGTATATGTTTGAAATAAAGGTGGGAGAGGCTGTAAAGCACCCCAAAAGTAAGGCCTACAGGTTTTTAACTGCAGTGCAAAAAGCAGGAGTGGTAGGTGAGCTGCAGAGAACAAATAATCCTGAGACTTAATTCTTGTTTTGAGTGGTTTTGACTTATGCTTTGGCTAGTGTATTCTGATTTTGTAGAGTTAATGTCTGTCTGTCTTAATCTTTAACTTGATGAACTTTCTGAATAGTCTTAAAGAACACGGGTTGCATGCCTATTTTATTGACTTCATATCCAGGCAATTACATTTCTAAACAGATACCTGGAAAGACATCATTGTAATGTGTATGTGATGTTTAGCTTGAACAGTTGAGATTTCTGTAACATGCTGACTGGCTGTCATTGCTGAAATGAAACATTTAATATGCAGGAAAGTGATGACTCCTTGCAGTTGGTCAAAAGTAACACCTTGGGGAGAACTTTCAGAAATGGGTTATCAACACAAATATTTAGTAAATGAAAATCCTGACCATTGCTTTTGGGAAGTAACTACAACCACTAGACTGGAAAAGTCATAATTAACTCATCTATAAATGGCTGCTATTAAAGCTATTTTCAGTCCTGCTCATACTGACAGAACTCTCTTAGAACTTTGCTAAACATATAGACTAGCTAGAAGCACTCCTTTTACCTTTAACCCTGTATCAAGCATAACAAAGCCAAACTTGACATTTGTTTGTTCAACATAGCTAAATTTTCTTGGTTCATTTTGATTTTTGGTTTGTTTCTTTTGTCCTTTTTTCCTCCTCCCCCCTCCTCTGTCTACTATGTAGAGAAGCTGCAGGCAGTTTTGCATATCTCCAAGCCGCAAATGGAGGTCTATAATGACAGTACTAACCTGGCATGCCGCAATGGACATCTCCAGTCAGGTGGGTTTGGTTTTACCAGCACCTCTTGAGGGGATGTCTCTCACTTTCTGGTGTATTACAGAGAAAAAAATATATATACAATGCTATATTCTGGCCCTACCAGAATAGTTCTGTTTTTTAAAGCCTCGATGTATCCTTCCTTTTGATGACTTTGCCATCACTTTTGTTTCATAGTATTCAACTCCCTCTTAGAGTGATTGTCCTAGAAGCCAAAACTATTTATTAAGACAGCATTTTGGAAATGTTTCTCATGTTATATTCTTAAAGGAATTAAAACCTGTTTTAGAAAGTGTCACAGTCAATATAAGACACATAGCTTATCTATATTGTGCCTACATAAGTAGTTCTTCCTTTCTGATACTGTGAATGTGCATTTGCATGAAGCTGCTTTAAGTTTCAGAGTTTTTTAGTCTGAGAAGGTGATACACAATTAAAACAAGGTGTGAGGGGGGAAAAATCATCCCAGCTCTTGCTTTTTGTGAAAAAAGGTGTTTTTTGTCCTTTCCCAGAAGACTGTAACAGCTGTGCTAAAATACCAGAAGTAAACTTGCTTGTCCATACATAAGGAGTAAAGCTACTGTGAGGTTTGTGAATTATCTTCAGGGAATGTTTTAATTCATTTAATCACAACTGATCTCAACTGATAATTTATACAGTAGACTATAATGAGGTCAAAGAAAATAGAGAGCTAGCAAACAATGGTTTTCATAAACCTTGTCTACTGAGTCAAGACCAGTGTTCAGGTTTTAAAATAACTAAACCTGAAACTTCATGTTTTAGCTGCATTTTTAGTTCTGAAGTTACCTTACTGTTTTTTTTTGTCTAACATATGAGAAGTTAAAGTGGTGGAACTATGTCATGTTAAGCACCTTGAGATTACTGTTTGTGTGGTATTTTTAACTACATCAAAAAGATGTAGTTAAAATGATTCTTCAGTATAAGATCCTGTGCAGATTGAGCTTGAGAACTCTCTGCCTTAAATGATCCAGTGCAGCACTTGTCCATTTACCTGCTGGGCTAGAGACTGAATAAACAAACCCATGCATATACACACAGAGGTTGGTAACATGTTCCATCTGATTTGATGTGAACAGCATTTTCTTTAAACTCTTTCCTTTATATATATTTTTTGGACATTTTTCTCAATGTATCTCAGAATTGGATGCTGCAGGAAGAGGTTAGACTGAACATTCACTCTTAAAACTGTTACTTCAATCTATTACTAATAAAGTCTAGAATATCCATTGGTATCTACTGGAAATAAAGACACTTTTTGCCACTTCTGGGGCAGATGTTTTTATTTACAGAAATTCCTGTAGCAGGAGGTGGAGAGACAGAAGGACTAAAGAGCTGGGCATAGAAAGTTAGCTCTCAGGCATCTACTGATTACTTTGAACAAGACTTGAAGAGGGTTGTTCATATTCCATTTGTATTTAGAATCATAGAATCCTAGACTGGTTTGGGTTGGAAGGGACCTCTGGAGCTCATCTAGTCCAACCCCTCTGCAGTGGCCAGGGACATCCCCAACTAGAGCAGCTTGCCCAGAGCCCTGGCAAGCCTCACCTGCAATGCCTCCAGGGATGGGAACTCAACCACCTCCCTGGGCAACCTGGGCCAGTGTTCCACCACCCTTGTGGGGAGGAACTTCTTCCTAATGTCTTTTACATTGCCCAAAGTAAATTTTAGACACAGAACTTAGTAAATTAGAGGTTTACCCAAATTACTGAGGTTCTCCTGCAGCTGTGGGGTCCCTTATAATGCCAGGGAAGTCAACCTATTAACAGGCAACTGAATTTCTTAATTGCTTGGTGCCTGTTCTTGTATGCTCTCTCTGTTTTTTAGGTGTGGGTAAGGGAGTCTTGCTTTTAAGATGTTGATTGCTGCATTTCTTTCTTACACATGTTGTAAAAAATACAGGTAGTATTTTCACATGGACAGCAGCAATCATGTAAAAACACTAAGTAGGTGGCAAATTCTTAGAAAATTGTACAAAATCAGCTTGCAGGCTGCTTGAGGTAAGAGGAGTGCTGTTCTAGAGGTGCTGCAGAGGCACTGAGCCTTCCACATAAGCTTCATTTCTCTATCTGTATAAGGTATTTCCTGTGCTGTTGCCTAATGGAGTTGGGCTTTTTAAAAGTCCAGCATTTTATGAAGTGTGGAAAGTGGTCATTTATAGTTTTAACATTAAGAAACTGGCTTTTGGTCCATTCTTTGGTCAAAAAAAAAAAGTAATTCCAGTGTACTATTTAACATGTAAATCTCAGCATGATATAACATCAGAGAAAAGCATGACATTTCTCTTTCTTACCATAACATTAGCACTGTGCAAGTATTTTATCTTGAGTTTTCACTTGAAAGGATTTGCTGGTGTGTCTTTAATAGTAGGTATAGATTGGCAAATTTTTTCAGGTTGTAAAAATTCTCCTCAATACTGAAGGTTTTTAAGGAGCTTCCCAAGTAGAACAAGGAGCAAAAAAGGTTGGTTTTAACACCATAATTTGTCAAAAATAGCTTTTACCTGGCTCTCTTGAGTTCAGAAGAAGAACATCTGTGTCCTTGATCTGTGTAGCTGTGCTACCATGGAAAACATGGAACCAATCCTTGTTAGTTGCTGGATTTTTATTACTTGAGTGTACCTACTTGAGAAATCTGAGTATCATCTTTGAAGGAATTGAATTTGGGGGCTGTTGTGAATGCTGACTGTGAATAACTATCAGTCTTGCATTTGCTGCATGTATTGTGCTATGCAGAAAACTTATAGCCAAGCAGTGTAAGGAATTCTCCTTTTTTTTAAATAAAACTATATAAAGTTTCAGGGAATTCTAGATTGGTGAATTTTTTTTCCAACTTAGGAGTCCACAGATCACATATAATAACTTCTCTTATTCACTTTAAATCAGTTATCAATAGGCTTACATAAGGAATTTCTGAGGACTATTCCCTGATGGTTTTTAAGGTTTTGCAACTAAAGGCTGGAAACTGTTGTAAAAAAACTGAAAGTACTCCTGCTAATTTCAATTTAAACTGGTTTTTGGATGCTGAAGGAGTTGTAAAACAGCAGAAATGTATTTATTAAGATATATTTTAATCTGGTTTGTTTTGTTTTTTAGAAATACAAAGCATGCTGTTTATCTTTATGGAATAAATAAGTTAGAGCTGTATGTTTACCAGATTGTTTCTGTTTTCCAGCTGTGTAGTATAATGAGGCTTCTTTTAAAGTTGTCCAAACATATCCTTAGTTCACTTTAAAAACAGTTAAATACAATAACTGTATTTTAACATTCCTTTCTGTAAGGGAGTTTGGAATTTGATAGCTTATCACCATTCAACCAAGAGAAAACCTCAGACAAATGTTTGCTCCTTGCTTATTTGTAATTTCTTTGTTTGTATATATTTGGGTGACAGGTTAAAATTGCAGGGATTCTTTCAGGACCAGATAGTTCTTGTTTCTATATGATCTGGTGTCACTAGTGTAGAGCTTTGAAGTAAATTATTCTGTCCAATCAGGAATTAAAGAGTAAAATCAAAATGATCAAATCTCTATTACTATCCTATAAGCATATATGAAGTAGACAATTGAACTGTTTCAAATACACTTATAAAAACCCATGATCTGTCTTTATGATTAGAATATACTTGAGATATCTCCTTACTGCTTTATACAGATCAGTGCTGCTGGAGCTATTACAAAGATTTTCAGGCTATTCCAGCACATTTTCCATGTTTCAGCAGGTGACAAATACAAATGGGTGAGAAATGGGTTTAGCATTTGTTTTATAGCAAAGTATTTTGCATCATGAAATAATAGAGGCTATCAGTCTGACAAGAGAGATGCTTGTGTTCTTGAACAATTAATCCTTTAGAAACAGAGAAACTTTGGATGAACTGTAATTCTGAAAAGTTTGATGGTATTTTTATTTGCTTCTTCAGTGAACATTTATACATAAAATGAAGTTTCCCTCTGGAGTTGACATTGTACAACTAAGTTCAAGAGTAGCTCACCAGTGTTTCTTTCTGTGCTACCCATCAGGACTGAGCACAGAACTTGTGTAAACTTAGTGGTCTTGATTGCTGGAGGTGTAGAGCTAGAGTAAATTGTCATTTGTATTTAAACATTTCTTTCCACTCTCCTCCCACCTCACATTTCCAGCTTCCTGAAATAATTCTTACTTGTGCAGTGTTATGGTATTGAAAATTACCATGTGTGTGTATTGTTCTTAATAGATGGGGCTAGTTCTGGGAGTGTGTGGTAGATAATTGAGCAACATGTTAGGGTGAAGGAGATAAAGAAGGGTTTCGAAGCCTTCCCATGTTGACTTGAAGCTAGCTAGCTGTGCAAATCAGGCTGAAGGAGGGAAAATACCCAACCCCAAAAAACCCCAACAAACCCCAAACAAATTAAAAAAAACCTCTACAAAACCACACCATAAAACAAACCAACCACAGTTCCACCTTTTGCTTAAATTGGGCCAAAGTGTTGAGTAATAGGTTTTTTTAATAGATTCATATACTGCTTTTTTGACTTTCAAAATAACTGAATATGCCTAATTTTGAAGAGTTTTTGACCTGGACATTCCTGTGCAGGAATGACTAAGTAAACTTAACAAGCTCTGGATCTGTGTGTGCTTTAGTCAGTAGCTAGATTTTGATCTGTTTTGGTGTTTTTTGTTTGTGTGGTTGGTTTTTACAAGAAATATCTTACAAGTAAATGTAGTTACTAATATTATTCAGCTTTCTTTAGTTTTTGCATATTGATATGTCTACATTGTTTATGATGACCCCTACAGAGTTCCTGTAACTCTTCAGAGTACAGTGGATTTCTGACTGTAAACAGAGACTCTTAGTCTCTGTTTTGATGTTCTACCTTTGCCATTTCTGTGCCAAAGAACTTTATTTTGTCATGTGTCCCATGTGAAGAATGTAGAAATCAAGTGCTGTGTCACTTATTCTGGACCAAAATGGCCTTTTGTAGTTTAATCACCAATCTGTTAATTTTTCTCTCTCACCTAATTTGAGACCTTGGTGCTCCATCATGCAGGTGAATTAGAGTAAGTGTGAATGGAATGTGTGGTAGTGGTTGAATTCAGTGGTGTAATCCAACATTTTAAGACAATTCTAAATGTAGGAGGAAGATAAGCTGCTTCAGAGCTGGCCATTCAGAATTTACTTACACCTTGAGATTCCTGAAGTGAAGCAATATTGTAAGAAAAAGCTCCTGCTAGTTGCTTGCAGCCAGAACTATATTGATTTTCCCAATTCCAAGGGCCTTGGTGAAGCTTCTGTGTGGAAGGTGCTAGAGAGCCTTTGCTAGTATCCAAAGCAATTAGCCTAATAACATCACTTAAGGAATGAATGCTCTCAATCTAATGGCTTGGAATTTGAGGATTATTATGAGTCTTTTTAGAAGTTCTTGGGAAGGAAAATCTGCTGTTGTCTTTTGTAAGGAATAGATGAAGTTCTTCCTTTATTGCAGGACTAAAGCATCTCCAGCTTACCTAGCATTGGTTTTGAGAGCTCCTAAAAATTAAAATAAAATAAAATTAAATTAAATAAAAATAAAACAAAATAAAAATAAAATAAAATTAAAAAAATTAAAATAAAATAAAATTAAAACATTAATTTAATTTATTTAATTAATTAAATTAAAAAATTAATTTTTAGATTTTAATTAAAACTTCAGCTTCAGGAGAGCTACAGTTAATATCCCCTTAAAAGTACTAAACCTCTCTAAAAACCTGTGTTATTCTGCTAGAATAATGTATTGTGTGTATCAGCAGTACTATCTTCAAGTTAGAATTGATGATAAAATAGTATGACTGCTGAAAATCTTCTCATTGCATTGATTTTCTTTATAGAAAGTGGAGCAGTTCCCAAAAAGAAGGATCCCTTAACAAACATGAGCAATTCCCTTCCTCGTCCAAAAACTGTGGCAAAAACTGGCTCCACAGGTCTTTCAGGTCACCACAGAACACCTAGCTTCAGTGGGATATCAACTCCTGCATCTAGACCAGCACCTAATCCTGCTGCTTCAACTCATAAGGTATGGCAAGGATAAATATGGAAAGTCAATGTAAATTCCAGAACAACCTTTGGATTTACTGCCATTATTACAGTATTGTAGTAGCAGAAAGCAAATCATTGTTAGTCCTATACTAATAAGACACAAATGCTGCATTTCTTTTGACTCATCTCTTTCCCTTCCATCCTTATCTTCCCCCTCACCATGTACTGCCACAGTAATAGAGCATAAAGAGTAGAATGGATAAAACATAAAGGTAGTTAAGCATTATTGCTGCTATAAGATGAAAGTCTGTTGTCTGTTAGCAAAGTATGAGAGCAGTAGAAATTCTGGCTTATAGATACGGAGAATCTGAAACAGGTTGTGATGCTTTGTTTCTGGAGTAGGCTGAGGGAAAATACTGTGGTTAAATATAATGAATTATCTTAAAATAAATCCCTAAATCAAACCAAAAAAACCTTCTCCACTTAAGTATCTACTTGAATATGATAGTATGGTTTGTGGCAAAATACAGCATCAGAATATCTGGAATTAGGTTTTACTGAGACTATAGAATGTAAAAGTAATTTTAATAACAGTATGCTTTCAAAGTATCAACTTGGGGTTGTTTTTTTCTTTGTTTCCCCCCCCACTCCAGGCTGCTCCTAAAAATAACAGAACAAATAAGCCTTCTACTCCTACCACTGCTCCTCGAAAAAAGAAAGATGTGAAGAGGTTTAGAAATGTGGACAGTAACCTTGCTAATCTTATCTTGAATGAAATTGTTGATAGGTAAGTCTGAAGAGAAGTAGGCTTTTGAATGTAGAAAACCATTGGGGTTTTTTTTTGTTCATTTATAGTCTTGGTCTGCTTGGAATGAAAATTAGTGCTTTTTGTTAGTTTTTGGGTTTGGGGAGAGTGTTGGGTTGGGATTTTTGTTGTTACTTTGGCAAAAGGATGAAAACTAAAATCAGAAGTGCTTATCTTTTTAAATGCTTAGCAATCTAAGATTTCTTCCAAAGGGTTCTGTATAAATAGTCCAATGCTTTAAATTAGTCAGCTGCAGCTGAAAAAGAGGATCTCATTGTTACACTAATTAGTATTCCATTTCTTTGTCAGTGGGCCAGCTGTCAAATTTGATGATATTGCAGGGCAGGAACTGGCTAAACAAGCTTTGCAAGAAATTGTTATCCTTCCCTCTCTTAGACCTGAGGTAAGCAACTGGCTTTTGTTATTGCTGTCACTGAATAACAAAAAAATATAATGTGCTTCACACATGAAGTGGTGATACTTGAATCCTGTCTTGACTTGTTATGATTGCTTTCAATAGCTGTGTGGTAGTAGCCATCTTGGAAAAGGAGAATGAAGGATTTGTGTTGAAATACTACCACAAAATTCCTCATCTCTTGGTTAGTCAATGTTGGAGAAAGTAACTGAGGCAGTAGTTTAAAAAAAAACAACAACAAACGAACAATAAAACTCCAGCAAACCACAAAGTCCTAAAAAAGCCAAACAAAAGAACAAACAAAAAATCCTGAAAGTTTGTGAGGCTTACTGTTCCAGATAGAGCAGTGTGTCCAACCCTACATGGACATAAAGGACAAAGCCTGTCATTGGAAGAGTGAAACAGCTGAGATTTGTATAGGTAAATTAAGTCATGCCACTGTCTGCTTTGCAAACTATTGGATTGGTGTTGTGGTCATGTTCTCTGTGTGGATGTTGGTTAGGCATTCACACCAGGGGAGGATGCAAAGAAGAGAACAAGCAAGAGCACTGAGGTGTATAACATTACTTGGCTGGGTGGGAATTGGTCATTTAGGCTTTTATTATATTTATCATAGATGGTGTCTTAACTACTGTGACTCAGGTCTGGTCTATATACAATTGGGAGTTTTAGTCACATTTTTAAAACGATTAAATTGGTCATTTTCTAAAGCTGGACTTGCTAAAAGTTGCTGGACTCATGCAGAAATTGCATGCAGAGATTGATTGCAGTGCTGATTATTCCAGGAGAATTGCTGTTCTTTGTTTGCTTGTGGGTCTCTTGTCACATTGGCAGGTGATGGGAGTTGCTGTCTGATCTTTCTCTTCAATACAGCTTCTGGTTTTGAAGTGTTGCAGGGAAGAAACCCTAAACTTGGCATAGCATCACAGGAATAGTAGCCCTGAGGAAAACAAAGCTTTGGCATCAAATATGCCTGCTCTGCTCTTCTTGTGCAGAATTGTACCCTCTCAGCTATTACAGTATGTGAGGTTTGTTGTTCAGTAACATTAATGCAGTGAGCAGGGCAGGAAGGACTTTGATATGTGAGGCTTGGAATAATTATGACTCTTGTTCTGGTAACAGTATTCTCAATAAGTTCTTTGTATTACTGTAGCTAGCAAGGGGCCTGACCTTGGTGTAGGTTGAGATATAATAAGGACAGAGAATCCTGCTAATTTTTAAGCATTTCTTGGAAGAATAGAGGTTGATTTTATTCCTTGTAAATGAACATGATAGATGTGATGTATTTTCCAGTTATTTACAGGACTCAGAACTCCTGCACGTGGTTTATTGCTGTTTGGCCCACCAGGAAATGGGAAGACAATGTTGGTGAGAAAATTACTTTATGCATGAGTTGATGGGCTTAAAATGTAACCATTTTGGGTGATTCTCAGTTTGAGTGTTGTAGTAATAAACTGTATTCTTCCTGAATATGTATTAGGGTGTCAGTATCCCCTGTGGATTTTATGGGGCAGGGAATCTGCTAAACTGTTCTCTCTTTAATTCTGTTCAATATCACGAGTAATATTTTGAAACTTAAGCCAGCAAGACCAAGTTTCATTTTCAGAGAGAATAGAAGTAACTTGGTTAGTTGTTAGTGTACAGCAGTGATTAATCACAAATTGTCTGCTCTCCACTAAAACCTAGCAGAAATGCCTTTTGGAAATGGGGAAGGAGGACAGCAACGAGGAAGAGAGCTGTCTCACTTCCACACTGCTGTGCAAAGAGCATAAGGGCTGTGAAACTGGCTGGCTGCTGCTTGTTTGCTGAGCCTGATGTCTGGGGAGTAAAATGGCTGTGCATGAGCCAGGGAGCATGGTCTGTGTGGCTCCAGCTGAGCCAAGCACATGGTGCTGCATCACATGGAGTAGCTACAGCTGCACATTCCCTTGGCTGATAGTGAAGCTGAAGCAGCTCTGAAACACAGCAGTGTGAATGCTGAGCAGCTCACTTGGCCTCATCTCTTATATTTTACACACAATTTACACATAATTACTAATCACTAAATGAAACAATATAACCAGGGATTATAATTTATTGAGTATGGTGAAACTGGTAAAGAAGAGGGTGCTCTGTGTGAGCATTCTGGTTGAACTGACTCTTTTGTTTAGCTCTCCTAGGAAAACAGGTTTTGTATAGATAGAGTGTGGAAAAAAACCCACAACCCACACCATGATTTTTAATGTGATTTGATCCAAATGCTACCCAAAGTTACCACTCTAAATGAGTTAAAACTGATCCAGATGCCTACTCAGGATGCTTTGAAATGAACTGGTAACTTCAGGAAGCAAGTTTTAGTTGGTCATGGAGATGATGTGATCAGAGAAGTCTAAGGGAGTGTGGTGATTTCTCTAGTGCTTCAACCACTTACTTGTAAGTGGCCCCTACAGAAGTCTTCTGTAGCATCTACAGGGTGTTTTTTGAGGAACAGTGGCTTTCAAAAAGTCAAATCAGTACCTGAGTGTTAGCTACACAAGCAGGGAGGTATCTTCAATTTGATGTTTTTAAGAAGTACTTTTCTTTTCCCCTCTCTCCTAGGCCAAAGCAGTTGCTGCAGAATCAAATGCTACTTTCTTCAATATAAGTGCAGCAAGCCTGACTTCAAAATATGTAAGTAACAGCTATCAGTTATACTGACCTGAAAACACACGTGCTGTAATTGGAGCTTAAGGAGGCCACAGACTTCTGATGAGTCTTTGGTGAACTTTTAGCCTGTAGTGACCCTAAAGCTTTTTAAAAAGTAATTTATTAAGTACAAAGAAGTGTGTTGTGCTTGTGATAACTCAATGACAAAGGCTTTTGCAGTTCAGGATGACCTTGGCTGTCATATAGATGAGTGGTTGTGGGCATTTTCTTCTTGAAAAAGTAAATTAAGTGGGTCCCATCTCCTTTTCTCTCCTGATAAGAGATTTTAGTGCTAAAATTTGACAACTAAGTCAATTGTGGTCATAAATGTAGTTTTATGACCACATTTACATTATGTAGTAATGTTTCTTTTAAGATGTGAACAATACTGTCCTATGTAATACTTAGCTAGGGATAATCTGAGTGTGGATGAATGGCCTGAGTGTGCTTGGTTATCTGCAAGTTTTTCTGTAGCTCCTTCTTTTAGCTCTCTTGTAATAAATGCTTTTTAAACTCCCTCCAAAACCAGTTTGTTGTTGTTTTAGGTAGGTGAAGGGGAGAAGCTGGTGCGTGCTCTCTTTGCAGTAGCCAGAGAACTTCAGCCTTCTATAATTTTTATAGGTAAGACCATCAATGTTGTTGACTTTTGTGTATTTTCTTAAGTATTTTGGACTCATTGGGTAAATGTGTTTGGGTAATTCTTCAGAGCAAGTATCTCAGATCTGACCTGCTGGCTAATCAGTAGTTCCATGTAGACCATGTTAGATTACTGATGTGTTCTTTAATTAGTGTTGACAGTGGGAAGAAACCCTCTCAAAACCACAAATGCTTACAGAGTAAGTCCAAGGATATATTAAGCTTCAGACATGAAAATGAGATTTGCTCGTCCTGAGTTGCAGTTTATTATCAGCAGGATTTTTGTCTCATCTGTAACTGGTGTTATATATTCCAAGGAAAACATGTTCTACAAGCTTTTAAACTTCACTGAGATCTGTTGATCTCCTGAGGAATAAAGGTCTCTGTTGTTGGAGCCCTAGATTATCAAAAGAACTTAGGCAAATACAAAGACTTTCATGTTGTACGTCTAACTAAGATGGATTTCCTTGTTTTTTAGATGAAGTTGATAGCCTCTTGTGTGAAAGAAGAGAAGGTGAACATGATGCTAGCAGGCGTCTAAAAACAGAGTTTTTAATAGAATTTGATGGTGTAAGTACATAGTCTTGGGTGTGGTTTGATTTAGCTGAATTGGTTAATCTAGTGGGTGCCAGCAAAGTAAAAGATGAAATGGCTTTTGAGTAGTGTCTTTGATTTTAAGGGACATGTGTCGCAAAAGCATGCACTGTCATGGGGTAAGGTGAGACTTGAGGGATAAGGGT
The DNA here is from genome assembly GCA_013396975.1 of Bucco capensis. Taxonomy (NCBI): domain Eukaryota; kingdom Metazoa; phylum Chordata; class Aves; order Piciformes; family Bucconidae; genus Bucco; species Bucco capensis. The sequence goes on along the minus strand of VWZO01009081.1, from coordinate 458,140 downwards.
TTCAAACAGACCAGTTCAGATCATGGGTTACACAGCTGTGACACAGCAGAAGGATTCATTTCTGTATTAGTGTGCTTTTTACTGAGCTATANTCCTGCCTGCCTAAGCTCATGCTCTAGGGGCAACTTGCCCCTGGCTGTGGCAAGAGAGGAGCCCCGAAGAGGAGATGCAAGGACTCCCTGAACCAACAGCTCAGCCTTGGCCATATTGCTGCCCTGAACTGCTCTCCTCTGGCCTCCACTCAGCAGCTCTGCACACACACTAGTTTGAATGCCGCCCATGGTTTGGAGCAGGCACGCAGGATCACTCTGGAGGAGAAAAGACAGCGTAGAAAGAATCGTGTCTTGCAGCTTCTACCTCCTGAGGAGTCCTTGTGCTGTGCCTTTTGCAGCTGCTCTTGTCTGTCCCAAATTGGCCTTTGCAGCCAGCAGCGCTTGGAAAAAGCACTTGGGAAGAGCGTGGATGGAGCCCTCCCCGGAGCTGCGTTCCCAAAGCCTGGCCGTGATGCTGATGCTGATATTGAGCTATAAATATTTTCTTGGCATCATGACTTTAGACATGACAAGATAGAGTAAGAATATACTTAATAGCATCTATGTAATATCCAGGAAAAGGATGTGAGTTTCATAGTTGGGGGGAACAAAGGAATATCACAATACTTTCCGTCTGACAGGACTGTGTTTTGTGTTGAGCAATCTTGGTTTATATATTGCTAACACAGAAGATTATTGCTACAGTGGTGAAGCAACAGCAACGAGGTGCGGGAGGAGAAGAGAGCTATTTAGAGAGAGATAACAAGATCAGGAAAAACATCTCCAGAGTGGGATGAATCAGGACAAATAATGCAATGTGACAACGATAGGCAGAAATTATTACACACACAGAGAATTTTCCCTTAAAATGAAAAGGGGAAAATTAAACATAATTAGTAAGTTAGCAAACTTAGGCTCAAGGGGTAGCTATATCATGCAGTATTCATCTCTGCTACCCAGATGTTTTCTCTGGAAGCTGCAAGTCTCCATATTCTTGAGTATAAAATCAAGTCTTGCAATCAAGTGATCTGGGGAGAAAACTAATGTGTGTAGTGTTGAACAGCTTCTCATTTTGATTATGAGCTTCTTGCAAGATCCATATTAGATGAATCTGGTTTAGTGGTATAGCTGAAGTTGGTCTGAAGTTTTGATTCTGTCTCTCTCTGTAGGCTTCAAAACTTGTTTGGTGTTAAAACCCCCAACAGCAGAAAGTCTCTAGCTTTGTAAACCTAATTATTTCTGGATGACTAAACTTCTGAGTGCTTTTTGTAGCCTCAGTTTTCTCCAGCATTGCAATATGCAATTCCACAGCAACATTTTTTGCTCTTACAAGACTCTTTTCAAGCAACATAATGTGGACTTAGTGTCCTATGTTTATTTTTTCCTAGTTTGTCTTTACATTTATCTAAAGAATGTGTTAAAGATAACTCCATGGAGGAAAAAAGAAAAGAAGAGAAAACACCAAAGAAACCCCCCCATAATCCCCCAGTATATACAGTAAGATCCTGTCAATGTGCTGAATACACAGCAAGGCTCTAACTGCCTATGTGTATTACTACTTGATGTAAACTGAAAGCTCTCTTGCCTTATGTTATATAGGTGCAGTCTTCTGGAGAGGACAGAATACTTGTGATGGGAGCAACAAACAGGCCACAGGAGCTTGATGATGCTGTTCTCAGGTATCATGATGTCTTTTCCTTTGTTTGAATAAATTAATATGCTCATAATGAGGAGCAGATTTGGCTGCTCTGTGTTGTTTTAAGTTTTGGAATGAGTAACAAAAGCTGTTTGGCAGGGGTGAATTAGTTAACCTTTCAGAGGTGCGTGTCTCGTCTCTTGAGATACACCTGCACAAGCATGATGGCCTTGGAATTGTCTAGAACAGCAGTTGCTGTTGAAACCAAGTCAGCATTTTATAGCTCTTTTGCATCTTAGATACTGCTTTTCTTTATTATGTGGCTCTTAATGGCAGGATGAGGGAAGAAATTAAACCAGTGATATTCAGTATTTCCTCTCTGTCAATATTGGACTTCTGATGTCCCAGGCAATTGCTGTAGCTTTTGCTACAATTCTTATACTTTATTGTCTTTTCATTCTTGACTGCAGAAAATAGGCATGTCAGCACTGTCTGACCAAATAAACCAGATTTTAATGGTTCCTAAGACTTGAGAGACTTCATTTTGTTGCTGGTTGTCAGTGGTATTTCTATTTTTAGAGGGCTTAACCTCTGAAAGGAGTCTCATAACTTCAAATAAGAGAAAGCTGACACCACACTGGTTTGTTGATTGTTGGTCTTTGGGTTTTTTTCTGCATTTATAATTCTACTTCCATTTGATGATGTTGGTGCTACAGAGTTCTAAAAGTGTGATTAGATGTGTGATCTGTTTGTGTTCCAGGCGATTCACCAAACGGGTATATGTCTCTTTACCAAATGAGGAAGTAAGTGTTGCTTTCCATCCATTTGAGTTCATTTTAAGATCAATTTTATATGGAAAAAAGACATAAAATACATTTCATAGGCTTTTCTGAAAGAATCACAGAATGTTAGGGGTTGGAAGGGCCCTAGAAAGATCATCTAGTGCAACCCCTCTGCCAGAGCAGGATCACCTAGACCAGCTCACACAGCAATGTGTCCAGGCAGCTCTGCAATGGCTCCTGGTCAAANTCCCCTTGTTAAGTTGCATTCAGTCTCTCCCTGCCCATGTCTCTAGCCTGTCCAGGTCACTCTGGATGGCAGCACAGCTCCTGCTGTGCCAGCCACTAGCCCTGGTGGATGATTAGAGTTCTGTGATTGAACTTCTTGCCCAGCTTTNTCTGGATGGCAGCACAGCTCCTGGTGTGCCAGCCACTATCCCTGGTGGATGATTAGAGCTTGGCTGTGCTTTAATTCTGGCAACTACCTGAAGTTTTTGCATTGTATTTTTCACATGCTAGTAGTAGCTGCTCAGGATTTCTTGACAAGTGAGGTGTTACTTACATATATTGGCAAGCATGGGCAAGTTCAAAGTAGAGCTTGTAGGAGCACATTTGGCTGGAGAAGAGTGTTTATTGCAAAAGATGAAAGTGGCTTTCTTAATGTTTTTCAGCTTCACAGCAGATTAGAGCTTTTGATGAGGATTCTCATAGATTACTCTTGAAGCAGTTTGATCCTTAATTGCACAGCCCCATACTGGCTACTATCCCAGTCCAAACCAACACATTATCAAATTCCTCTCTTTTCCCCTGAAGAGCTGTTAGTGTACAGCCTAATCACAGAAGTGCTATGGGCAAGTTTAAACTAGTGAAAGACAAAAGCTAACCTGAGCAGCATGTCATTGTGGTGTTGCAACAGACTTTTCAGTGTACCATGAAACTGAGTTTTACATCTCATAAGTGTTATCATCTTTTCAGACAAGATTGATTTTGCTCAAAACTCTTCTAAGCAAGCAGGGAAGTCCATTGACACAGAAAGAGTTGGCACAACTAGCTAGGTAAGTCTTTTTGAACTCTACTAAATAAATCTGCTCTACTGGAGATAGTTGCGTTTGGAATGAGTAAAACACTGTAAATCATCAGATAGTGACAACACTTGGTTTCCTTGTCCTTTGCTAGGTTTGTTGAAGTTATTAGTAACATAGGAAAGAAAGCATTGGATTGTTTTTAGATTTGTTTGATTTAGAAAATGTGGGTTAGATGCTCTTCCTGATAGGAAGTTATTTAATGTTTTTTATTCTTAGAATTAACACAGCTACTCCTATTTGTCACCCTCAGAAATCAAATGTAATGGGTGTGAAGGAATTTAGACTAAAAAAAGTAGGTAAAACACCTAGGAGTGAAAACAATGTGAGGTACCAAAAATACTCAAGGGGATTTACTTCAGTCTGTTCCTGTTTGTGGTAGTACACAGGAGGTGAGTATGCTCTTGGATGTGGCATTTTTCAGCCTTTTGGTAACCTTACAGAAATTTGATGTATAATCCAACTGAAGGAATTCTCTCTGCACTTCAAGGATGCTAACTCATGCCCTGATTAGGCTCCAAAAATAGCTAACTGGAGGAAAAAGACAGTGTCTTAGAGTCTAACTGCAAATTTATCAACCAAATTACAAATACAATTTAAATACACTCTATTTTTAAACAGTTTAGCCAAAATATAAAAGCTGAGGGCCCTGCCTACTTAATTTGCTATATCTTTTGGCTTTAAAAGAGATATTTAACCTCCCTCATAATTGTGTTTTTCTCTTGCTCCTGTACACCTTTTCCTCTGAATTGTAGCAGAATTAATTTACCTCCAGAAGACTGGGCTAGGAAGCTCTTGTTGCAGCCACTGCTCTACAATCTGGCTGGATGATTTTTTGCTTTGATTTAAATTTTTCATTAGGCAGCCCTTGTTACTTCCTTTCACTTCTGTTAGCAATGTGTAGTGGTGGTTTCCTGGCCTTTAATCTGCAAAGGACTTTCTTGGTTAACTTGGAAATTAAGTCTAATACTAGAAAAGCTCCCACAGAGATTGGGTCCTTGGTTTATTTTTTCTCTTCCTTGTTTTTTCTTGTGGTTCTGAGGATGTGGAGGACACTTGAGTTTTGGGATTTATTTTATTCTATGACAAATGAGTGGTAGGGCATTCTTGTAAAAGAAATAATAATAAGAGAATATGCTTGACAGAAGGTTTCATCTACAAATCCTAGTTGGTTGCTGTTTTTTCCTAGGATGTTATTTGAGACTTGAATATCTACTTAAATTTAAGCTGGAAAAGACTTAAATCTGGTAAATGGACTTCAACATCAAAATAGTACTTCTGGTTAACATGTTAATAATCTGCAATTAAAATGAGATGGTTTGAAGCAGATTTTTTAAAATCATGATGATTTTTGTGTTTTTTTCCTCCTTCCCCCCATTTTTTCTTGTGACAAAGAATGACAGATGGATACTCTGGAAGTGATTTAACTGCATTAGCAAAGGATGCAGCCCTGGGTCCTATTCGAGGTAAGCTGCATAGCTTTGTATTTGGGTTTTGGTATTAGAGATGTTATGTTTTCTTGCATCTTTACAACTCTTAAACCTCTGAAATGAAGCTTATTGAGATTGCAGTTTGGTCTGTTTCTCACAATAGCATCTTAGGACGATTTACCTTACATAAAACTACCAGAGGGCTGCAAAGATGATTAGGGGACTGGAGCATCTCTTTTACAAGGAGAAGCTGTGACAGCTAAGGCTCTTTAGCCTGGAGAAGAGAAGACTGAAAGGGAATCTTGTCAGTGCTTAGAAATATCTAAAGGGCACTTTTGCTTAGTGGAGATGAGTAGTGGCAATTGGTGAAGAAAAGATTGAAGATTTGGTGTTAGTTTTCTGTTTGCTGATATATTGTCCTACCTGACAGAAAGATATGAAAGGCAGCCAGAGTAGAAGTGTAATATCAGCTTAAGATGTGTAAATAGAAGTGTAATAAGAGCTTGATATATGTAAATAAAAGTTGTTGCAATTCTTTTGAATGTTTTGTGGGGAGGAGAGGTGTGTGCATGCTTTGTGGGGGTGTGTCTTTGGTTTTGTGTTTTGAGTCAAAAATCCCATCACCTCTAGTTTTGCCAGTGCAGTATCTCTCTGAAAGCAGCTGCTGGAAAGTAATGGGATTTTTTACCCTCTTCTTTTCAGCTGTTGAGATTGTAAGGCACATCTTCCCAAATCTTGCATAATAACTGGGAAACAGAATTTGCATTAAATAGCTCTCACAAGAGACAGCATGTCTCCTAAGACTTTGAATATATGTATTTAGCCTGATTGAATGAATAATGTCTGAATTTAGGTATGCAGGCTTTACTTTGCTGACACATCACTTCACATGCAAGTCCATTTTGAGAAGAGCTCATGAAGTGTTGTGCAGCTGAGTTTTTCCACCTGCTTTTGGCTTCCATACAAAGCAATTTATATTTAAAGTGTTTTTTAATGTCAGCTTTGACAGTCCTGCCTAGATTCTTTTTCTTGCACCTTCAGAACAAAAAGTTTGCTGTAATATGTTGATACCATAACAGCATTGCAAGTAAAGAAAGTAAAATGGTGAATGATATGGGAATGAACAGATCCTGTCACTACTGCATGAACAAGAAGCACTCCTGTGTGCCCTGCCTGGCTTTATTTCTGTGTTCTTAAGTGACATTTCCTTTCTGTTCTCTGAAAGTTGTGCATGGTTTGAGGAGTTAGGGAAGTTGTAGGNCTCCAGCACTGGACCCAGTATTCCAGATGAGAGGATATGTGAGGATAACAGCTGTGTTAAGCTTGTGTGCTGTTTCCTATACTTGAGAAAGAAGGAACTAGTTCTGCTAATACTTTGTGCTGTATCTGCAGTGATTGAGTGTGGGAGCAGCCTGGTTGAGGAGCTGATAAATGAGGAAGGAGGAGGTAAAACTACCCGGCACCTTTCTGTACAGGAAATTATGTTGACACAGAGCGGGGTAATTTTTAGCTGTGTTTTTTGGGTTTGTTTTTTTTTTTTCTAGAATGAGTGGTTTTAAGACACTTCAGTTGTCAGAAGCAATGGAAGTTCTCTAATGAAACTCACTGATCTGCCTTTATTTTTACAGAATTAAAACCAGAACAGGTGAAGAACATGTCTGCAAGTGAGGTATGCCTTTTTTCCCCCCCCCTCTCTTAATAGAATGCATGCTCAACAGAAGTCCCTTTATTTACACATAGTATCGTACAAAATACCTAGCATAATTTTGGGGAGGTATTACCCTTTTTGATTACTTCTTCACTGTAGCACCATCTCCAATTGCATCTTGAAAAGCTCCAGTGATGGAGACTCTTCCTTATCCTTGGGAATGTTGTTCCAGTGAATGACTGCTCTCACTGTAAAAAAAGAACATCTTTATCAAGGTGAAGCACTTGGAGAATATGCTTTGTTAAAAGTAATTCATCAGGGGAGGTTTAGACTGGATATAGAGAGGAATGTCTTCGCTGAAAAGGTTGTTAAGTCTTGGCCCAGGTTGCCCAGGGAGGTGCTGGAGTCACCATCCCTGCAGGGGTTGAAGAAACATCTAGATGTGGTGCTTAGGGCCATGGGTTAGTGGCATGGGGGTGATAGCTATGGTTGGACTTGATGAGCTTAGAGTCTCTTCCAATCTTAATGATTCTGTGATTACTGATGTGCTTCTTGAGTATTGTGATCTTGATGTCTGTTGACTTTCTGTTTAGATGAGAAACATCAAGCTCTCAGATTTCACTGAGTCTTTGAAGAAGATCAAGCGCAGCTTGAGCCCTCAGACCTTGGAAGCTTATATTCGCTGGAACAAGGACTTTGGAGATACCACAGTGTGAAACACTACTTGAAGTAAAACAAAGTGCTGCCTAAGGAGCAATTGCTACAGACTACTGGAAACCAGCCAGAGTTTACAGGACTTGACAGATCTTTTAAGTATCTGCATTAAAACTTGAGATCAAGAAGAAAATACACGATGTGAAATGTGTTCATCCAAGTCTACTTGCCATTTAGGGAGGATTTATACACTGTAAGTAAGAGCACAACAGGACTTGAGATAAGATTCCTAGCAATCCAATTATGGTTTGAACAATAATATATGTGTTTTGTTTCAGCTTGAAGGCTCTGATGACATTGATCATTGGAAAAACCTTTTCCTTATGTTGTGTGTGTGTGTGTTTCTTTGTTTTTAATTTTGCCATGACTTTGATGTCTGGCATTCTTCCTTATAACTACTAAGTTAAAATTGGAGATTTGTAAACTTTGGTTCAGTTTTGGACTTTTGTTGTTTTTTTTTAATCCTTAATGTGCCAAATAAAATAATTTCCCTCTGTAGAAAGGAAGGGAGAGCATTGGGAATTATGCTTATTAAAATGTCAAAAGCAGCTGGTCTGTTATTATTTGTCTTTTTCTTCGGTTGTAATGTGACTTTATTGTTCACAAAACAGTTTTAAAGAAGACCTTTGATAGCAGAACAGCAAAAAAAACCCCTCAACCCTTTAAAACCAATTCAAATGATCCTTAAAAAAAGCAAAACAAAGCAGAACACTTAATAAAGTCCTAGCCTAAGCCCTTTATTTCCTGGTAGTGTTTTCTCCTAACGCATGTTGTAATGCTTCCATTGGTAGAATGTTAGCTTATGCTTATGGTGTCAAACTTGAAGCCCAGCTGATGTCTGAGAGGGTTAAGTGATGCTAATTGTCACATTGCAGAAATGAGGTGTTTCTACTCTGTATTTTGCTCTGTTTGAGAACTGAAAGTCAAATTTCCATTGTGATAATTTGTTTTTCTAATCTACACATGTAAGCATTTAAACTAGGAGGTTACATGTTTACTACATGGCACACATTAATGTTTTTATAGCTTTCATATGTTTTGGTTTATATATTAAACTATGAAACACTCTGCTGATTTGCCTTTTTTAAACAGAATCTGCATCTTTGTACAAATATCTGATTTTTATTATATAAATGACAAGCTATTAAAAATAACAAAACTGAAGTGATAGCCTTTAAATACTGTACTAAAGGAAAACATCTTTGCCTTTCCTTTTAAAGGCCTGACATCTTGTTTACAAATTCCAGATGGATTAAACACACAGATGTTTGCAAGGCAGAGCACTGGTTCCTTGGTAGAGCAGGTTTGTGGCTTTCTTGGGGTTTGCTTTTTGTTACTTTAATGACAACTCTCCCAACTTGGTGATATTACAAAACAGGATATTGTTTATAGTTTGTTTAAATTGAATTCTAAGCTTGGTTTGCTTTTGGTCTTAACAGAAAATGTTGTTCTTACATTTTGATGTACAGTTTGTACATGTACATTTTCATTCTTACATTTTTTATTGGTTAGGAGTAAGTCAAATATTTCTGGGACTACTCACCTGAAATTTGACTAGAAATAATATATTATATGTATATATATGGAAAAATAATCATGGCTAATAGATGCAGTTTTAAGTATAGTAATATCCAGAGATGACTTTGTGCTCACTGTGTAATTTTGGGTACTAAATAGCAGAAACTGTGTAAAAAAAAACAAAACCAAACCACCAAAACAAACCCTTTTGAGACACACAGATGCAATATGTGTGGGATTCTGGGTTTTTTTGAACCAGAGATGCTTTTTAACTACTCTTCAGCTTAAAAGCAATTGATTGCATTAGACTAATATGCCTTTTGAAATAGTCTAACCAAACCACTTCTAGCCTTCTAAGGGTATGACTCTCAAATGTGCATCTGATGTAAATGAGACTTGTGACTTCACTTCCTCTCATTCATTTTCCTAGAGAAATGCTACAAGATTTCAGGGTTTTTTGCTTGCTTTTGCCTTAGTTCTACTGTCAGGAGATTCTTGGCTGGCTTGATTTGTATTTGTCATAGATTTTGTAGTGCTAAGCATGAATATTACTGTTTTATTAGCATCTGCCAGAGAGCTAAACAGCTAAGAAAGGCTTTTGGTCTTCCTCTTCATAAAGCTGATAAACTTTCCTTCAGCTTCTTTGCAAATGAGAACTTTTGAGGGTAACATTTCTGTGTTGGAGTGTTCCTAAATATTTGTTCTCAAAACTGTTTTCCTCCACTTAATTTTGAGGAATGTACTGGTATTTATTTCCAACACAGTGGCATGTGATGGGTACCTGAAATGTGGAATTGCCAGCTGCTAAAACCCCAGCAGTGTGCAGCACAAAGAGTCAGAAGACTGAGCTGCTCCTTCAGAAGGAAGCAGCACTTAGCTTTGCACTTGTTTGTACAATCAGTTCAGGTCCAGAGAGTCTGTGTGACTGCTACCACTGGTTTTGGGTTATCTCTTCTGACTTGATTGTTTTCTGCATAATGGAGGAACTACAGCTCTATAAATTATTTCTAGCACACAGTAATAAGAACTTAATTTCATTCTGCAACATCAGTTTGCCTCAGAGCTGCTGGATTTTAGCACATGACCAAGTGCCATTTGCTTCATAAATTGCCTTTAAATGTCTGTCTTATGCTATTTTCTTAGTAGTGTCTTCTAAGAATAATTCTGTTTCCCTTAAGGCGTTATCTCTCATCTTCTGCTTTCCTCTTTTACACATACTGAGTAAGTTCCAGCTCAGTGATTCTTCTCTCTGTTGGATTAACTGTTCATAAAAGCAGATCTGAACACCCCATCCCCCCAAAAAAAATCACCACCACTGCCCTGTATTCCCTAAATATGTGGTATTTGATGTAGAACTTAGAAACTGTACTTACCATAAAATCAGATTATGTTCTGATACATAAGTATCTTGAATTAGGATAAGCAGGACAGTAGCTTGGATGCTTTAAACCTTTTTTTGAGATAATTAGGGAGCAGCTTGACTGGAACCATGTGTGTGTCTGTGTGTTGGAAGAACAGTGTCTTCTCAGGCAGCAGGTTGCTGCTTTTGGTGGCATTACAGGAAAACCAAGCACTGTGTGATCCTCTTTCTCCTTAAAATGAGAATTTTTCATGTGTTATGATGTTCCCTTGACTAATGTTGACTTCTCTGTAGAGTACACTAAAGCTGTACAGGTTCTGTTCTTGCAGCTAAGACAAGACCAACACTGATATTAAAGATAAGCCTTAAACTAGGATGTTTATGCACATGTAAGTCTCTCTGTCCTTTTAGTTCCATAGAGTTCCATGTATTAGGCATTCTGCCCCTGAGATGTCTTCCTGACCTACTTTAGAAAGCCAGATTTTAATCTGGTTTTGTGGAGCATGGCCCTGCAGCTTACTTAATGCAGATAATAAATGTGACAGTAACACTTTAAAATGGAGATAAAATGGAGAAGAATGAGCTCTCTGAACTGAGAAGGAATTTGTTGCCACTGCACTAATTTAGAGGCCATTGCTGATTCCACTGATTCTCTCAAATGTTTTTTTAAATGACAGGTTTTATACATATAACTTAGTTAGACAATTAACCTTACCATCTGCTGGAGAATAAATAGTATTTTTTCTATACTAAACAAACAGATTTTAGCACTGATTGGCACTGCTGCCAAGTCCATCTTGTGAAATTGAAGTCCTTTGAACTGGAAATACTGAAGTCAGACATGCTGGCATATTTAACTGAGATGTCTCTTCTACAACCTGTATGGAAAGCAATCTCCAGTGAAACTTGATGCCCTAGATTCTTAGAGTGCTTTCCTCCTCAAGACATGGATAATGCATAACTGTGCCCAAGACATGCTTAGCTAGCAGCTCCAGTGCTTTAGTGATGCTTCTGCATGTGGCAGCTTGGGGAGCTGGCAAGCACTATTGTAGGTTGCACATCTTCATTCATTTTCTGTGGCAGTCTCATGTTTTTGTGGTGTTTTTTAGTGCTGGAGACTTCTAGTAGATGAAAAATAGAATGAAAAGTAGCAAGAGGATATTGAATGCCACTTATCTCAGTCCTTGTGCTTAGGAGAAGCAGTTGCTGATTTCATTGTTAGGTTCTCTTGAGCTGTGGAAGGATGTTGTTTTACTTAGCTACATGCATTTTCATGCTTGGGATGATCCTAAGAGATGACCAATGGATCAGTTATTTTCTTTTAGAGGTTTTTTATTGCAATACTGTTTTCAATATTCTGTCTTTTAAGAATTGTAAGTATAATTCCACAGGATGAGGAAGTTGAACTGTCAGTTCCTGCAACTATAAAATCATATGTACTGTGTCTTTCCTGCTTCTCATGTAAATGTAAATCTTTGCTTAGAGCAGAAACTGTTTACTTTGTCAATAACTACCTCCTGAGTTTTGGCAATAATTGGCAAGGTACACACTCCTCCTGTGGATTAAATACATTGGCTAAACACTGTGGGTTCTTCAGAGTTTCATCTTTTGATGTTCACATTCTTGACTTGATGTTTAGAAATGACAGAGATCAACCTTGTGTTGCTCTAAGACTTCTCTTGCCTTCAGAAGAGGCAAAAATCCTGTTTCAGCCAAGTGGATTTGAGGGGAAAAAAATCAACATTCTTTGGATTTAGTTAATCTAGGTATATTATTCTAAGATCCTAGGGGTTTAGCCTCTCAGTTCTGCAGGGTTTTTTTTACTTTATCTAATAGTTGCACACCTATCAAAAGGAATGAAAATAGAGAAACTGGTCTTGCCACTATTCAAATTATTTATGTGAAGGGCTAGTCAGAAATCTGAATTGAAGTAACAAAATCCAGAGGTGGAGGCAAAACACTATACCCCACCACCTCCTTTAAATATATAGGATGAGCTTAATTCTTGGGGTTTTGGGTTTTGTTTTGAAGCACTTTTGTTTCATTGTTCTCTTACATTTTCTGAGCTGTTAAACACCTTTTTATTAATGAGCAATGTAAAAAAAGCATGATGAGCAATTCCCTAGCTTTAGCTTCACAATAAAATGTTGCATTTCTTGTGTTCTTACTGTTTTCTTGCCTGTTTATCAGAGAAAATGTCCCAGACTATAAAATTCTTTTCATTAAACTTGAAGGTGGTTTAATTACTGCTGTGAAAAAAGATTGGGTATTGTATACCAGATGATGGAGCATTAAATATGTAAATACCTCATTTAGTTTCTAAAGGACATAAGTTCTTAAAACTAATGTAAACAGAAGTGCTACTACCTAAATAAATGTGTTGAAATTGCAAGTGTGTGCATCTCCTCCTATCCTAGGCTGGCTAAATCTCAGTGGAAATCAGGAGCTTGCACCTAACTAATTCTGGTAGTCAGGCTGAAGTCCTGAATTGAGCTATTTGGAGCCAATATATCTGAAATCAACCTGGCACTTTTCCTTTTGCTTGGAGGAGAGCACTGCTGTTGTTTTGGAGGGAACAATCTAAACTCTCACTGTTTGTAATTCTGTTAGCAGCCCAGAGGCAGCCTCAACTCTTTCTGTTCTTACAGTTACAGCCTGAAGATTAAACAAAAAGGGATTAAATGGGATGGAAAGACACTACTGTTGTCCAGGCAGGATAATTATCCAGTGTTTCTCTCCAGCTGACATGCTACTACTTGAAGGTAGATTCTGAACCACTGGAATGATGTCAATAAGCAATTTTGTGTAGAGGTTACATCTATTCAAACAAACTTTTATTCCTGTAGAGGAGATGCTCAGATAAATGCAGGGAAGAAGCAAGAGCCTGAAAACAGTGTCTCAGCACTTGCTGTGTTAAAATCTACATAGATTATGGCCTTGGCAGCATACATTGGTCTGAAGTGTGTTAGACTAATTAAACCTTTTCCCATTGCAGGCAAGATGATGTGAGACAAAGCTCCATGTCTAGTGTCAGATGCATGTATGTTTCAGATGAAATCTCTTTATTTCTCTATTTTAATGTTGACAGTTTGCCAGAATAAGTGAGAAAAAGGAAAGTTCTGTGGCATTTCCAAATCCTTTGTGAGCCTGTGAAATGCACCTTTCTCCCAAGTCATTTTTGATTGTGTGTGTAATGGTAATACAGAAAATATTACCTAGTGCTGAAGGCAGAAAGATACATTTTGAACTAAAAATCCATCTCTCAATACAGGAATGATTTAGTGGTGCTGTGGTGTAGCTAAAAAGAAAAAAGGTGTCCATTTCAGATGCCTACAAACAACCTAATGAACAAAGTGTGTTGTTTTTACCAAAAGCTTTTGAAGATTCTGCCTTTTTTCTTTTTTTTGGCAAATGCATATTCTAAGCACAGTATGTTCTAATATCAGAACTTCTAGTATTTTCAGATCCATTTTATTCTATTCTGAAGGCCTCAAACTTGCCTCTGTTGTAAGACATGCTTGAAGACTGTTTTGTTACGTGCAAAATATCAGCTGTGCTCCTAGTTTCTGTGAATTGTAGAAGTGTCATTTCTTCTGGGAAGAAATAGGCTGAGACATGAAATGAAATAATCAAAAAGCCTGATAATGTGTCAATAATGAAGTAACCAAACAGCTTTGTATTTGTAGAGCATATCAGAGAGATAAAGAGCCCTGTGGTTCACCTGGCTTCTGATTTCCTGGTTCAGTTGGAGTGGAGGCAGCAGCTATGGTCTGGGGAGAGTTTACCTACCACAATATTCTCTTAACTGTCATGCAAATTTTATAGACTGCAAATTGATATTTTTTAAATTTATTAAATTGCTCCCAAAATGATTTCTGTACATTAGAAAAAATTTCTTCCTTACAGCCAACAGCTTAGAATAAGCAAGTCTGAGATCCTGAGTCTGATGGAATACAGCTGCCTGCACAGTTACTCTCACCACAGTCAGGTAAGTCTCTTGGTGTGTTTCACAGAGCAGATTAGATGCAAATTAACTACTTTACTAGGGGCATTTGGCAACTGAGTAGACCTCTAAAAGACAAAAAAAAAACCAGGACAGTGTTACAGAAGGTTGTTTGGAATATCTAGCTTCAATTTTTATTCCTACTTCTTTTCACTTGATTTCCAAACACATTAATAAGCTGTCTTGTGACTGTATGTTAAATCAGATGCAAGTGTGTTGTAACACAATTTGCCTAACTTCCAAGAAAACTTCAGTTCTGGATTTTGTTCCTTCTGCAGAAGCTATCAGCCACAGTTTAGTGTTTAGTCAGGTCCCACAGGATTACCTTCACCTTGCAGCCCTCATGTTCTCACGTTCCAGAGCCTCAACAACAGTGATCCTAGTACCTTGACTGTGGCTCTGTGGTTTTTCTTCCCACAAAGTCGTTTCTGCTTTATCCAGGCTGCCTGTAGCTCCCTCTGCTGAACTGTAATGCTCCCAGTGTCCTAGCACATTCAGAGCAATGCAAGTGGCACGAAGTAGCGACTCCATTCTCAGTAGCGGAGTTCCTCTGGATCTGACAGCTACTGTCCTTTCCAAATTTTGTATGTTGATGGTAACAACCCTTTGAAGTACGTGCACATACCGCCGTCAGTGCAGAACACAGGGCAGGCTCTAGTGATGCTATCATGCTTTCGGATATGTCTTTGTAGGGAGGAAGCGGTGAAGTACTCCAAGCGTCCTTGCGGTTTGGAGTAACACAACCATCCAGACGGGAGCCCTTTCTCTGCATTCCCACCGAAGGGAGGGCTGTCGGGCTGAGGTGGATACAGCGGCCGGGGCTTCTGCCGCCGTACCTCTGTCTGAGAGGACGACGCTAGCTGAGAACGAAGGGACTGCGAGGCTCGGTGCGCTGCTTCCATGGAACGAGAGCCGAGCTTCTCCCCCTGCTGAAGGCTACCTTACTGCCCAGAGCGGCGCCCCTTCCATGAAACGTCACATCCGCCGCCGCGCGTAGCTTTACGGATCCGTTCGTTACCGTAGCGACGGAAGCCTCCTCCGCCTCTTCCGCCTTCGCATGGCGCCGTCTCTTCCGGTGCGGGGAGTAATATGGTGAGTGGCCCCCACTGAGGGGGCGGGAAGGAAGTCGGTCGCGCGTGGGAGTGGGGCGATGGGCCCGGTGGGGCCGTCGCTCCGGGCGAGGTGTTGCGGCGGCGATGCCGTGGCGAGGGCAGGCAGAGCAGAGCGCGGTGCCCCGAGCCCGGTGCTGGCCCGGCCTGGAGTGTGCCGCGCCGCCGTACCCTGACTCCGCGCCGCTCCGCTCCTGGCCCGAGCCAGCGCTGACGTGGCTGCACGCGGGGCTCAGCCTCGCCTGTCCGGGCCTCTGCTGCGTTCAGCCGCGCCGGTGTAACCCGTTACCGTTAGCCAAGCGCTGCCGCTAATGGCCCGCCGGCGGGGAGGGCCTGGGGGAAGTGCTCCGTGGCCAAGGCGGCAGCGCCCCGGGGCACTGGCGGCTGGTCGGCCAGGCCTGGCGTGGCCCTAAACTGCTCCAGGGCGCGGGAGTACCGTGTGGTACTTCCCTTTAAGATCCCCTCTGCCCTGCGCCTTGTACGCGGTTTTCCCGGTTATTGGTCGCGGTGGGACCGTAGTCCCTAGGCAGGCAGTACTAGGGGCGGAACGAGTGCTGGATGTCGCGGAGGCATCCCGTGGGAGGTGTGTCCGTAAGGAGCGGTGTGGCTCAGCCGTGTGGCAGGGCTGGGGTTTGAGGCTTGGCCTCGAAAGTTTTCATCCAGTGCCAAATCCCTCAGGGAACTGAAAATTCCCATCGAGAGACAGCGGCTCTGCTGCCCCTACTCTTATGTGTCAGTGATAGCACAGAGTTGTTATTCCTGGTCCTTCTGGCTCGCTTCCCAAAGAATTCCTGTTCTGAGACTGACGAATGTGTACGCTTGTTCAGCTGAGTGTCTAAACGCTCCCTTTTTATGCTGCGTGCGAATGATTTGACATCGGTGTCAGTAACAGGTACTGTCACCTGTTGTCTGTTGGAGCAGACACTCACACTTCTAGTTAGATGGAGGACATCTAACTAGAAGCTTGAGCCCTCTGAGAAAGGGGAGCAAATGGCATGGTTAATGATTTTTTTCTTGTAGTCTTAGGTTAAGTCATGACTGAGATTGTTTCTGTGTCTCATCATGTTAGTGGCCTTGTGTCCACCATATTACAGATGATAGCAGCATTGGTTTTGTTTCTCATATGTGTGTGTATATATAATCACAGACTCATAAAGGTTGAAAGAGACCTCTAAGATCATCAAGTCCAACCATACCTATCATTAACATACCACTAAACCATGGCCCTAAGTATCACATCTAAATGCTTCTTAAACACCTCCAGGGATGGTGATTCCACCATATATATATATATATGGTGGAATATATATATATATATTCGTATATTCCACCACATATATCTGTGTAAACAATATTTTCATGTTTAATAAACCAGTTAACATTAGCTGGAAAGTGTACTTTGAGAAAGAAAAATATTTGTTTTCAGAACATTTGTAGTACATTTATTTAAATGAAAGTAAGAAAACACTCTTTAAATGGTTTTTTGGTACGTTTTCCAGGAAACTTGAATTTTGGGTTTTAGCTAAATGATTCTAAATCATTCTTTAATAATAATGTAAAATGGTTACAAAACACAGTTACATGTAAAGTTTATGGGCTAGTTAACAAAACACTCATTCTGGGTCTTTGATATGAAAATAGATCATAAATTAAGATTTTAATTTTGCAAATTTAAACTATGGTTTTAATAATACTTTTAAGTAAACTATTGTTTGGTGGTTTTTTTTTTTAAGGGGACAATACACCTATTTCGCAAATCACAGAGGTCATTGGTTGGAAAGCTAACACATGAATTTAGGCTGGTTGCAGCAGATAGGAGGGTAAGTATTTTGTTTAATTACTATGAATAAAAAAGGCATTAGCTGTGATAAGTTAAAATACATTATTAATCTGAGGTAGTTTGAGTTGTTTTCTCTGACATATCTTAGCTGGGCTTAAAAAATAATCCATCTGTGAGGCTGGATTCCTTCCTGTGCATTATCCTTGTCAGTGAATGCTCTCCAGAATCATGTTTCATGAGTTCAGTAGAACTGTAAACTGAATATGCACAGATAATTTGGGGACCTAAGTTCCAGCACAAGGATAAGAACTTTGTGTAAGTCTCTCTTCAAAAGTCAGATGGTGTGTGCTGGAATAAAATGCAAGTGGGGGTTTTTTTTTAGACCAAAAGGGTATTATAAGCATGATGCACAAGTGCTGTTTATAAACAAGTTTTGAGACAATCTGTAAAGTTAAAAAATAGAATATGGGCTTGTTGTTCTGAAATGAGTTGTAAATTTTTGGGGAGGAGAAGCCAGTTCTGCTTGCATGATGTAGTGCTGCAATATTGTTTGTTAAAAACCAGATAGATGTCATTAGATCTTGCAGATGTAAAATACATGTTTATTCTCATCAACAGTCTTGGAAGATCTTGCTGTTTGGTGCTATAAATTTAATATGTATTGGCTTCCTACTAATGTGGTGCAGCTCTACAAACAGCATAGGTAGGTGACTTTCTTGTACTGAAACTACAACCAAGTGGTACTTAGCTTGTGAAGTTCCAATGTACTACAAGAGCAAGGTTCAACAGCCAGGTGCAGAAAATATACTCCCTCTTGAACTTTTGAATTGACTCTTAATTTGCTACAGTCAATTTAGAGGCATATCTTACAGGCAAGTGTAGATGGGTGAAAGTCCTTCCAAGTTCACAAGGTTCTCCAGTCCTGTTGGTCATTTTATTGCTGCAGTGCCCTCTTTATCTTTAAGATTGCAAAAAGATAGACTTCATAGCTAATTGTCAAACCTCTTCCTTATATAAATAGTTCCAGTGATGTATGGAGACCCTCACTTGCAGTTGAATAAAGATGTCAGTAGTGTAGATGTCTGTAGGCTTCTCCAATTCCAGCAATGCCCCTTTTCAACATTTTCTCTATCTTCTGCACTTCAATAGGGGCTCCAGGATGCTTCCCATCATCTGCACTGAAAGTAGGATGCCTTACATTTTTCCTTTGTGACACAGGCTTTCTTGCAGTTTCAAGATGGGTCAGAGAAGCAAAGCAAGGGAAAAGTTCTGTTGAACCTGCTTTTCCCTGCAGTAATACACATAAGAGATCTCTTGCTTTGGCAGCTGATGTATTATTGGAGGTTCTCCTGGCTTCTCTGTATTTAAATTCTTAGTCACAAGTGTAATACATTATTACATTGCTTTATTAGAATTGGATCACCATGATCAACCTGTTTATGGTGTTGGTGTGTTTAGGATATTCATATTATAGGCACATGCCGAAGACAGAGAGACAGTTTATGTAGATGGAAGATGGTGAAGAGCTGCACAAGAGGGATTTAAAAGAATACAAGTGTTTTCTGCATTGAAAAAAATACACTAATATTTGCCTTTTTTTTACAGCTTTAACTGCTTATACATATTTGACAATCTTTGACCTTTTCAGGTGAGTTTTTTTACCCATTTTTTCTTACTGTTCTTTTTAATCTGTCTTAGTATTTCTGTAGATAAAAATAATTATATACAAACACATGTAGAGTGTGTTAGACTTTAGAGGCGTCAGTATAGAAACACTGACTGCTTCAAATATAGCTTAAATGAGTATAAAATTGTATAGCACAATAAATAGATGATGAGAAACACCATAGCTATTCTGAGAATGACTAGTAACAGAATCACAGACTGCTAGAGGTTGGAAGGGACCTCTGGAGATCATCTAGTCCAACCCCCCTGCCAGAGCAGGAGAACCTAGAGCTCATTGCACAGGATGGAATCCAGTTGGGTTTGGAATAGCTCCAGAGATGGAGACTCCAGCACCTCCCTGGGCAGCCTGGGCCAGTGCTCCAGCACCCTCAAAGGAAAAAAGTTCCTCCTCATGTTCAGATGGAACTGCCTGGGTGCTAGTTTGTGCCCATTGCCTCTAGTCCTGTCCCTAGGTACCACAGAACAAAGCCTGGCCCCAGCCTCCTGATCCCCACCCTTTAAGGATTGATAAGATCTCCCCCTCAGTCTTTGCTGCCCTTTTAATGGGGACAGCTAAGTCATCATCATGCAGTCTCCATTTTATTGCCAAGTCCAACCTTTTCTGGATTCACTGGAACCATCATTGTGACAGTGATGGAAGTGTTGAGTTCATGGTAAGCTGTGGTTATATTCATGAATTCAGTTCTGATGGATGAAGTTACATATCTAGCTTTTTCATTTTCTCAAGGCTGCAGTTATTTATCCTAGCCTAATTCTCCCCCTTTTTCCCCCAGTTTGGTAACATGTCTAATAAGCTACTGGGTAATGATGAAGAAACCTAGCCCAGTGTATTCATTTGGGTAAGTACTAATAACAAGGTCTGGTGTCTGCTGATAGAACATTTGATCCATTGCTGACTCTCAGTGCCTTGTCTCCTCAAACAGCCAATCACTTGTAAAAGGGCCTAAAAACAAGGAGACCCAAGACTGATGCTGTAGAGAACCCTTACAGAATAGAGCAGGAGAGGAGAGGGGAGAAAGGATTAAGAAATGCTTAATTTTAAGATGTTTAAGTGGAGTGTTGGCTTAAAAGAAATTGAGAAGAATGTCTATTCTATTAAACTTCCATTTTCTAACCATCTGTTTGCTCTTGGAAGTACTGGAAATAGTAGTTCTCTCGTGCTGGTTCCTGCACAGACCAGAAAGCATTTGATGCATTGTTCAGTGTTGTTTCTAAATGTAGTTCTTAAATTTCAGGTTTGAAAGGTTTGAAGTTCTAGCTGTATTTGCATCTACAGTTCTGGCACAGCTTGGTGCTCTTTTTATACTGAAAGAAAGGTAGGGATATGTACCATTTTCTCTCCTTTTTTGTTACATACAAAGTTAGTCTAGATTGAACATTCTACAAATGCTACCTGTAGAGAGAGATTTTAGGAAGAGCTTCACTGCTGAATTTTCCTGCTCACTTATTCATTACACCATATGTAGGCTTGAGATCAAGAAATGTAATTAAACAGCTTTCAAGGAAAAGGCTCAGTGTTCTTAACTAACATTTTGGAAAAGATAATTGTTATTTCATTTATTGCATTTCCCTGTGGATCTAGACTTTTTGAATTAATAAATAAAACTGTTTTAATTTACTTTTTTTTAGTTAGTTTATGAAGTAAAGCAATTTCATAATATATTAAGAATCTGAACGTTTAAACTCCAAAGTCCCTCCAAATTTTCTCAAATATTAATTTGCATGCTTTCTACACTTGGAAGCATTTGTATTTCAGGAAGTTAGCCTAAAATTGCTTTAGTCTTTAAAAATGAAGAGGCTTTTGTTAACATCTGGGTTGTCAAACTGGGACAGTCTACCTTCCCATTTTCTCTGTCAAGGGCTCTATTTTCTCTGTCAAGGGCTGTGTTAACAGCTTAGTATTTTAGACTATAGATAGATCTGTGGTTCTGACTACACTAGAATGAATCCTGATAATGAGACACTGTCAAAGCCTCTCAGTTTTGGGGGAAATTCCCAAACCTTAGCATAGATTTTTTTGTTGTTGTTGTTTTTACAGCTGAAGTTCATTTCTTGTTTTACTGGTGGGTAAAGAAAGATTTGCATCACCACCACAGTATCCAACATCTACTCTTCCTTGGCCTTGCATAGGAAGAGGCTGGAAGTCAGGGATTTCAGACATAATTTGTTGTGGTTACCAGTAGCAGTGGTGGCAATAGCAGTATTTTATTGACATGTTTATTTCCAAGCATCTTTTACTTGTGTTAGGCAGCATCCATGGGTAGCTAGCACCTATGTGGTGGAGTTTGGAAATAGTTGGAAAATCTAAATTACCCTGTGCTTCATTTCAGTGTTAAATACTTTTCATCACTTGGAGAACCTGCTGTGCTTATTTAAGCAATTGGGGTTTTTCAGTACTGTGTCTGTCAGACTTTGAGTGGCAGCTAATTCTTCAGAACTGACAAGATGTGCTTCAGGTATCAAGGGTTTATTGTGTGAATTTAACTCAAGTTTTCAATTGTTTTTTGTAGTGCAGAGAGATTTCTGGAGCAGCCTGAGATACACACGTAAGAATTGAGTTTGATATGTAAAATGATAGTTTTTTTCACTGTCCCTTTGTGTTTCTAATTCTTTGCCTAGCATATATTCATTATGCAAATTGGTTTTGGTACCTTGGCTTTGTTTCAAATTACGTGCAAGGAGTTCTTTTAAAAGTCCAATTGAAATATAATGCAGGTGCTCTCTCAAATAATGATTTAAATATATATTATATATTATATATACATCTATTTATTACTATATATAATTAATATACATTTATTTTATTATATATATTTATTATATATATAGTGTATATAAAATGTGTTATATAGAGATATTATATATTTAAATATATATGTTATATATATTTTTTGCTGGTTTTTCTTGTTTAGTTACTCTTTCTTGGAGGCTTCTTAGGAGGCTTGGTATGTAGAGAGGCAAGGATGCTGTGGTGATCAGGCAACTGAAGGTGTTCAAAGATGATGAGAAGTATAAAGAAGATGGGGAAAGGCAAATAAGGTGTTAGAGGGCAAAAGACTGGGCCATGGGATGTGTGGTGAAGTTGTAGTTCTGCTAGGAAAGAGTAGGAGCATAATTCCATAGGAAACCAAGCTTTTTTAGCTCTGCTGCTGAGGGACAATGTATTTATATCTTCAAAGGACAAATGTGTGTGCATATATGCAATGAGTTGAGAATTATTACTCAACATTATGAACAGTCTAATGTGGTAACACTAACCTGTGAAGTTTCCTGATCTCATCTAACCCTCAAAATGATAATTAACTAATTTAATGCTTGCTATCAGTGTATCTTACTCTTGTTTTCAGTCTCAGGGAAAGATACCAAGCCAAGTATTTTGAGCTTGTTGCTATAATTACAGCTTGATTCCCTGTTTTGTGATGATGGGAAATGAAGATACTTTTTGTTGTTGTTTCCCTCCCCAGGGGGAGGCTGCTGGTTGGGACTTTCGTGGCTCTCTTTTTAAACTTACTTACAATGCTCTCCATCAGGAATAAGCCTTTTGCTTATGTCTCTGAAGGTATGTGATAAATTAATCTGTAACAAGAATCGGGAAAGGTTTTAATGTTCTTTTTTGATCCAGGTATAACTTGTCTGGTAACTATCTTAACTAGCAGGTCTATATTATTATTATTACCTCCATTAATATGACTTCATGCAGTTTAGAATTACCTTGTTACCTATAGGTCTCTCTGAGTAGTATGTAGTCATTCATATTATCAACTGAGTATCATTTTATTGCTGATGTACCCATTTCACTCTTTGAAAGCATTTGATGGCTATATTAATGGATTTAAGTAAATTCATGTAGTAACTCTTCTTCATAGCTCTTTTATCTGAGAGAACTTCATTGTGAAGTAGGCTTCCAATCATTGCCACTAATTGTAAATTGGTTATAGTGATTATACTTTCTATTACATAAAATATAATTGTGATGGTTATAATCTGCAATTCAATGTATTTAATCAGTTCAGCTCATTATGAGAAATGGGCATTTTATTTAATGACTGGAAGAGCTGGACTTCTTTAGATAATTACAGTAAATATGTTGAGATACACTTACTCATTCACAGTGTATTGGGTTCTTCCCCTAAAACATTAAATGCACTTTAAAATGGATCCCTGTGCTCCTAGTAATGTTATTATTTACTTTTGCAGCTGCCAGCACAAGTTGGCTTCAGGAGCATGTTGCAGATCTTAGTAGAAGGTAAAGCTTTTTAATGGTTTTCCAAATTGTTAGCTTCTGGAAGGCAAGTGTTGGAGTTTTGTGTTTAATAATGATTTGGATGGATATTGAGGCATAAACTGTTGTGTGTTAGAGTTTTAAAATAGCTTTACCTCCTCTAGGTTTAGTGTATGAACTCCAGAGCAAACATTCTCTCTTATATTTCCCAGGCACATCAATCTGATAGAAATGCATCTTTCTACCTAAATTTTTCTTTGAATATGTTCAGTTCATTCTATGTAATTGTCCTTGGATGAGGTGAGCTAGCTGTGTCCTGTACAGACCTGGACTGCATTTCTCAAGAATCATTATCTGAGCAATATATTTTGTAGTAATTTGTGTTCATTTACTCTGTAGGGTGGGCAAATGACTAAGATGATTGCAGTTTTAAGTGATATATATGAAACAGATTACTCACTGAAACATAGCTGTGGAAACTGCTCACCTGTCCAGCAGGAAACTGGGAAGTGTCTGTCTTCCAGGGGCAAAATGACAAAATGCCTGCACCTGTATATAATTATGTTGATTAAAATTCTTAGGGGAGCAGAGCAGCACATGATATCTAAACATAGATTGGCTCTAAACAGAGCAAACCAACCATTTCATATTGTCTTTTTCTTGACATTTTCTAGTACATGACATGCACTTACATACAGTGCAAAGTACAGAAACCCTTTTCTCTCTTTTTGTGCTCCCATTGATAGGAGATAACTACAAATAAATAACTTCTCCCAATGTTCCCTCATGGGCTTTTTGGTCTCCTCATAATCAGCAAGCTGGTTTCCTCCCTCTTTTCAGACTCCAGGAATTAGTTGGCTTTGGCTTTAAGAACACTTGTGCACACCAAGACAGCAGATGAATTGAAAACTAGTGATGCACAAACCTCCCAAGACTTACATGTATGCAGTAGTCAAATACTGAAAGAGTGTTTTGAAGTCCTGATGACCAGCTGGCTGACAACTGCTTTTTCTCTTTTCTTACAGTATTTGTGGAATCATTCCAGGATTGAGTAGCATCTTTCTGCCTAGGATGAACCCTTTTGTCTTGATTGATATTGCTGGAGCTCTAGCTCTTTGCATTACCTATATGCTCATTGAAATCAAGTATGTACAGTTGCTTTAAAAAGAGTAACTCTTTCTATCTAGTGTATGGAAAATTGCCTTTTTTACACAAAAGGATTGATTTTTGTATGAATGGGATTGCAACTCTGTGAATGTCTTTGTTTTCAAAGATGTATAGTTCAGATGAGATTAGGATGTGTAATGTTCTGTGTCTGTAATTGAAAAGAATGGAAAAGAATCAAAAGTCTTAAGCTTAAATATTTGTTTTTCTTTACCATTGCTCTTTTCTAGCAATTATTTTGCTGTAGACACAGCCTCTGCTATAGCAATTGCTTTGATGACATTTGGTACCATGTATCCCATGAGTGTCTACAGTGGGAAAGTACTACTCCAGGTAAGGCAATGTCACAAAAATAAGGGTCTTTTTGTGGTTTCAGTTTTGTTAAATGCCCTTGTTTCTTTAAAAAACATAGAATCTGTTCTAAGCATTGGAATAGGAAGTGTTCCCAGGTGAATTTGTGATGAGCTAGAAGACTTTGAAGGGCAGTAGAAATATGCATCATGAAGTCATAAGACTTTATTGTTCAATTCCATTAGTCTCTTGTGTGGCTAGACCAGTCTTAAAGGCTCTCTTACTTAAACAGGACCAGTTAATCTTGATTATAACTTTTTCTTTATTTTTCCTTCTTTTTCCTAAAGACAACCCCACCTCATGTGATTGGCCAGTTAGACAAACTTCTTAGAGAGGTAAGTCAGTGTCTAGTAACAGTGTGCATAGCTAATATTAAATAAGCCTTCAGGACTGTGAAGAGTTTTTGGCAGTAGTCCAAGCAAATTGTGAAATAATGCTTTTTAAAATGTTTTTTTAGGTGCATGTAGGTTGTATGGATCTTGCTGCCTAAGATGAATAGTGTCCTTCAGGTATCTGGAACAAAGCTGTTAAAGTAGTGCAGCCTGTTATTGGTATTAACTCAATTTGAGCAAGGGGAAGAAAAGGAATACAGGCAGCTATTGACTTACATATCAAGTGGAGAAAATCCTGCAATTTGGCAGCAAGAATTACTTGAGTTAACTTAAAACCACTTAGTTTTGATGGATTTGGATGTTTAAAGGTAGCACAAGTAGAGCAGATAAACATTAGTGATGTCTTGACCAGAAATCATCTGGTTTGTGTATGGAAGGAAGCTTTTATTTCACAACTGAAAGTGCTGAACTTTCCAGCTATGTCTAAAAATCCATTTCTAGAAGGATTTGAAACATAATTTCTAATTTCTTCTCATATTTCTGGCTATTTGTGTAAAATCAGGTTTCAACTTTGGATGGTGTCCTGGAGGTTCGAAATGAGCATTTCTGGACATTAGGATTTGGCACTTTGGTGAGTTTATGTCTGTCTTGTCTTTTGAGCTTTTAAAAAAGAGTTGTCTGTTACTACTTTAGATTTTTTTTATTTAAAGAAGTAAGATATTTCTTCAGAAATCTTAAATATAAAAAAAAAATTGGAGTCAGAAGTCAATCCTTGTGTTTTACTGCAAAACTTCTCTTCCTCTGTCCTTTATGTTTTTTTTAAAGCTTTGTTATTGGTTGATGTTATTTGTGTCTTCTGCAGCTCTGGATTAAAGCATGTGTTTGGCCACTGTAGAATTTCTTCTCTATTTTGGCAGTGAAGAGAACATCAAATAATAATAAAGACATTTCCAAATCAGTGTAGCTTGTCTCAGAGGGGAAAAAAAGAAAACTGTAAACCTTCAGGTGCCAAAGATCTGCAGAAGAATCATTATGTTTTCAGGATTTCTGGGGGAGGAGGTGGAAAAAACCCAACTCCACTTACATTCTGATATTCTGCAAGCTGCAAGAAATGAAGAAGTTTTTGTGATATAGGATGATCACACAAAATTCAGTTATTCATAAGCTAATTTAACTATGTTGTGACAGCCAGGAAAATTAAGACTCTAGAATTTTTCTTCCAGTCTGCTGCCCTGCTTAAAAAAAGAAAAAGGCAGCAGCTCTGACTAGATATGAAAATAGCTTTCAGTTCACTCTTCTGCCACCCAAAATACTGGCTCACAGCATTGTTGGCTTGATCACAGATATTTACAAAACCTTTGTATGCATATTTATCTATTGGCATCTTCCAGATTGTAGTAGGAACTTCCTGGGACTTGGGTATCTCTTCAGCTGCACCTTCTGATGTAAAAATGGCTTCTACAGCACAAGCTGTGAACCATGTTCTTTACTTAAAAGCATGTGAGGGGTTCTGTCTTGTGTCCTGTTCCCTTCTGCAGCAGTAGTTGAAGGTAAATGAGATAGTGGTACTGAGAGAAGGCAGAGGCAGCCTGTACTTACATGCACATCCAGAGAAACTCTTAGTCTGAGTGCCACAGGCAGCACTGGTTGGTGCTAATGGCCCTGACTTGAGTGTCTGCCATGCCTCTTTGTCCTCTTGCCTGCTCCAACAGCACAGTGATGACACTTTATCCTAAATTTGGCATATAGAGTTTGTCTGCACTTTGTTCTTCTTTTAGACCACTTGTTTGTTGTTTTTTTCTCCCCAGCTGTTGGCTTTCCTGCCATCACATATTGTGTTTTATAGTTTAGTTTTTAAGACTCACTTTTCCTGAGTGATGATCTTGATATGCTCATGAGATCAATACATTCGGGAAGAGCAGAATGGATCCTAATTATGGAATTACTGAATAAGCTTCTCAATTTAGTAGTCACTGCAAAAGGATCTTTGCATAATTTTCTGCAAAGAAAGTATGTGGAAGATCTTTATTAAATTAACAATGAAGAGGCAGCTTGTTTCTTCTCTCCCTTTCTAGGCTGGCTCAGTGCACGTCCGAATTCGGCGAGATGCGAATGAACAGCTGGTGCTTGCTCATGTCACTAACAGGTTATACACTTTGGTCTCTACCTTGACTGTTCAGATTTTCAAAGATGACTGGATCAGACCAACTTTAGCATCTGTGCCTATTGCAAACAATATCCTGAACCTGTCAGATCATCACATTGTTCCAATGCCACCTTTGAAAGCTGCTGAGAATGTGAACCCTGGTACCTCCACTCCAGCTAAGGCCAGCAGCCCACCACCAGAGTTTGCTTTCAATACACCAGGCAAAAATGTGAGTCCAGTCATCCTTTTAAACACTCAGACAAGGCCCTATGGATTGGGCTTTAATCATGGATCCACACCCTACAACAGTGTACTCAATCAAGGATTTGGAATACCAGGAATGGGAGCAACTCAAGGATTCAGAACTGGTTTGACAAATGCCCCAAGCAGATATGGAACAAACACTCGTGGTCAACCCCGACCATAATAAACACCATTATTTATTGTACTTAAGGGTATTGACTTCTTTTATTACCCAATTTGGAGAACCATTTGGAATGTCAGATCATT
This sequence comes from Bucco capensis, assembly GCA_013396975.1. Classification (NCBI taxonomy): domain Eukaryota; kingdom Metazoa; phylum Chordata; class Aves; order Piciformes; family Bucconidae; genus Bucco; species Bucco capensis. Next base: position 430,638 of record VWZO01009081.1, on the reverse strand, counting down.
CTGAATGGCTGGGAACAAGTGCATTGTTCATATCCATGAAATGGTTATTAAATTGCAGGGTTTTTTTTCCTTTGCATCAGCAGTAGCCTGGGTCATGCCACAAATATTTTCCAGACTGATGATACTTTACAGGTAGTTTTTATAGAGTGTCTATTTCTATTCAACTTTTTAGTCACTTTTCTTTGTTTATTCCCAAGAATGTCTTCAGATATAGCACAACTCTTCTTAAGAGAGTAAAATTGTGACCTGATAGCATGGTTTTTTTTCTAGTGAGGATTGCTTACTGAATGCAGACTAGCTGAGAGAAGAGGAGATTGCAGAGGTACAAGTCCCAGTTTTTAGAGATGTTTTGATTGCTCTATTTTTTTGGCAAGGTCACAGTTAGGTTTTGGTTGCAAAAATTGACCAGTATTCATATTGTGGCCACTGTAAAGACAATCTGGCATTTCAGATTCTAATTAACTTTGTGAAACTGTGTTTTTTTACATTTTTTATTGATGCTTTTATAGAAATTCAGATGGTGCAGCACCCATTTTCTAGTTGTAAGTATTCCATATCCATCTCTGATACTTCTTCCTTTTTTGCTTTAACTGCAAAACTATTTAGCAATATACTGGGAAATAAAACATTTCAAAGTGAAGGTTTTACAAGCAGCTCTTTTTTATGATTAATCCTATGTAAGATACAGGGCAGGTGGCTATATTGTTTTCTGAAGCCAGTATTTCATTCTTGACTATGGAAAGTATTCTCTGATCTGATTGTGACTTTGTATTTTTCCTCTTTGTATTTTTTCCTTGTAGTTTCAGGGGGAAAAGTATCAATTTATATTCCTGGTTTCTATCCAGACTTACAGGTCAGTGACTGCTGACAGTTCTTAGTCGTTGCTAGAGTGCTTAACCTTTGGGGCATGCTTGGAACAAGACTGCCTAAGTTGTCTTTGCTTCTGCATTATCCTTCTGTTTGCATTCTCTGTATATCTAGAAGGCCATATTTCTTCAGGGCCTTTCTCAGAGAGTTCTTCCATGCAGCTGCTGTCTTTTTCTTCCCTGCTCTGATCACAGGGAAAGGCCTTTTAGAAATACTTCTGGTTTTTTCTGTGTCTACTCTGCAGTATCTTACAATTCCCTAGCCAATACCTCCTCTGCATGTCTTGGCTGTTGAGGAATGGGTTGCCCATTCCTGTTGTTTCACTTGCAACTCAGGGTGCTTTATATTGACTTCTACTTATCTGTATGCTAAGGAAGCTTCTCCATTTGTCCCAGGTGGTTATATGGAGCTGTAGTATCTCAGGGACTCCAAAGCTACCTGAAGATAATGGGTTGGCTAGAGAAATCTTTCTCTTGTAGAACTGAGTTGAGAAAACAGCCTTCATTTGAATTGTAACTCTCTGTGGCCTCCTCACATTCTTTTTTTGCATAAGCACATTGCTTTCCTCATTTTTTCCCCCCCCTCCACAACCTGTTTCTTGCTCCAGTGCATGGAGGAGAGCATCACTCCTGCACACAAAGCAAGGTGACATTCTGCATGCTGGTATCTTGCTGGGATGTTTTCAGCTGAGGGTAATGTCCAGACTGCTACAAGCAGGGATTCCAGTTCTGTACTTGATTTGCAGTGTAACACTTCAATTGCTGTGTTAGAAAATGTAATGACCTGGAAAGCTTGCATTGCAAGATTACAGTGAACTTAGAACACTTGGCTCTGTTTCTTATGGGGTCAGTATTAGCTCAGTAATCACCTCTGCTTCATTACTCTCTGTAGCCTATGCCATGTGCCATTGCTGAATGGAAGTTCACTCAAGTACAGAACATTTGAACAGGTTTTCTGTACCTCTTGGGTGCTGAGCCAGGCTGCACTCCACCTCAGAGCCAGCAGAATGTTTACAATACACTGCTCCCAATTGTTCCTTCCTCCAGTTTCATAACCAAACACTTGGCCTTCTTCTGACCTTTTCAATACATTGTATGATATTGCTTGCATGCCTACTTGGGTTTTTTTTTTTTAGGAGAAAATTAAAGCTCTGTTTTATTAAATAATGAAGCTAATCTTTGATTTTAAACTGAGAAAAGGAAGAATGCAAATCCCAGAATTCTGAGTGCAATAGAATCCCTTTTAACAACATTATTTTTTGGAGTGGTTGTTTACAATGTATATCACCTGTGCAGATGGAAAAGGTTCTTTTAGAGATTAGAACAGCTTGTTAGCTGCTTTGTTATGAATATATGAAGAGTATTTGTTAAATCAGCACAGAGTCAAATGTCTCCTTTTATATGAGGAAAATAAAACCTGTGTCATCCTTCAATGGCAAGGAAAAAGTGGTAATTGTGTACAAGATTTTATAGTTATCTTTTTATATATATATTAAATAATGCTCTTGGGTGATGATACTTCAGTCTCAATAAGCAGATGTGTGAAACTTCAGAGCTGTTTTGCTGGGTTATATAGATTGGGTCCTTGTGATAATTCTACAGAAAGCATTTTTACTGCATTTTGTCTTTTCTAATTGTGTTTTGCTGTTAGATGATCACAGTCCAAATAATTTATCTCATCTTCATTCCCAGTGATAGTAATGCTGCCCCAGCTAAGGGAAAAAAAAAAAGAGGACTGGTACTCAGTGTGATTTGTGTCTACCAGAGGATTTGGTATTGTTACTCCCTTTACTTATTCCAACTGTTGATTGTTTAGGATCACTACACTTGTAGGAAGATGCAGCAAGCTTTAAAGAATTTGAAGGGCATGTACCATCACTTGGACTTAAGATTCTTAAGGAAAAACTGCATTGTCCTAATATAAAAGGAGTGCCTACTGCAGTACAAATAACTAATGTAATATGGGGAGGGAGAGTTTCAGCTTGACCTGCCATGTTCTGCATTCCCTTCATCCAGGTAATAACCACCTACACCTTTGGGAGGACTCTGAAAGCCACTGACACTTTCTCCTGGGTGGTACATTGATGATTTTTGTTTTGTCTCACAAATCCTACTCCAGGAGAGAATCTGTGCAGCAGTTCTGCTGATTTGGGTAATTATTAGATAATAGTTTAAGTCCCTCATCTGATTTCTGCTCCCTGCTGCTGCCACCCAACAGGGACAGAGAAACTGGCTGGGCATAGGTTCTTCAATGTAAAGCCTGTCTGTGAACTCTGGAGTGATTATCTGTCCTGTACATGCCCAGAGCCCATGGACCTGGATACTTAAGTGATACTCAGTGTTGAAACTGAGATGGAAGAGATACTGCTGCTGCTCTTTTCACTTGCATTTATCAACTGGCTAGTCTTCCTTACCTGCTTGTTCTCCTCTGCCTCAGTAGCAGTGAGAACCCAATTTGCACCATGTCTTTGCTTTACTAACTATGCTTTTGGGAGCTCACATTATTGCATTCATATGGTTACTGGGTTGATCCAAGTTTTCCTTCCAGCTGTTTTTCCTTCCAGTTCCTTTTTAAATGATTGACAGATTATATAAATTGCTAAGATGATAACCCTCCCTTCTTTAAGTCTTTCCAAGACTCACATCCAGGTAAGAGAGAGCCCTCTTTTCTTGTACAAACAAACAAACAATATTTCTGTATATAGCCATTTTGTTACCTTTTTTTTTTTGCCACTTAGGAGGGTGCAGTAGGTGCCTTATGCTGCTCAGAGTATTCAACCTTCAGAAGATTTCATGTAGTTGTTTAGAATGCTTTGTCAGGGGCTGATGTAGAGGAAATGATGCTAGCAAGGAGTGCAAATAGCTTGGATGTATTGCCATAGATGTACAGCAATATCTGGAAATAAACACATCTGTTCAACATTTAGAATTCCATTGTATTCTATTTCAGAAGTTGCATGCAAAACTAGAAGCATTTTGTACAAATATTAAAGGGATGGGAAAAGGTGAAATGCTTTTATTTCATCTTGAGCACCAAAACCAGATTGGATTTCATTTTTCAGGCTGTCTTGTAATAGTAAAATTACTGTAAATACATATTTCTAGGGTGACTTTAAAATAGGTATGTAAATATTGCCTGAGATTCAAAACTATTTGCTTTAGGAAAATGGTAAAATACAGGCCAAAGGTGAGATGCCTACAACTCAATACTTTTTAAGTCTTTGCCCATTAAAGAACTTTCTAATGGAAGAAGTTCAGAGCACTAGAATACTGACTTGTTCTTTTCTCAGTTCATCCTCTACCAGCTTGATTTTCTTTTTTCCTTCTAATGCTCTCCTCTTTTTGTCACCAGTGGAAACCATAATTTTGTGGGTAGCTTTTAAATACTTTTCTTCTGGCTTCTCCTAGTGTTTTCATTCCAGGTTAGATTATTGCCAGTGTTATACTAAATTTATTGAATAATTCTAGTAGGGAATGTAAAAGCACAGTGGTGTTAAACTGGTATTTTCTACCATAGGCTATGGGTTTATCCTTTTTGGTGCTTAAAGTGTCATCTTGCCTCTGACTCACTTATTTTACTAGATAGCAATTTGCCTTTAAAATTATATTTATGTAAAACTAGTTCTAAAGTGATCACTTTTACTTCTGATGTCATCTGTATTTAAAACAGCAGTTTGCTTCTTTCTTATTTTGGGTTAAATTGTGACTGATTCTCACAGGAATGAATGATGTGTGCTGGGGTGTTGCTCCCACACAGCACCTACCCTTTGCTTTGTAGCTCCTCTGTTGCAGTCAAAGCACAATGGAAACCCACACCCTCCTCTTGGTATCACTTCCCCACCACCCTTGGATCAAAAAGTATCTGACAAACAACAGGAAGAAAATTGAATTTGGGTCATTTCTCTGTTTCCTGGTGGTCTGCTGTCTGTGAACAAGAGCCCTTGCAGCCCTTCTTACAGGGGAAAAAAGGGAGGGAACAGAGAGGATTAAGAATCCCTTCTGTGTGTCAGGAGTTCAAGCAACTCATTTCAGGATGAGGTGGTTTAGTTCAACCCAAAGCAGAAGTTTGCTTGAGTGTGATTTTTTTTTTTTTTTGCCTCTTGATGATTTCCATTGCTGAACAGTGCAAAAGTTGACAGAGCTTGTAGCTAACTCTTCAGTCAGGAGGCATTCCCCCTCCTGGGTTCTTAATATGTGACATAAAAGAGTGAGAACAACCTGGAGAAATTGTAGAGATTTTTATTCCGAAGTGAGACATGGAAAGATCAAATTCTTTCCATGCTCAAACTAATTTCAAGCTATCTTATTTGGCTACATGAACACTGGGCCAGGAACAGCTGAATCAAGAATCAGCTAGCAAGAGCAATCATTCTATTTTGCCTTGCTTTAGGGCTCTCCAGTGCAAATAAATAGCAAATGTGAAAGTGGGCAAAGAGAATGAAGTAGGATTTGTTGCTATTTTGTCTATCACAGGTTTAGATATTCCAGGACAAACACTTGCAGGATTTTGCTGAGATTGTCAATAGTGGTTTTGTCAAGGTTTTCTTCTGTGTCCTCCATGGTATGCCATACAGCAGGAAAAGGGGATGGAATGAGATGTAGAACTGGAACCCCTATAAAGGAGGGAAGTGAAATTTGGAGTTGAAATATTGCATCAAGCCACCTATAACTTTTAGGCATAAGAGGATTTAAATCAGGCTTCTGCTTCTTGATTGCCTTTTGAGGAAAGCATTGTTTCTTTCCAGCCTCTTTCCTGTTTTATTGCCTTTCCTCTCATTTTTCAACTGAATACCACTTAGGAATCTGTTTTCTTCACTGGAATGTTAAGTGTGTTATTGGAAAAGGTTCAGAGGTGTAGTCACTGTTTTCCTCATCAGCTTCTCCCCTGTAGGTTGTTTGCTATCCCTGGGCTGGGCATGTACACCATGACTGTGTTGGATTCACTGGACCTGGGAGCCCTGCCTTGGTGTGAAAAATGACTCCTGGAGCTGAAGAACCACTGAGCAGGAGACAGGAACCACAGCTCAGTGAAGAGAGCACTGGCTTAGGAGTGGAGAGGTGTAGCTGTGCCTGCTTCCAGAGCACTGTGTGCATTCCTTGTTCCTCAGGAGTTAACAGAGCATGAGCAACGGTAGAATTAGGGGCTGGATATGAAGATAGCTCCCTCCTTTCCTAGGTAGATACTCTCTTGATTGAACTGGTGTCAGGTTCCTTTTTAGTTAACCCTTTGCTAGCAATATGACTCTTGTAATCTTTGCAGTACAGTGGAAAACTTCAATCAGAAGAGTTTACTGTATCTACTACCCTTCTGTGACCCACCTTAGTGTGGAAGATGCTCTGCTGAGTGTTTGAACCAGGGAGAACATCAAATTCACCTCTTGAACTTGGACAAGCACTGACCTGCAGCTTGACAAGGTGGCAGCAGTAAGTACAACTGCTTTCCTTTCCATTGCATCCCAAAGGAAAAGAATGAACACAAAGTCACAGGCTATATGGTACAGGTGTCTGCCAGGAGAAATGCTAAGGCAGGGGGATGTGGTATATGCCTAATTCCAGGAGGGATTTCAGGCATACTGTATCCTTTGCTATTTCTGCTGGCTACTATTATGCCCCTTTCCCACCCCTGAAGCTGAGAGCTGGGAAATAGCCCTTCTCTATAGGGAATGAGGATGTCTAATCTGAGTATGTGAGTTTTTGCAGGAGTTGTGCCTTCAAATGGGAACAGGTGTGGCATGCAATGGTGTCCCATTGCATCAGAGTTGCTTATCTTTGTAGGACACTACTGCTGACATAAATGTTCATTATCTCTGTGCCACTGGAGCTGTGCTCACATAAAAGGATGCTGGGAATGTTTTGTTGCTGCTTTTCTTTGGTTATGTTTTTCAAAGCTGTGTCTTGGCATGGGTAAAGTTGAATTTGGAAGCCTCAAGTTGGGGCAAATAGGCTTGAAAAATAGGATTATATGCACTTGCTCTTTCACTAAATGATGCATTTGTTACTGAGCTTATACTTTAAAATACAAGAGCTACTGGTACCTCTTAATAAAAATGGAACGTGGTCATCTTCAATCAAGCCTTGATGTAAAGTATTCTGGAAATACAGTCTTTCAACAGGGTGATTCTTCAACAGATTCATGTTGTGTAGCTTTTGCTCTGTAATTCACAAGGAAAGTGATTATTACACATTTCAGACAATTATGAGGCACATTAGCACTTCTGAATCATTCTTTTTCCTCTCCCATGGAAGCTTTTTCCACACAAAATCACAGAATGTTAAGGGTTGGAAGGGACCTCTGGAGATCATCTAGTCCAACCCCCCTGCAAGAGCAGGAGAAGCAGAAAAAGGAGTTGGTGACTCTCTTGTGGTGACTCTCTTGTATTTGAGTACTTGGAAGACCTCAAGATTGGTGCTATGACTGTCAATCAGAAGTGAGAACTAAAACCTAGAAGTGAAGCAGTTCCTAAGAGCTGCACAGTGATAATCACTAATGGAATCTGTTTCATGGCTTCAAAGTGTCTGAGAATCTCCCTCAGCTCTTTTATTAATTAAAGAGTAAAACTTTCATACAAGTTTAAGATGCACCAAATTTAACATTTGCATTATTCAATGTTAGAACTGTAAAAGGAAAATCATCTAAAAATCTGATCTGTGAGGCTTAATCCATTCAGACTAAATTCTCCACTTCATCCAAACCCCATCCTGCTTACCAATTGCTTGAAGCCTCTGAAACCATTGAATGGTGTTTGGAAAATAATTGGGAAAGACTGGGTTTGGTGCACCAATTAAATCCAGAAGTACAAGCAGGTCCTACAGAAGAAAGAATCTTTAATACAGAATTCTTTACACCATCAACAGCAGCAGCAGGGAAACCTCTTGGTTCCTCTATAGCTCAGGACTAGGTCTTTGAGAGCTTTGGCCAGAGATCTGGCTTTTCCACTGTGGTGTCTGAGAAGAAGTAATTAGTAGAATCTGATGGATTTTGCTGTCTTTGTGAGGAGAAAAAGGGAAGCTGTTTCTCTGTTCTTCAAGCTGAAGCAGACTGCATTGCTCTGTCTGCAATTTGTGTGCTGTATTCCTTTAAAGGCAAAACTATGGGAGGTGGGGAGAATGAAGAGGAAACTGCTTCTTCCCCAGAGAACAAGAGTCTGGCAAGGGAAAGATATTTTATGAGTCACCAAGATACAGTGACAGAAGAAAAGTGTCTCAGCAGTGAGTGGGGAAACTAGAAGGCAGTAGGGAGAAGGGAGCAGACAACCATAGAGTTAGTAGGAAGCAAAGGGAAACATCTTGCTGTAGCTTAATGCTGAGCTAAGGGAGATTTGTTCACACTGATACTATGTCTGTGCTCCTTTCTGATCACTCTGAATTACCTCTCCTGAAGAAGGTAGATATCCTAGTTTATACTCTAATAAATTTGTGTATTTTTGTTTCTCTCTGACTCTTCCTCATACCTGCATGGAGAAGGTCTAAGCAGATTTACCTGAAAAGCTCTTGCCAACTCTGTTTCCTCACATCTCCTAAAACTTCCACAAGCCTGCTTCTTCCTTTAACTTTGCTGAGGTTCATGGTTTCTTGGGAATTTGACCAATACTTACATATTTTTTTACTCATTAGGGAGGTGAAAACCACTTACTATGCTCTGCAGCTGATTGGTGGTTGTTGAACCAGGTGGATGTGGAGTAGATAGCATTTTTTGAGCTAAATGTTGAGACCCATAAAGGGAATCAGAAGGAGACCATCGGACAAAGGCTTCTTCACCATCAAAGAAAATGAGCTGAAGTGAAAGGTCTGGTCTTGATGTTGAGCTACTCTGTTGGAGGAAGTGAAAAATAATATAATTGATTCTGGCCAGAACATTAAATAAAGGATAAGTTCAAGATCAGTAGGGGTATAACCTATGGAAACCTTCCTGTGCCTGTTAAAGACACATTATGGTGGAATAGTGCTAGTGATCAGTCATCATTATTTATCTAGCACAGTGACACCTTCTTCAGTCTCTTAGAATTTTGGTTCTTGTGAAAAGTTTCATTTCTGACTCCAGTGGACATCAGCTGAGTATGCTGAGACAGGTCTGCAAAAATATCATCTCAGATAATCATCATTAACAGCTGATGGGAGTGCTACTATTATTACTTGAGTAATAGCTCTGCTACACTTGTGCATCAGTGGAGGTGATTTACAGAAGTGGAGGTGAATTTTAAAGCTGCTAGCTCTCTGAGGGACAAAGAGCAGTCAGTTGTGAGAAGAATGACCGTTTCTTTTCCTTCAGGGGGACTTGCAACCCTAAAACCAAAGCACAGTGGAGTAGGTACACCCTTCCAACAACCAAAAATACCACAGCAGTAAAAACTGAATACATAAGGTTAATGTATTTAAGGTCACAAAGGAGGCATCTGTGTGAAAATTCTTCTCCATGTCGAAGGAGCCTTTTTTCCCCTCTCTATTAACTGAAGCTTTGTTTGCACTGGCAAGATCTGCCAATAATCTCCACCATGGCTAAACCCAGTTCAGTTTTGGGAGCTATAGTATTAGCAATTGCTGTAAATACTTTAATCCCACTATTAATTAATGCTCTTTCAAGTAAAATAGCACAATATGGTTAAAAAGGTAAGGTCACTGGCGACAGTAATGTCCTGTGCAGATTACAACTCCCAACTAACTGGAGCAGATCCAATATAAACAGCAGTGGAAAACTATAAAATGTTGCTCACAAGATGATATTGATTATGCTGAGAGTCATCTATAGATTTGTCTAGTGGCAATGCTTTGCTGCCCTTTGTCCTTTGCACAGGACAGAGCTCTCTTGATAGCAGTTGTTTTGCATTACATTCTGGGGGAAACTGTATTAATGCCATTTGAATGGTAGAAAGGAGTATTTGTAGGATTATTATTACTATTACTGCTTAACACATTTCCAGGTACAAATAACATACAGAGATGTCTTTGCCCTTTCATTTGAAACTTACTCTTTATAACTGGGGAAACAACAAGATAAAAATCACAGCTTTGGGCCAAAGTATAAACAGATTTGGCTGAAAACAGAACAAAGTCTGAAGAGAGCAAAAGGGTTACAGCTAATGTATTAAGTAGATGGATCCCAAAGTCTATTTTGTTAACAGACTGTACAAATAGTAGCCTGTGCAAAGTAATTAGTCTGCCTGTCAAATGTTGTCATAAATGATAGAACAATCCAAAAATTACCTGTGAAAAATTCCAGTCTTTAAGTTGGTGTGCAGGTTGTTCCATAAATAACCATCAGGCAAGTTTATTCTAAATGAAGCTTCTCAGTGAAAACTTACGTATTATAGGAGTGCTTTGTTTTGTGATTAATATGATTGACATATTCTTCTAATTCTTAAATATTCTAATGTCAGAAGGCAGCAAATCAGTTTCTGGAAACAGCTGCCAACAAGTAATCTTAATACATGAGCTGAGTGTGTTGCTGATGCTTAAAGCATTGGAGAGACCTTTTCCTGGGAAAGCTGTTAGTGTATCTGAAGGATTCCTCTGTAAATAGGAAATGCTGAACCAGTAGATGGCACTTATGAATCTGTAATCCTAAAAGCTTTTGGAGCTTCTAGAATCAACAGTTTGGGGCTTTTTGCCTAGCAATAGCAGCACTTTGAAGCAGATTTTCATAGCATAGGTTACACAGACTGATAATATTATACTATTAGTTGACTGTTTCCCTGTACTTGTTTCATAAATTGATTAGTCAAACTGACAAAGGACAACCAGAGGAAAAACTTGAAATCATTATGGGATGGAGGGACATGAGTGTCACTCTCCTGCACAGCAATTAATTCATCCATCTTCCAAAAGAGAATAAAACTGATTTTAAAAATGCAAGATCCAGAAAGCACAGAACTTTGTCAATGTCCCTAGATGTTACTGGATACAATAAGAGCTTGTGAGTAGGTTTCTGTGCCTTTTAGTTAGAAAGTAGGCTTATATCTCGCTGAATCTCTGAAACATGTTTATTCATGTATAAATTATTTTTATATACTGTATATTTATTAATTTTTAGGTAACCACCCTTTGCATAAGAAGTTTTAATGTGAAGTAGTAGCTACAGCTCTTTGTTCTGTTCTTCTGGAAGTCAATGGGAGTTTTATTTCAGGCATACAGGCTAGGGGAGAGAACATCCAAGTGCCCTAAGGCCTACTGCTGTTGCAAAACCACATGCAAAGGAGGAAGCAAGCAAACTACCTTGATGAACTGCAGCTTGTTATCCAGGGCACGTGCCAGCTCCAGCAGCATAGCACAAGGCACAGCTGAATCAGTTGCTCCTACAAATGTTCTTTCCTGCCATTGTTGTCCAAAGAATTTGGAGTCATAGTGGCAAGCAAGGACCAGCTGGCGTTTGGCAGAGGGGTCAAGAGTGCTGATAATGTTGGAAAATGTTTGATACCCATAAGGTGTGTATCTCTGGAACAAGTCTTCTTCAGTTTCCCAGCCAGCCTGTAACCTCTGAAGACGCTGCTTGATATGCTGCAATTAAAAACAAACCAAACAGATTCATGTTTCTTACTTCAGAAAGGTGTTGCAGGCAAATTGGCACCAGCCTAAATGCCATTATTAATTAGCTAATTTCTGGCAGTTCATGGTATTTTTGAAAGATCAAGTTTATAGGAAAAAATGTTGTTTACTTGATATCGTAAAATTCCATCTTTGCTACCTTAGCCTTTGACTGGCTCACTTGCTTTCTATTTTTCCCTTTCTTTCTCTTGTCTTTGGTGTCTGAAGGTGCTTTGAATTATTTTCATAGAATCATAGAATTGTCAGGGTTAGAAGAAACCTTAAAGCTCCTCTAGTTCCAACCCCTGTGCCTGCCATGGGCAGGGACACCTCCCACTAGAGCAGCTTGCTCCCAGCCCCAGCCAGCCTGGCCTGCAACACTGCCAGGGATGGATGGGGCTGCCAACACCTCTCTGGGCAACCTGGGCCAGGGGCTCACCACCCTCATGGGGAACAACTTCTTCCTAACATCTAATCTAAATCTCCCCTCCTCTAGTTTGGTTCCATTCCCTCTAGTCCTAGCACTCCCTGACATCCTAACAAGTCCTTCCCCAGCCCTCTTGTAGCCCCTGCAGATACTAGAAGGCCACAAGAAGGTCTCCTTGGAGCCTTCTCTTCTCCACACTGAATAACTCCAACTCTCTCAGCCTGTTGTATTAATGTAGTCCATTTCCATTAATACAACACATTAAGAGCTTGATGCCTAAATTTTCCAGGCCAGTGTTTTTTCAGGTGTAACCAGGACAGATTTAATGTTCACCTCTTCAAATCTGAACTCAGTTGTGCCATTAAATGAAATGTCAGCACTGGCTGCAGAGAACTTAGTGTGGCTGTTTTGACAGTTAAGCACACATAGATGTCACAGTAGTATTAAAAAACGCTGTGTTTTTTGTTTGGTGTGGGGGTTTTTTGTGGTGTTTTTTAGGTTCTGTGAGAAATCTGCCTTTCAAGTGACATCATTTGTTTTCAAGGCTCTAAGAGACAGTTTGACTCCTGTAATTTGAAGAGAATTAAACATCTCAGAACAATGTTTTAAAAATTAAATCCTGTAAGTGCAGCTTGTGTAAAGAGAAACATTAAGATGGTGAATCTATAAAAGAGGTCATTTAAGTATCTTCCTACCTCAAGGGCACACCTCTAACAACTCAGTTATACTTAGTGCAGAGTTCTGGCTAACTTTTATTAGAGGGCTATCTCTGTTAAGCAACTTATTTTTATGGGTCCCTTGAGTGCTTCTTCAAGGCAGATTCTTCTCTCTTTAAATAAACATTAGGAAAAGCCTCTAAGGGGAAAAAAAAAAAAGAAAATAGACTTTGAAGACTTGTCCTGCTTTTAGTGAAGTCACTGGGAATATTGCCATAAATTTCAGTGCTAGAACAAACTTCCATTTTGTTTGTGGTTACTCTCTGAAAGCTTTTATGGCATTGTCTTTAGGCAGAGTGAAGGATGTCTGTTATGGATTAAGGGGAATATATAAGGCTGGATGGAGTTCAGTCTGTGTGATCCTTCTCACTTAAAAGATTGATGCTTTTTCTGTGTCTTAACAAAGAGATGTCATCCATTTCAGATTTTATTGTGCATTGACAATGGAGGACTCCTTTATTTTTCCCTTTTGTTGTGTCTACTTTATGCTGTTACCTTTTAACAGGATGATCCTATTTTGAACATGATTTGTGGTTTTCTAGCCTAGGCTCAGCTGGTTTTTTGTTTTTCTTCCTTTTCCCCCCTTTCATTTGGCTGCCTTCCAGGGTATCACCAAAGAAACCACAAAACTGAATCTATAGACACATGCATGCACACACACACAAAGCATAAAAAAAGCTGCATTTTTCCAGTCTACCAACTGCAGAGTGGCAAATAAACTTCTTGTAGTTAGAGCTATGTGGGAGCTGTTGAGTCACTGCCTAAAGGAAAGATGAAGGCTAGTGAGGTGTGGTGAATATCTCCTATTAAACTCAGCTGTACCACTGGTACCACAGCCCTGAAGATGCCCAGGCCATGAGTGCAGAAGACAAGCACTGACAAGGCAGCAAGGCACTCATGTGGTAACTAACTCCTTGTGGCTTTAACACACTGTGCTGAAGGTTTTACTGGCTTGGGGCCAGGTGTCATCTGGATGTGTTAGTTCAGCATTAACACACTGCTGTGCTTGAGCCAGTGGAGCTAGTGTGGGACTTGGACCATCAGTGCTACACTTTGTCATGTAGATTATTTCATCTGCCTGCTCCTTTGGGCCCTCTGATCCACTTTTGTGTTGATATACACATCTGAAGCAATGCTACAGGGGAATGAAACAGCAGAAAAAAAAAGGGGGGATGGAGGGTGAGGGGTGGTAGGACTGGAGGGGGAGAGTGTCATTTATTTCATCCCCATGTGTGGTCCCAGGGGGTTTGAACCAGTGACCAAAACCTCTTTTTGTGAGGGAAAGGACAACAATTATGTTGTGCTTTAGGTACCAAACCTGAGGCAAGCTTTTTAAACATTTAAAACATACATTTTGATTTCTTTTTTTCCATCATGCTTTGCAGCCCTGGGAAAGAATGTCAGCTAAAGTGCAAGCTGTGTCATGTAGGCTTTATGCAGTCTAGACTTGAACAATGATAGAGTTAATCCTACTGAATGAATGTGTCTGACCCTTTAGTTGCCACTAAAAGCACTACCAGAATATTTCTGTGGTACCTAGGGACAGGACTAGAGGCAATGGGCACAAACTAGCACCCAGCAAGTTCATCTGAACAGGAGGAGGAACTTTTTTCCTTGGAGGATGGTGGAGCCTTGGCCCAGGCTGCCCAGGGAGGTGGTGGAGTCTCCATCTCTGGAGATATTCCAAACCCAACTGGACCCCATCCTGTGCAAGCTGCTCTAGGTTCTCCTGCTCTTGCAGGGGGGTTGGACTAGATGATCTCCAGAGGTCCCTTCCAACCCCTACCATCCTGTGAGTCAGTGATTCTGTGCTCCTAGAGGTTTCCAGGCAATGTTCTCTTACCTGTCGTACAATGTAATTTCCTGGTGATCCTGAGTATCTCTCTATCAGGATAGGGAGCAAATCCTTCTCCCACATTTCAGAAACATCTGTGTTTGCTGCCACTTTTTGGATTGCGTCAGAATGTAAAATTCTTGGTTGGTGAGAATACTGTAAAAGGGATAAAAAGGAAAGATTGTTACAACAATTGGTGGTTTTAAGTTCTGTGGCTTCTGTTTCTTTGATTGCTGTGCAAAATAGACTAGTATAAAAAACCATGGGAGAAACTTTTATCTACCAGGTAGCTGTAAAAACTCAACCTGTGATTGGTTTCTCTCTTTTTGGTATCCTAATTCCACATACATACAGTCATGCTTGCAACCATGCCATCTTCAAATGAGGTTTCCATTGAGACAAACACTAGAAGCTTTGCTTTGCTATAGTAGTAACAATTGTTAGCTTTATGCTGTGTCTACATTGAGGTGCAGCACTGCAAAGAAATGCATAAGAAAGCTGTGACATTGTGACCCTTGCCCACAGGGGTGGTATTAGTGTGACTACACAGCATGGTGCAGCTTATTTGGGGCTAGCTGGGGTATACATCAGCTTTGTGGCACATGGGTTAATCTTAGATTTGGCAGCTTGTCTCCTGTGATAACAGCTAGTAGTGCTGTCTCCCAAGTGGCTTCTTTTCTGTTGCCTAAGCTTGGACCTTTAGAGCTGTTTCAGGTGACTTAGAATACTTGAGCTATACATCTTCATGGAGCTGGCAAATGCATGTCTTTGAAGTGCAAGAGCCTGGTGCTGCTCTGGACTGGTAGTTGAGTGCCAAGTGGGATCCTATCTCACACACCCCTTTGGGCATGATCCCAAGCTTGGAGGAGTGGCTGGCACACCAGGAGCTGTGCTGCCATCCAGAGTGACCTGGACAGGCTAGAGACATGGGCAGGGAGAGACTTGATGAAATTTAACAAGGGGAAGTGTAAAATATTGCACCTGGGAAAGAACAACCCTATGGATCAGTACAGGCTAGGAACTGATCTGTTGGAGAAGAGCCCTGGGGAAAAAGCTCTGGGAGTGCTGGTGGCTAGGAGGATGCCCATGAGGCAGCAATGTGCCCTTGTGGCCAAGAGGCCAATGGCATCCTAGGATGCATGAAGAGGAGCGTGGCCAGCAGAGCNCTTCCAACCCCTAACATTCTGTGATTCTGTGGCACCAGATTTGAATCCCTTCAATCTCTAGCAATTGTTTCCTCAGGAACTTCCTAAGCCACTCCTTGTTTTATAGATGTCTAGTTTAGGCATTATCACAGGATGGTCCTATCATATCCATTCCTTATTTCTATCCTAGCAACTTCCCTCTACTCCTCTCTTTCTCCCCCTGGAAAATCCCGGTCTGGTTATTTGTTTTTGGATCAGAACTGCCTTGCATGCTTGATCAGCCTTGCTGTCCTTCAGTGCACCCTGTTTACCTTGCTGAGATGAGGAAAGGGAGGGAAACTAGAACTGACTATTCCATAGCTTATAGTGTAGGATGATGGTATTTGCTGTTTTATTCTTTTCCTTTCTCCAAACTGTTTAACAACTTGACCTGCTTTTGGGCTGCTGTTGCATGAAACTGACATTTTCATAGATGTATTTATTCTAACTGCATCACAAAAACTTTAGGATATGCAGTTAACATTTTGAATGCTAGCAAATTTAGGCAGGGGTTACAGGAAAAGTGCAGAACTTCTACAAGTTTGGAAACTGTATTGTAGAAGGTGCACAAACTGTATGGTTGGACTTGATGATCTTAGAGGTCTCTTCCAACCTTAATGATTCTGTGATTCTGTCTTTTGAAAGACTAGAAGTTTAATATGGTGCAATTTACACCAGTATAGAAAAGGCACAGGCAAAGAGAAAATGTTGTCAAGGAACTGTTCTATTTAGGAAGATCAGGCTGTGAGAGGAGAGAGAAAAGCTAAAGCTATGCATTTCAGAAGAGTGTAGGGGGACAATTTAATCAAGGAAGTTCAGAAAATAGTAAGTGAAAGGCTAAGTTAGAACGTGGAGTCATCTTGCTTCTAAGTGTAGAGCATGCTTGGTATTGGGGTCATTGAATCACTTTGCAAAGAAATGTTATTATTATTAAAGTACAAATGTATGAAAACACTTCAGAAAAGAAGAATAAATTCCCATAATAATGAAGGTCTCTTCAAATTTGAGAAGTGAAAGGAATTACAAAAGTGATCATGAAATAAAAGAGAAGCAGAATGAGGTCTGTAGGTGACTCATTCCTCCCAGCGTTGGCCAATTCCTATTTCCTCCATCAAGGAGGCAGAGCAATGTATTTATGACAGGGCTATCACTAAACCTTTTGTACCAAGCAGCATAAAACTGCAAGACTTAAATTCTGTTACTAGCCCATGCTTACCTGCCAATTTTAGTGTATTGCTCCTCAGTGCCATTGGAAGTTAGCTTCTAAGAACACTTAAGTTTAGGACCTGATTCCTCCTCCTCAATGAGAGAAGGAGGGGAAGGTCTGTATGCTGTAAGACTTACAACTTCAGGCTCACACATCCCTTAGGGAGAAGGAACAAAAGTTGTCAAGGGACAAGAACTTGATGAAAAAGAGGAAGTGGTTCTTGGCTAGTGTCTGCATGGGCAGAGGAGAGGAGATCAGATGCTGTGGGTCTGGGGTTAGACAGTTCTTACATCATTGGCAAGTAGATGGACTAGTTGGAATGGAACTGAAGGAGGCTGAAAAAGGGAGCACTGCCTGTATGTTGACTAGCATGACTGAAGATTTAGCTTCACATATTCTTATATATATTATATAGGTATGTATACATGTAGTATGCATACTATAGCTGTACAGATACATAGTCTACACATAAACTATATAAATAGTAAGATGAGATTAACAAAATTACAAAGTTTCTCTTTTAAGAAAAGACCCAAACCAACAACCCAACACTTGTTTGAATGGAAAGTGAATAAAATCCAGGAGAAAGGGAAGGACTGGGAAGGTATGAGGAAAGCTTCATTTTGCCAGTTTGTCCTGGACTCTGGTCTCTTGATGAAGAGAACAATGTACTGGATTAGTGGAGTTGAGTCAGTTCTGGCTGAACTTTGAGTTCAGCTCTTCTACAAACACCTGGGGTGAGCCCTAGGAGTGTATTTTCCAGTGGAAATTCCTGAACCCTTTAACTGAGTGCAATTTGCAGTTGTCTGCTCTCTTGTGATCTGTGTGGTTTAGTTCATCACAAAGAAACTATGTTAGTGCTTCAGAATCGACCCCTAAGAGCTGTTACACAGAGGTATTAGGGTTTACTGCTTATTACTGTTTCATTAAATGTTACCTCAAGACTGCTTCACACAACACCTTGAATTAAAAAAAATAAATCTTTTTATGGCTCTATGACACACTAGACTATTATACCCTTTTAAAACCACTTTGCAGTAGCCATCACCACCATCCTTACTTGTTTTTCCTAGCTAAATGTGCATCGCTGCTGGAAGAGCTATTTGTTTCCTCAGACCAAGGCACAATCCTCTAAATCACCATAATCACACTGAAAATCGGAGTATACTACAGTGTCACAGGGACTATAGGTTCAGGTTTGGATCCCTTGTGTCCTGTCTCCATTTCCCCTTAAATCCACCAGCTGACCGTGACAAAGCTTCTTGCTCGAGCTGCCGCTTCCAGGGCAGTGTGGACAGCATCTCTACCGTGACAAACGTGTGAAGAACATTTGTTCTGTGCAGCCATCAGCTCGGGGTGAGAGGGAAGCCATGTTATCCATCCTCACCTGCGCTCCCCACAGAGGCACCGCGCCCCGCGGCTCCCGCGCCAGGCCTGAGCCGGTGCTAGAGCCGCGTTCCCGCCCGAGGCGGCGTCACACGAGGCTGTGCCAGGATTCTTGGCGGGTGCATGTATCGCTGCCCAGCTCCTAATCCCTGCCTTTCCCTCCCGCATCAAGTGGAGAGGCAAGAAGAGCCTGAGGAACCCAAACGTGACCGACCCACCTTCTCCAGGGTCCAGTCGGCTCCGGTTTCCCTCCCGTGTACCAGGTGAAAGCAGGCGACGGCGGAGAGGCACAGTGCCCCAAGCAGGCGGGCAGCGGCGGCCGACCCCTCGCCTCCTGCCATCCCTCTCCTCTTCCCCGTGGGCCCCCTTCCCTCCGCCTTTCCGAGCCCGGGGGTGGAACGAGGGGGGTCGGGGCTGGTGCCTGAGGAGGAGAACGCGAAGGGAGGATGGGGAGGGACAGGAGGGAGGCAGGCTGCGGCAGAAGCGGGCGCTGGCTTATGCGGCTGCAGCTGTGCCAGCTTCTCCCCGCTCGTCTCCCCTCCGAAATGAGCCTCGTCTCGTCCCTGGCACCACGTCAGCAGTGCCAGGAGAGCTGCCTCTGAGCGAGCTCAGGCCCGCCGCCCCCTCCCTCCTCTCCTCCTCCCCTGCCTGGGACCGCGGCTTTGCCAGGGAAGGCTCCAGGGGCTCGTGATTTTTTCACCGTGAGAAAAGCTGTAGCCTGCGGTTTCTCCTGAAAAGCCGGGTTGTGTTTTCTGGGTATGCCTTTGAGATGGAGTGAGGCTCAGCGGCTCCGTGTGATCACAGGGCGTTTGAACAGGGGCAGCTCCAGGCGCTTTGGCTGAGGGCTCTGCAGATCCACCCCAGGCCCCTGCTGAGGACTGGCCTTGATCATCACTTATTACTGGCTTCTAGGCTGAAATGAGTATGCGTGAAGGGTCTGGAAAGGCAAAGACCTCTAGAGTTGCAAAGTGGTTTAGTTTATTGTAAGACCCCTTCTTATGAGCTTTTTTCCTAGCCCTAAACCAACAGTACTTGCTTAAATGACAATCCTGTCTTTGAGTATTTTAAGTTCTGTAATACTATTAACTACCAATGAGGAAAAATTTGTGGTGAGGTGATATTATGGGGTAGACTAATTAAAATTATTAAACCAAAGCTAGAAGCTTCTGAGCACATAAGACCTTCTTTAGGTCATTTGACATCACCATTCTTGTGCTGTAGCATTGTAGGAAACATCTGACTATTCTGGATCACAGATGCTTGATTTAAAGTCTCCAGTTTTTACATAATTCTTCAGAGTTCCTGTTAAACAAATTGAAAGAAAAAATATGAGGACATAAATACAGGAGGGAGGAAGAGTAATCATCTTACTCTTCTTCAGCTTCCAGTGGAAAGCTGCATCCTGGAAACGAGCTTTGCAAGTATGCAAAATGTCTGTGAGGGTAGTGTTAGAGAAATGGAGCAATTTGTTGATTTGCAGACTCTTAACCCAGATTCCACAGATTTCCTAGAAAAGCTGGTGGATCTGCTGCCCAGCATACAGATGGAATGTCTGGTGGTGATAGTTTTAATGCAGATTCAGCATCCTTCTACCTAATACTCAGAACGTGGCTGTATCCAGATTTTTCATATATGGGTAAATGAAGAGTTAACTTAAATCAATGCCATTTTTTTCCCCTCACAGAAGTCCATATGCTGCTTTGTTAGCAAATTGTTCCAAATGCAAAGCCAAGTCACTGGAGAATAGGGAGGAATGGGCAATCATTTTTACCATGAAAAATCAGCATGGTTTACAGATTCGTAGGCAAAAGCCCTGGCATGAAAAGCCCTGGTATGGCAGCAGAGATCAGAAAATTAATCTAAATCACCTACCAAGATGACAGTGATCCTGACAGGACTATACAACACAACAAAAATCTGGTGCCCCTCCATTAGATTGCCTGTGGCTGACTATATAGTCAGATCCAGATGCTGGACAAGATTTCTGGCTCATGTGCCAGGATTTTAGCAGGAAAAAAAACCCAACACAATAGCTACAGGCTAAATTTGCTGAGAATATAAGCTTGATTTAGGACTGGCTGTCACTGTTTTCCCCTAAGGGATTGTGGTCCCACCAAGGGTTGCAATTCTTTGATAGGTTACAAATTTGGCAAGTGTAGAGTCAGCTTAAGACGGTGTTGATCTCACCTACACTGAAAACAGTGATTAAAATGTGTGTTCCAAACTAGATGTGTAGAGAGATTTAATAGAGGTTGGTGTTTGGTTTTTTTTTTGTTACTTTAAAATTTGGAGGGGAGATCTTCCTCCCCCTCATAACCATTCCAGAAATTGCCTTGTTTAATGATATAAAGAAAATAGAAGATCCTATTGAAATGTAACAGAAATCAGAGCAGTTCACAGGTGAAAGGAGAATTATGTAACTATATTTAGAAATAATAAAATAAAAAAATAATCAAAGAAGGTGAATATTTTTTCCACAGAGATTTATGAAGGAAAGCCATG
This sequence comes from Bucco capensis, assembly GCA_013396975.1. Classification (NCBI taxonomy): domain Eukaryota; kingdom Metazoa; phylum Chordata; class Aves; order Piciformes; family Bucconidae; genus Bucco; species Bucco capensis. Next base: position 409,998 of record VWZO01009081.1, on the reverse strand, counting down.
CTATTTAGTGCTTCTCCATACTACCAAATTGTAACAAATTGTTTAGTGGTCAGCTGTTCTATTTTAAACATTTTAAATAGCTGGTTTATTTCCCTGAAAAATCAAATAGATATAACGAGATACCATCTAGAGAAATAAAGCCCCACAGATTATTTGAAGAAAAGCATACATTATCTGTGAAAATACGATGTGTACGTTGTTCCTTCCCTGTAACCCAACTGATGTGACAGTGCCATCTACTGAAGTCCCGAAGGATTGACGTTAGAGGAGCACTGTCTAACGGGTCCGTGAGGGTAACCTTGTGCTGATCCTACAGCATCTAAGCGTTTCAGCCCAAAGCACCTGTCCGGAGCTGAGCTGTGTGCTTTGTCATTACCTTGGTTGTTAACTCTGGAGTGGCTTTCATGCACCTACTGTGTTCAGTTTTGGGTCCCTCATTTATAAGAAAGATACAGAGGCATTGGAGTGTGTCTAGAGAAGGGCAAGGAGGCTAGTGAGGAGTCTGGAGAATAAGTCTTCTGAGGAGCAGCTGAGGGAACTGGGCTTGGTTAGTCTGGAGAAGAGGAGGCTCAGGGGAGACCTTAGCTCTCTGTACAACTACCTGAAAGGAGGTTGGAGTGAGATGGGGTTAGGGCTCTTCTCTCCAGTGAAAGAACAAGAGAAAATGGCCTCAAGTTGCACCAGGGGAGTTTAGATTAGATATTAGGAAAAATTTCTTCCCTGAAAGGGTTGTTAGGCATTGGCCCAGGCTTTCCAGGGAGGTGGTGGAGTCATTGTCCCTGGAGATGTTTAAAAAAATGTATAGATATGGTACTTAGGGACATGGTTTAGCTGCATGCTGGTGATAGGTAGATGGTTAGACTTGATGATCTTAGAGGTCTCTTCCAACCTTAATGGTTCTGTGATTCTGTGAAGGAGAACTCGTGTAACTTCCTCCATTTCAAATGCAGTTTTGATGCTCAGCTCTTTCAACTGGCAGGCCCATGGAAGGAAAAGGAGAGTAAGCATGGTTTGCTGTGTTTTGAATCCACCTAATACAAGACAGTTTTGTGCCTGAGCTGTGGCTGATTTGCCAACAGCTGTAAGCCAGCATTTAGAATATACAATCTGAGATTTGTCAGTCTTTGGTAGCCTGGGCTGCTGCATGTTCAGAATCAGTCAGCAGCCCTTTCAGCCCAGAGGGAAAGGATTGATCTGGGGCTGATATTCACAAAGTAGTACATGGACCTGCAGATTCCCAGTGCTCACATGCATTCTGTGGGCTTGAGCTGCTGTTTGTCCCAGTCCACTTGTCCACTGCTGATCTCTGTGGAGTTTGGAACTGAGCCTTTATCAGCCTGTGGAAGTATGGACTTGGTGATTCAGGTTTAAGAGATTCTGTTTCCATGGGCTGATGTAGCCAGAGACAAACTTTTACTAAAGAAAACTTAGTGCAGATTTGCCCTTAAACACTTATTTAGGGAAATAACTTTAGTTCAGAGTTGGTCCAGTAGGTTTATATGATATGAATGAGGTTGCCCACTCAGCAGGCACAAGGATTTGTGAGAGCATTATTTAAACTAGTAGAGGGAGGTCAGTGAATTCCAAAAGATCAATTACATTTAATTAATAACATACATCTATAGTTTGTTTTCAGTTGATTTATACCAAGATGAATTTTGATTCCATGTTTTTTAAACTTGTACTAAACTTTTCACTGTTTTGCTGGAGGTGAATTTCAGGACGAAGTTCAGCTAAGGTCTCAAACCAAGACGATGAGGTAATTCAGAGACACAGCCATATTTCAGGATTTTATCCAAACCAAACCTGAACTCCTAACTCTTCCTCATTTTTTCCCCCTTTTTTACAGAGGGGGAAGAAAGGAGAAAAAGAAAACTATTTTGTCTTTTTGTCCATAGAGATATTAGTTCCTCTTTTTGCAAGCATTACTTGCAGATCTTGCAAATCCTGAATGGGAGCATTTGCTATGAATGATCAGTGTCAAAAGCACTGAAAACTAATCATGGCAGCACATGCTTATGGAATTTCTCAGACAAATACACCAGTCAAGTCTCCCAGGACACTACCTTCTTTGTAACCCAGTTCAATGACACAAAAATATTCCAAACCCTGGAGAATAGAAATTAATAGATTATCCTTCCTTTTTCAGAGACAAAATATCCAAATACTATCACCATTGAAAAACTTGATGTATTTTTAGAGTTAGAAAACAACTGTTCCAAATGCAGTTTGTCTATAGAGACATAGTAGTCGATATAGAATGAAAAACAAGAGTTTTTATCAAAGCAAATAAACACAATAGTAGTTGCCCCTATTTCCTGCTATCTTGCAGCTGTAAGAGAGCAATTTGTAAAGTGCCTCTGGCTTCAGCAGGGAAAGTTCTGAGCTGTGCAAACAAGCTAACCATCTGAAGGAATGATGTGGGCTCAGAAACAATATGAAGAACTTTGATGAAATCCACAGGAAATCACTAATTATGGTAGTCACAAAAACAACAAATAAGAATGCTCTCCCTGTCAGTGCAGAGAAGGCTAATGCTCTCATAAGGCTGTGCTATGTAGTCACACAGAGGTATGTACATGGATGCTGGAAGGCAGAGCTGCTTTCAGATGTGTTTGACTTGGAGATCCCTACAAATAGAACAGTTTTTGGATGCTTCAGGAGTATTTGTTTAGTAGAAAGTACCACCACACAAATACTTAACAGCGGTTTGGTTTGTTTTGGCTGATGCTGTTCTGTGTTCTGTGATGAATTGATTTTAGCTAATCCATCTTCTGTTCCAATATATGAAAAAGCAGCTATTATGGCTTAGGGCTGCAAATTAAATAGCACCAACCCTATTGGATGGTATAAAGCTGAGCTTCTTTACAAAGAATTATAATCATAGCTCAGTGTCTGTGGTAATACCTAATATCCATCTGGTATTGTCCATAAACAGCTATTTTTAGGGCTGTTACTCAGAATGTGAGAAGCTTGCTGCACTTTAAATACTCTAGAGTGAGACTCCTTGCTGTGCTGAACATCAAAAATCATGTTTATAGAGTCAAGCTCTACATTTAGAGTGGTGGCAATTGGGAGCCCCACTTTAAAGGAGAAATGAAACTAAGATTGCTCAGTTATCTGGTGTAGACCTTTGGCAAGAACATCCTCTATTCATGGAATAGTCTGCTCTGAAAAGTCCCAGGGTGTTTCTTATCAAACCCAAAGCAGAATCAACCATTAACTGCTAGTTTTAAAGTAGTTCCAGATTGCAACAAGAAGCTGCAGGGTAATTATTTATCAATTAAACTGGCTCCAGTCAGAACAGGGATCTGGTGATGCTCTGTATCAGCTACCCTGCGTAAAGGTTTGATGCAAAATAGGGTAAAGTAAGAAGAAAGACTCAGCTCAGCTTCAATGGGTTTGAAGACAGGCCTCAGGAGTATAAAAGGAAGGAAATGAGAAACGTAGATTACAAACAGCAGTGAAAATGACAAAGCACTAATCTGCTTCTCCATCTGTGTCTCGCTGAGCTGAGAATTAGAAGCCTTTGAATTCCTGTTGACAGTTTGCAATTTCCAAGTGTTCCCAGTCTGGTATATAATTTAAACTCCAGTAACTTCTTATGGTAGTGGATATATTTTAAGACTCATTCACAGAAACTGAATCCAAATTCAAGAAGGAATATTATATGTTGTCTTTTAACAGAGAACTTTTGTGCTAGAGGGAGGTTACCAATGCAATTTTGCCATTTTATCAGCTTTATTTAGTTCATTTGCTAAATATTTCCTGTGCAGAGATTTGATGATGCAAGAGTGGCATCATTAATGCAGAGTGGGAAGATGGGATTTGGGTGAATGAAGAGTGGTGAAAGGGGGGGGGGGA
>VWZO01009081.1:88908-406089 GCA_013396975.1 Bucco capensis | reverse complement strand
TTGTAGCAGGCAGGCACAGCCATGTCCAAAAGGACCTGGAGAGCTCCTGTTATCAGCTACAAGCTCAGCAGTGGGGGGCTACCAAGAGGAGCTCAAGGACTGCCAGGCACACTGTGTGCAGAAAGCCCTTTCGAGCTACCAGGTCACGAAAAAGACCCAACGTGATCCTGTGACACACTAGGTCAAGTATTTCCTGTGCAGGGATGAAGGGCCTTGTCCGAGCCCCCGGGGAGATCTCCGCGGGGCTGAGCAGCGCCGTGCCACCCACGCCCCGGAAAGGTGAACTGAAAGTGGCGCAAACGGAGAGAAGGGCTGCGGTGGGCCCGGTCGGGCCGGAGAGCAGCGAGGCCCGGGGCGCTCCCTGAGGTAGAGCGGGGCGGGCGGTGGAGCTGTCGGAACTTGAGGCCGGCGCTGGCACAACCGCGACCAAGTGCGAGCTCGCGCGGGCCCAAGTTTTGGCACGACTGGAGGCAGCGGGAGCTGGAAAGGCGAGGCAAAGGGCGGCGGCGAGGCGCCAACTGCAAGATGGAGCGCAGACAGCCCGTCCAAGGCGCCGCCCCGCCGTCCCGTTAGCGCTTCAGGGCAGGAACCACCACAGGCAAGAAAACTAACGGAAACTCTTTTGGGGAGGCCTGCGCATGTGCCTCCTCCCTCGCTGAGCACCCCTCTCTCCTCCGAGGCTCGCTGGGGCTTGTAGTTCGCCTGAGCGCAGCGGCTCGGGCCAGCGAGGGGAGTGCGGGACTACAGCTCCCGGCAGCTCCCGCGCCGTAGCCCGTCCCGGGCGGCTCTGGTTTGTTGCGGGGAAGCCGCGGGGCTGCGCGGCGGATGAGATGCGTGCGAGGCAGCTCCGGCCCGGGGGCAGCCGGAGTCTGGCGGGACCGCAGGTGAGGGCGGCGGGACGGGTGCACGCTGCCGCTGCTGCTAGGACTGGGGAGCGGGCGGGTGGGGCGGGGGCCGATCCCGCCGCGCCGGGGAAGGCGGACTTGGAAAGTTCCTGCCGCGGCGGGAGCGGCGACGTCGCCGCCCCCAGCAAGGGCCCTTCCCCGGGGGTGGCTGTGAGGGACCTTTCCCGCCCTTCGCGGGAGGACGCGCCGTCGCGGCGGCAGCAGCTCCGCCTTGGCGCAGGGGTGCCCCGGGGTGGGGGTGACGGGCCGAGGCCACATCATCTCCGGAGAGCGGCGCCGCGGGGAGTTGTGCCGGCAGGGGCGGGTCGCCCAGCGGGGTTTTAAACCTGGGAGGAACGGGACGGGACGGGCGGCTGCCAGCACTAGCCCGGACGGGTCTGCGTGACCCGCGGCAGGCAGGACACATCCCGCCGCCGCGCCGGCGGCTCCTGTGCCACTCCCGCCCCGCCCCGGCCCGTGGTAGTGGGGAGGCCGCCCGGCCGCAACCCCAGCACAGGCACCTGCGGGCGGTCGCGGGATCCGGTGGCAGGAGCCCGGCTGTTGTGCGGCAGCGGCTTCGGTCACTCCTGGCGGGAACGAGGAAAGCGACCAGCTCCCGCAGGGGTAAGAAGTGCGAGAGAGAAGTCTCTTGGAGGGGGACTTGAAGTCCGCGTCTTGTCTAGCAGGGAGAGAGGAGGGCGAATGAAGTGCCAGATGTTGGAGAAGCTGCCTGAAAGCTACTTGGTTTGGGAGCAGCCCCAAAAGGAAGGGGAGGGTCAGGGCTTCTGCGGCGAGAGCAGGCTGGAAAGTAGGCTCCGAGCTGTGCAGCAGGGCAGGGAGAGTAGATGGGCTCCCTTCAGAGCCTTTGTGCCTCTCCGGTTGTTAAGGTGTAGGGTTTTTCCGTATTTATATGTATAAATATAGAATCGTAGGATTGATTATAAATTTCAGTATGCACCTTATTTGATGTTCACAATCAGTTTAAGTTGACTAAGCTACTTCTTTCTTGAGAAAGGTGCTTAAATATTACTTTTGCTGCCCTTGTTATTCATATCTATGACCTTCATCTGTATCATGTTAAGTGTGTTCTTTAAGGCAGAAGTTTTCTTTTCAGGTGTCATTGAAAAGCAGCTCTTGAGTATTTGAAGACAACAGTTTGTAAAACCCATGCTGAAAATCCAGAAGGCATTAATTGTTCTCTCTTCTGGAGCTCCTGTTAGGAGTTTTATCACAGAGTCAAGAGCTTCTTTTCCTTCCAGTACTGCAATTCCTTTACATGTCTTTCCTTTTCAAATGCAGTGGGTTTTTGAGTTATTGCACTGGTAAATACCAGGAGTGGGTAATCTGTTAAAAGGACTGTTTCACCAGTTATCAGCCTTATTTCTAGTAAGGACAGTTTCTATTGTGTGTGATTAATGACTGTGGCATTTCTTTTCTATAATTTCATTTCATTTGATCATAATAATACTATTTCTGAGATTTCTTTTTTTTTTGGTACATAAGAGAGGGAAAAAATACGTGAGCTTATTGATTTTTGGTGTCCTGTATGGATCTATGCTCCTTTAAAAACTGGAAGTGATATGTAGTATCCATGTACTTGAACCAATTTTGCATTCATGGATAACTTTTTCTGTGCCAGGAGTTGCGTGGATAATCTAAAAATGATTCCTCTTGAGCATTTCAGTTGCTCATGAAATGCCTGAAATATGGACTGAGGTAGCACAGCATCTTATAACAAGTATTTTGAGCTCATGCTCATAAAATGATTTATTTCAAATAAAGCAGACTTGCTTTTTTAATTGAACATGTGAGCATAAATGTTTTTTTCATTCAAAGGAAGTAATGCTCCATTATATGCTGTGCATATCTTCCTACAATCACTGTTTGTGCAAGATGTTCTTCAGTTGCCTTGAAAAAAAGTATTAAAATGATAGCCTGAGTATATGCTACATAGAGGGTTTTTTTGAGTTTTGACATTATGTCTTTTGGGATATTCCAATGCATTTATTTATATATTTAATAAATTTCCTTCCCTACCCACCAGCTTCTTGGTCTACTCCCCCCACCCCTCCTTTTTTTTTCCTTCCCTGAAGTGCTCTGCTAAATTATTGCTAATTAAAAGATGTGGTAATGTATTGGGCAGTGTTAGGTCTGATTTGTTTGTGTATGATACAGTGGAAGAACAGTTAAGTTCAAGTACAAAGTGTTACTAATATATTTGGATACAAGGAATTGGTGATCCTGCTGCTTAAAAGGAAAAAGTAGTTCTGACATTGCTGTGCATTTTTGTGCATTATGTGAAATAACTTTCTCTCCCCCCCCCCAGGCAGAGTACAACATTCCAAAATGCTGGAGATTATCTGGGTGAAGCAAGAGATTACATTTAATGTGATGCTGTCCTCAGACATTCTGCTCCTGCATTTCATGAGCTAAAGTATTTTATGAAGATGAAATTGGATACCTTCACTGATCTCCAAGTTAATTGTGTTCTGTGAATTCAGAGAAGACTTTCTAAGGAGGAACGGATTCATCACATACATGGACTTCTGTTGTTGCTCATGGATACAATTATTTTTTATCTCCATGAAGATGAGTCTGCTTTTAAGATATGATCTGTGGAAATAGGTGAACTTTTCATGAGTTACCAACATTTATTTCCATCTGTGTTTCCAGCTTTTTTTTTCTAATACTTAACAATGAAGGACAAGTATAAAGCAGCAGAGCTGGTGTCTTTCTGGGAGGCCTTTCTGTAAGCCTCTGTGTCAGGACGTGGTGCTAAAGAACAGACAATCTGCTTTTGATCAGCTGATTGGAACTGAGGAAAGAGAACCTTTAATTTAAAGTAACTTACAGCTGAAATTATTTTACTCTTTGGCTTGCACAGAATGAAAGGGAAAATGAAGTTTTACTGGTCAGGGGCATTTTACTGAACTAAGAAAGGGAAACTGACATTTATCCTTCTTTTTCATTTCAAACCAGGAACTGACAACATAGTTTTCTTAGCTTTTTTGACTACGAGGGAGATCTGGGCAGACTAAAGCAAGTCAAATGTCAGCAAACGATTCTTCTCCCCCATCCTTACAGAAGTTTTCCCCACCTCTGTGTCATGCTGCTGCACCACAAACCCCATCTTTGTCTTCAAGTCCCCAGTCAGGGCTCTCCAGTCGACTCTCCAATGGCAGTTTCAGTACCCAGAGCCTCACCAACTCCAGGGGCTCTATGCATGGAATCTCCTTCCTTCTGCAGATTGGTCTCACTCGGGAGAGTGTCACCATTGAAACTCAGGACCTGTCCCTCTCTGCTGTCAAAGACCTCGTGTGCTCTATAGTTTACCAGAAGGTATGGTTATAATACTGCCACGTCCTACTGATGGCAACACTTGTTTTGTAACAGATTGCTAGTAATCATGTGTGATTGGAGTATGCCTTGAAGTCTGGGACAGTGACAAAGTTCCATGTTAGATATTGGCAGTTACACCCAAAGAAATTTTTACATAACCCAAGATAGAAGGTTAAAAGGAGTAACCCTCCTGTTATTTTCCTGCTTGTGAAGTCTAGTGAAAGAATCATAGAATTGTCAGGGTTGGAAGGGACCTTAAAGCTCATCTAGTTCCAACCCCCCCTGCCATGGGCAGGGACACCTCCCACTAGATCAGGTTGCTCAGAGCCCCAGCCAGCCTGGTCTGCAACACTGCCAGGGAAGATATAGTAGTAGATTATGTTCAACAAAGAGAGTATGTTCTTTCCTTTCAGTGGTTGTCACTGATATCTTAGGTTTTTCCTAGTTTGTGCTGACTAATGTTATGGAGTGTTCCTGCATCCATCTAGCCAGCTGTAATGAAAGGACCAGTTGTGGCTACAGAAATGCACTGCAGGCCTGCAGACTTCCATGAGACTAGCTTTTCTTTTTGGTTCTAGTTAATAATGATAAACTCCACCGTACAGCTAGTATTTTTCCATATAAGGAGGAATACATTTGTTATTATGAAAGGACTATTATCAGTGTAATTTCTATTAAGAGAGGGCTGACCAAGAAATTAAAATCTTAGCTTACTTTTCAAGTGTGTCTTGGTTAAGCTGTTGTAGGTTCTGAGTCTCTAGGATGGAAATAACATTAATCTTGCTGTTTTTACCTCCAGGTTGTATCTTTATTTAAGTTAGAGCCTCCTAAACAACCTGAAAAGTAGTGAACATTGTTTCATAATATAATGAAGAAACGATGACTTTTTTTACCTCAAGGTGGATGAGAGGGAGGGAGCTAAAGGTATTTTCAGCATGTCTTTCATTGTTGTGATTAGTATTTATGGTTGATTAGCTTTATTAGATAATTCCTTTTCACTTAATAGCTTGAAAGAATGTAAATGCAACCATTATCTGAACTCTAATCTACATATGTTTGTGTATCATTTTCCCCCATCTCATAACTTAACTGCATCTTCCAGGTTTTTACAAACTAGTTGGCAAGCAAGCTGATTTCATAATGACTTCATAGGCTATCAGAATGTAGTTGAGCATGTTAGTTCCTTCCTGAAGTCAAAAGTTATTTGGGTCAAGTTGGGCTTTTTTTTTTTTTTTACCATGCATGTTAGGTGCACTTTTTTGCAGCCATTTTAGGACTGCTTTTTCTTTCTCTGTCAACTCCTCTTTGCATATTTCCTGTCTTCTACCTTAAAGAAAGATGAAGACAAATATGTTCACACTTAGTTTTCTTTTTCATTTCTGTTCTTCTGGCAGGCTTGGATAAAAGTTTAGCTCAAGTTCTTGTTGTAGCTGAAGAGACTTCTTATATGTTGAGCTCCTGTAAAATTGAGGAGGATTTCATGATCAGTTTTTCTCTTTTGTCTGGCTTTGATACAGTTTATGCTCTACTGCAGCTGATGCTGGAGTTCATGACTGCTCAATGAGAGCATGTTTGCAGGCAGCAAACTGATCAGGGAACAAACTTAGGTGTGGTGGATTCATCTTTAGTAAGTAGATTTGCAACCAGTGCACAGGTGGCAATATTCTTTCTCCACTCTCTAACAGCAATATGACCTGCTGTGACCTTTTTTTCTCTTAGCTCTGGTGACTGTTGCAAGGATATTCAATATTCTAGTATTAATATATGGATAATTTTGTATTTATGTAAAGATTGTGATCTTCTGGGTACTGTCATGCATATGGCTGCCTGTTTTCTAGTTGAAAGCTTTGAAGCTGCTGGGTACATCTTTAAGATTCAACAGTGTTAAAGCTTCCCTTTCCTCTGGTATCTCACAGCTTCCTGGCTCTCAGTTTCAGGGTACTGTACAGTTTTTTCTTGTGATGGTTCTGTACTTAGCAGTATCTTTTTACTGTTGGCACTTCAATGAAAAAAAGGAGAAATACCATTCTTTTTACTTGGATTTATTTATAGCTTTTCTTCTTATTTGAGTGGTGCCTTTCCTAGAATTAAATGGAAGTTTCCTTATTTTCAGCAGTGCTTTCAAATCACATTTCAGCCTTGTATTTCTCTTCATATCTGGAACAAAAAAGTTTCAGGTCTCCTTCCTTCTTTCCTTGGGAGCTTGAAGTGCCTGCCTAACTATTTCAGGCTACAATTACAGTATCAAAAGTCTTGATTAGGACTTAAAGCAGCTCTCTGAGGAGGTTGGATGTTAAGCTTTGTAAAAGTAATTACAGCATGCTCAGAAGTTTTCAGAACTATAGCTTATGCCTTACCTTTATTTCTTTCAGGGGAAATTAGTCAACTGGGGGGAAAACAAGCCTGTGTTGGAGAGCACTTGAGTTAGGAAATAAGTAGTGTGTTTTCTCAGTGCTTTCTGTATTGCCAGTCTTGCTGGATTGTTGATAGTCAGCTGTGTTTCCTGCTTCAGATGCTGCTCTTTGGTGTAGTTGGTTTGGGCCTTGCAGAAGGGTAGTTAAAAGTAGCATCAGCAGAACTGAAACTAAAGGGGCCTGTCTGCAAGGAGACCGAGATGAGCAATGCAAATATTTGATGTCTCTTAGCTCTGTTAAAAATGTTCAGGAGTTTAAAGTTAAGTTTGGGGAGCACCATGTTAGGGGAAAATGCTTAATAGAAGTCCTTGGAAAAAAACCAACTTCAGACTTTATAGGGATGCTTCAAAAGATTCTTGGTTATAGCCTCAGTGTAACATCTGTGTTCATTCCTTCTTTAGATTGCTGTATGTTAAAGTATCAGACATGCAGTTCTCAGGGGTAGTCTGAAGAGGAACCAAAGCATGAACAGATATCACTGCTGCAGTGGAGGGAGTGTGTATAGAGGCAGAGAAATGTGTAGCATAAGTTGCTGATGGACAATGATCAGGTATTATAAAGGCAAGTTCTTCATCCTGTTTTGTGTTTAAATAGTGTTTCTTCATTCCTCAGATGACAGGACATGAAGTAGAACATAGTTTCTTAAAGCTAGAAACTTGCATGTGGTGATGCTCCAGTCCTGCAAACTGAAAACTGTGTAGGACAGGATTCTATAAAGGCTTTATTGAAGCTTATTTCTTATATTCTAGTTAAAGTAATGGCTATAAAAGAAAAACATTTGACTGATCTCTGCTATTGCTTGTATCAGTACCTGCAAGATTTATCACAACTTTCTTAAACTTGTGAATCTTCACTTTCATGATTCTGACACCTCCCTTATCTTCCTTTTTTGGTGGTTTTTTTCCTTCATTTCTTCTAAGTAGTCTTAAAATTGTCTTGCTTACATATAGGCATATCTAGCACCTGTTGCTTTCATCCTGATTTTTGTAGCTCTTGTGTGTTTGGTGTCTTTGGGTTTGTTAGCAATAATATTTTTGTTGTCTTAATTTTTTTTCATCCTAGCATGATTTCTCTCCTGCAACTGCACTTCTAATTGTCTCTCAACAGGAAACTTGTGATTCTTTATGTTCTCATTTCTACTTCTCTGTTCTTTCATCTTATTTTATGGCTATTTTTTCCATATTGGGTTTTTTTTGTCTTCTTTCACTTTATAGCCAGTCCTTAACATGTCATTATTTACCTTTAATTCCTTTCCCATCAGTTGTTCTGCTTTCTTAGCAGTGTTAATTCCCTGATTGTTTCCACCACATTGTGCTGTTTTGACTTGCTTGAATTCAGTCAATAACCACTTCCACAGGTACTTTCCATGTTCACACTTACCTTTATTTCTCCAAGACTCTAAACTGTGTAAGGTGTTGAGAACACCTCACTGGAGATATAGCTGTGTTTAAAAGGAGTTAAATGTTGCATGTTATACCTGTTTGTGAGTCTTTCTACTGTTTCTGTAGTTCAGTACTTCCATTGTTTTATTAATAGTCTTAGTACATTGTATTCCTTGGTCAATAATTTGAATCATCTGAATTGAATGCGATCTTATCAGTATGTATGCACTTTTTGGATTGTCCTGCCTATTATTGTAATTACTCTAGGTGGGATTTGATTTCCAGTAATTGGAATGTGACTGAAGTCCTTGGATTGTTTGGAAAACTAGCCGTTTTCCTTTGAAGATGAAGTAAACTGAGACAAGAAAAGGGAGGAAGATGAGAAGTGATCAAAACTTGGTTAGAACAACTGTATACCTGTATTATTTGCATACCTAAAAACTCAGTTTTTAGTGGGACTGAATGAAAGTAGTTTGGATAGCTAGCTCTTCAGTGAGTGCTCCTGAAGGAGGAAAGGTATTTATTTGAAAATACTTCAAATTGTGATGCTGTGAAAAGACCAGAAGACATGGAATGAATATGAGCTGTCTTCCAAAGGTTTGGACACTGTCATGGTAATGGCCATCTATACAAATTGTGGCAGAGGTGTTGACTTGAAGCTTAATATGATTTCTCAAGTGTTAGCAGATGTTTTACTGACCTGTTTATTGGGAAGTGAAAGGATCATGCTATAAGGATCATATTACAGTCCGTCCATATTGCAAATGGATCTCAGTAGCTCTTGCAGTTACAACTGATTTTGGTGTAATAAATAGGTAATAGTACTGCAGTCATCCTTATGGTTTTTTCTTCAGGTTAAACTTGTAATAGTGCTTATAGTGCTTATTTTTGAAGGGCTCTAAAATGAATGCATATCATGTTGTGTATTCCTCAGCTGTGTTCAGATCTCTTTTCCCCATGTTGATGTGCCTTTTTGTCTTGTCATCTGCTTTCTTCATATTAGCTAAATATGGCATCAGGGTAATAGAGATTTGAGGCATGGGAAGCAAACAATACATGTGAGAAGATGAGAACTGAGGAGTACTGGGGGCACAGAGTTGGTAATAGGTTTATATGCTGGAAAACCTAGCCAAGCAGTAGTCCAGGTATGTCTGTACTGAGGCATCTGGTGAGGGAAAGCTCTCCTGCAACATGTTTGAAGCTAATTGTCTGTGTGATAATGTGCTTTGGCACAGGATTCTGAAGAGTGGGAGTGACTAGCTGGGTAGGGATGCAGGATTATAGATTGGAGGGAGTTCAGGGAATGAAGAGACTTTCCAAGGTAATGGGTGTTTTGCATCATTAGACTTTGGAATTAACTTCCAGTGGTTGGAAGCATTTGTTTTGAGTTATGATGGGTCATGAGATATTGGACCTTGGAACAATATCCGCCTACGCTTTTCCCTAGTGTGAATTCTTGGCGACTAGTCCAGAACTTTGTAAAGTAAGTCCTGGAACTTGAAGTAGAGAGATTTTTTACTTACTGCCAAGATAGAAAGAAGCCTCAGTTGGGTTTTGCTCCAGCAATACTGGCCACTGTATATTGAGGTTTTTTTCTGGGTAAAAAGAAGGATGGAATGAACTATTAATTAAAAGTAAAAAAACTGTAATACTTAAACTAAAAGCATTCTAGATACAGCCGATTGTTTTTTCCTCAGTGTAACTGCACTAATGCAGTAGTAAGTATTAACTTGTGCTAATATCACCCTAGTACAAAGGATTGCATATGTTCTTACATAATCTGATGGTTTTGATGTACCAGAGATTAATTTTGGCACAGTCTGTCGCATACGTAGACTTCCCGCGAGTGATTTCCTGTAGTTAGATGCTCTTTTGGAACTGTTAACACTGGGAGCAGCCTCCTTTTTTTTTTTTTTGCTTTTAGGAAACTTGGTAGTAGTAGAATTAGCAGTTTTTATGTTTTGAGTCACTGTGCAGATACTTTGGGCTTTTATGCAGGAAAGTAATAGCTTTATAATACTGTAAGATAAAAAGGCTTTAAAACTTCTGCTTTGAGCTTTGTTTTTGTGTTTACATTATGTGCTCTTAACACTGCAAAAGAACTGGATAGTGTTCTTCCTTAACAGCTTTGTGTAACTGAGGATAAGGAAGGCTGTAAAAGCTATACTTTGCAGAGTAAGAGAGAAAAAGTTGGTGGTGTGCAACTTGAACATAGTTTAAGCTTTGCGTAAAAACACTGTTAAAAGCTATCACTTGAAATCAAACCCTTGTTAATGGATGAGGTTATTCTTGGCCAGCAGTCTGCAACTTAGCCTTCTGGCTAAGGTGCTAGCAGGGAATGCTGTATTCCCAAGTGTACTAGGGAGAGGAAGAGAGAGCAGGGCACTGCACAGCTCCAGGGAGCCAAGCTGCTTGCACAGCTCTCCCCCCGAAGCTTGGCTAAGTGCCTTAGAGAACGATGGGCCACCTGCAGCTCATCAGGGCTGGTCTTGCAGAGGGCAGCCAGCCAGAGCTTCCATTGCTTGGGCACACAGGACTGTGGTGGGGGCAGAGGAGAGTAATCACAGAATGTTAGGAGTTGGAAGGGCCCTAGAAAGATCATCTAGTGCAACCCCCCTGCCAGAGCAGGATCACCTAGATGAGATCACACAGGAATGCGTCCAGGCAGATCTGCAATGTCTCCAGAGAAGGAGACTCCACAGCCTCCTGGGCAGCCTGGGCCAGTGCTCTGGCACCTGAACTGCAAACAAGTTCCTCCTCGTGTTAATACTAAACCTCCTGTGGTCCAGCTTGCTCCCATTCCCTCTTGTCCTAACACTGGATGCCATTGAGCAGAGCCTGGCTCTCTCTTCCTGACACTCACCCTTAACATATTTCTAACCATTGCTGAGGTCTCCTCTCAGTCTCCTCTTGTCCAGGCTGAAGAGACCCAGCTCTCTCAAATCTGAGCTGAAGAGCGTGGAAAGGAGGAGGTCAAAGAGGAGTCTGTGTCTTGTGGTCTGTTGTTTTGTAAGAGGAGAATTTTGGGGAGGTGTGTGTGCACAAGGAAAGGGCAGGATTTGTTCATCAAACTTGAGAAGTTTTGTTAGGGCCATGGTTCAGTGGTATGTTAGTGATAGGTATGGTTGGACTTGATGATCTTGGAGGTCTCTTCCAACCTTAATGATTGTGTGAATCTGCCAGCCTCCTGGCAGGGATGAGGCTGCTGCAGGTGCATGCCTCAGGTCCAGCCAGTAGCACAACTGACCACAGTAGGCACAGGCACTTGGGTACAGGTGTACAACACAGGTATGTGTACACCCTGATTGACACAAGCAGACATGAAGAGAGGAATTATCTTTTATGAGGGTAAATATTACAAATGCAAAATCAGAGGACTTCTCACAGTTATTTCATCCATGTGTATGTATCCTAGTTTTGAGAGAAGGGGATGGTAAAACATGCCACTGCAGTATTGTAAGTGGTCATGAGACACAGCTTAAAGGGTTGATTTGATTAATGAAGAACCAAACCAGTTCTAGCAATCTGTAATAAATGATTTTACTTTGTTTTTACAATCCTTTTATTCCACAGAAATTATTTTTGCCTGTGCCTGGAGTTTATTTGAAAACTAAATCTTAATTATAGACATTATACTGTTAGTTATGAACATTGGAATGAATGTTGATACTGCATTCTAAGAAATGTGATGTCTCATATTTTTAATGCCTACACTTGATGTTACAAAGAGAATTTGAGTATTCATCTGTAACTTTTGTTTATTGTGTCAACTAATGCCTTTCAGTCACCAAAATGAATGTTAGTATGTTTAAAATATTTTAATAAATTCCAGATTTAATAAATTCTGCACAAGCAGAATATGTTTGATCATAGCATTTCAAATCAATGCTGCTTGGTATGTGATTCTGTGATCTCTGATTAATGAGGTGTGCAATTTCTTGTTAATTGAGGCAGGGTGGAATTTTGAGTTAGAGCTTAAAGCAGATGTATGTGTTGTTCCAGTTGTGAAGAGCTGTCAGTTCCATTGGAAGAATTACCAGCAGTGCATGTTCTGAATATAAATTCAAGTCCTGTGCATACTCACAGAGATATTGAGACACATATTTGGGCAGTTCTCAACTTTTTTATTTGCTTTCCTAATACAAATAATCTTTGAGAGATTGGAAAAAATGTGATTTTTCAGAATATTTGTGGATATTTGCTATTTATCAAGATGAATCAGTGAATGGGTATACTGAAATATAGTATGATAAGAGTTCTTAGAGGTCATTCCAGATGGCCTAAGGGATTTTAAGCAATAGCATTTTATTGTATAAAACCGTTTTGCATGGGTTGAGGAGCAGAAAATGATACCTCTCTTTGTGACTGTGCAAGTAGATGATACTATACTTTGTAGAGCATGGAGATTCTTCAGTATTACATGTAATGTAAATTGTAATGTAAATTACATTACATGGAATATAAATGTTGTACACACTAAGAGAGAGTCAACTTAATATTTTGGATTAAATTGCTACTGGAAAGAGGGAGTTATTTTCTCTCTTAATGGGAAGGGTGTGTGAAAACAATGGATGTGATGAATACCTTCATTATGTCTTTGATTTGGTAGAAACAATTCTTTGACTACTTTAGTTAAGGACAGTAGATATGGCACAAACTTCATGCATTTAGACTTTGTTACTTACTTACTCTTCAAGATCTAAATGACCAGACTGCAGTCTGTTACCTAATTAGTTGAAAGTTTGTTGTGTGCTTTTCCATATTTTTCCCCCGTTCTTCCTTCTGTGTGTGTTCTCACCTCCAGTTTGAATTTTGGTTGAAACAAAAAGGCCAAAGGAGCTGGCAAATGGATACTAATTCTTCTCCAGGGTCTATTCTTGGTCTGTTGTCTGTTTACTTCTAAGCTTTTCAGTTGAAGAAGTTTTACTCACACTTGACAATGTTTTGTGGGGAAAATACAGAATAAGGAAGCTATTTTCAGTGAAGCATCATGGTAAAATGGCATGTTACTTAGTGTATGCATTCCCTATGTGGATTTGCAGTGTTACTTTCTGTCTACGTGGGGAATTGAGTTTTCCTTTTCTTGGTATCTGAGATTAAAAACTCAGGGGAAAAAAACCCTAACATTTTGTCTTTTCTCATTTGAAAAAAAAGTATTACTGTTGTTGGTTTGGGATAGGAAAGAAGTTGGTATTGATTCTTTTTGGTTTGGTTTGGTTCTTTAATACCTTTCAATGCTGTATTTTAGTCCAGCATATCCTTCAGCTCCTCAGAAATAAACCCATCAATTTTGTTTCCATGGAACACTTTAAAAACTCAATTCTGTAGCTGTTACTAAAACCCTTTAAGGATAGGATTATCAAAGATGATGCATTAATGTAGAGTCTGGTTTTTATTGCAGTTCCCAGAGTGTGGTTTCTTTGGCATGTATGACAAAATTCTCCTCTTCCGTCATGACCTGAACTCAGATAATATTTTGCAACGAATTACATCAGCAGAAGAGATACATGAGGGAGATCTTGTGGAGGTTGTACTCTCTGGTAGGTATTGTTGTAGCAGTGGAACAGTGCTTTATTCAGTAGATTAAATGAAAACAGGACTTTATAGAACATTATTATCATGGTTGCCTTGAGCTCTTTGACTTTAAGGCTCACACTGGGTTACTTTTTTGTGGTAGAGGTTTCCAAGAAAATCCAAGTGGTTCATGTAAATCTCTTTCAGGAGGGGTTTAAAATGGAAACATTAGAATCTGAATAGGAAGTTTTGGCACATGTTTGATCAAAGAGTAAGTAGGCATCAGGGCAAGGTAATGATGTTGGTGTAAAATGCCACTTTTTTTTTTTTTAAACATTCCAAAGAAACAGGGCAAAATTGCATTGAAGTATCACAGAATGCTAGGGGTCTATATCTGTACTTGTTTGAAAAGAATATTACCAGTGAAGTTTCCAGTGTTCCATGGAAACTCTATCCACAATTTTTGTTTTGATACCCAGAGTTCAATCTAATGAGCTTTTACTGAAAAACTCCTGTAGAAGATAAAAACCTAACCTGTAGAACTGTCCTTCCTGTAAACATTTTGTAGGTTACAAACAGCTTAAAAATGCAATTGCTCTTTCAAATGTTTACTGTTAAGCTGATTTTAGCAGAGCTTGTATTTGTCTTCTGGAGTTAAGTGAGGTTTTCAACCTCATGACTCATGCTGTTGATTAGTTGTGGCCATTAGCCTACAGAATCCAACAGGTTTTTTCCTCAATAAAAAAAGCTTACTCAGAACTCTGTAATCTTCTAAATGCATATTTACATGGTGTACAGTAAAATGCTGATGTCTAAACAGCTCATTAGTGTTGGAATCTGTTGATCCTGTGGCAAGAAGCATAACTTAACTGCAATTTTTTTACAAGCTTTGGCTACAGTTGAAGATTTCCAGATTCGTCCTCATGCCCTTTATGTGCATTCCTACAAGGCTCCTACTTTTTGTGACTACTGTGGAGAGATGCTGTGGGGTTTGGTACGACAAGGATTAAAATGTGAAGGTAAGGCTCTGATTGTTAGGGTATTTATTTGTGTTTATATCTATGTAAGATGAAGAAGAAGAAATTTTACCCTGTTCAGTACGTTAGCATGTGATAAATGTAGAGTTTCATGGAGCTGGGAGGGGTAGAGCATCAAGAAACCCAAGTTCTGATCCTGGCATTAACACAAGCTCTGTGTGACCTTGGGCAAATGACTTGAGAAGCGTTCTTATTTCCCACTTTGAAAGAAGATAGCTGGCTTACAAGTGTGTGTTCTTTGCACAAGGAGCACATATTTTGGAGAGACTTCTGAAAGGGAATCCCTTTCCTTATGGCCTTCATCCAGCTGGCTGCAGAGCACTCTGTAGCCTACTGTCAAGTACTGGCACTGCCTGCTCACTGGCTTCTCCTTGGCTCTTGTGCTCCAAAGTGAAGGAGTGATGAAAGCCTCCTGGTGGGGGGAGATGTGAGGAGGGCAGTCAGCTGCTTTGGAGTCTTTTCTGGAGCTGGGCTTACTGGAGATGAGTATTACAGCAAGTAGTGTGAAAAAAGGCTGTTTCTGTGAATCACATCAAGAATGCTAAAAGAAGAGAATTTAACAGAGCAATCTAGTTCTGTTTTTACCATTTTTCTGGATCATCTTTTTAACTGCTTTATCAAAAGATTAGTACTATTTCTACTACTTTGAATCTTGGGAGGGATTTTTTTAATCTAAAAATCTCTTTCAGGTTGTGGGTTAAACTACCATAAGAGATGTGCCTTCAAGATACCAAATAACTGCAGTGGAGTGAGGAAGAGACGTCTGTCTAATGTGTCTTTACCAGGAGCAGGGCTTTCAGTTCCGAGACCAGCACAAGCTGAACACACATCCTCTGCCTCTGAAGAAGTAAGTATCATGGAAGGGGAAACAATTTTCTGGTTTTAAACCCTTTAACCTGTTGGGAACCTAGGTAGTGTTACAAGTGGTTCGTAGTGAGTACGAGGAAAGTTGAGCTTAATATTATAGGATTGGGTTTAGTTCATTTTAAATTTGATGAGTCTTAGTGATACTTATAACTGTTATTACTGTGAGAAATGAAATGGGAATTGTAACTTTTATGTACAATTTTATTATTAGCCTGTCACTTATGGTTACATGAACTCTTGAGAACGTTGGGTTTAGGACAGAGTAGTTACTTGGTGAAAAGAATACAAACTGCAAGCTTTCATGCTTGGAGAGGAGAGAGTTCCTGATAATGCTATTAAACTAATCACAGAGTTAAACTAAAAAAAAACCAAACCCCAAGCCCTATTAAAGAAGGTGTAGAGGATGAAGAGTTTACAGTAAAAACTGCCATTCATAATAGTCCTTTATTGTAATGGTTATGATGATTACTGAGAGGTTATCAATTATACTGCAAGTGTAAGGTCTCCAGGGGAGACCTTCTCTCTCTCTCTAGAGCTACCTGAAAGGAGGTTGGAGCAAGATGGGGGCAGGTCTCTTGTCCAGGGTTAACAGTGAGAGGATGAGAGGAAATGGCCTCAAGTTGCACCAGGGGAGGTTTAGATTAGATATAAGGAGGAATTTCTTTACTGAAAGGGTTGTTAAGTTTTGGAATAGGCTGCCCAGGGAAGTGGTGGATTCACCATCCCTGGAGGTGTTTAAGAAACATCTAGATGTTCTACTTAGGGCCATGGTTTAGTGGCATGGTAGTGCTAGGTATGGTTGGACTTGCTGAGCTTAGAGGTGTCTTCCAACTTTAGTGATTCTGTGATTCTATCTTGGGATTATAAGACAGGAGAGGCAGTGATTAAGAACCATTCATTTCATTGCTGCTCTCATGGTTTGGTGCAAATCCTCTATCTCTTTATTCCAGCGCTGCTGCCCAGAACCTAGTAAGAGGATTCCCTCCTGGAGTGGTCGTCCCATCTGGATGGAGAAGATGGTGCTTTGCAGAGTGAAGGTTCCCCACACCTTTGCTGTTCACTCCTACACTCGGCCCACCATCTGCCAGTACTGCAAAAGGCTGCTCAAGGGCCTCTTTCGCCAGGGGATGCAGTGTAAAGGTAAAACCATTTCATGTTGAAAACCATTCAACACAAATTTCAGTGAAGGTCTTATAGTTAAAACTGATTTCAGCTTTTCTGGACACAGTTTATTAGGATTGACTCAGTCTTTCTAGTTCCCTCGTAGGGTTTGAAATGTCTCTCTCCCAGCCCCCTTCAAACTGACACTGCTGTAGGAAGTGCAGTGCATTGGTCTTAGAGTAGAATTGTTAGGGTTGGAAGGGACCTTAAAGATCATCTAGTTCCAACCCCCCTGCCATGGGCAGGGACACTTCCCACTAGATCAGGTTGCTCAAAGCCCCATTCAGCCTGGCCTTAAAAATTTCCAGGGATGGATGGGGCTGCCACCACCTCTGTGGGCAACCTAGGCCAGGGTCTCACCACCCTCCTGGGGAACAACTTCTGCCTAACATCCAACCTAAATCTCCCCTCCTCAAGCTTGTGTCCATTCCCCCTATTCCTGGCACTGCCTGACATCCTAGCAGTCCCTCCCCAGCCCTCTTCTAGGATGCTTCTTCAGAGGCTGAACAGGATTATATTTTCCTCCAGGGTTTGGCTTTGCTGCTACTAAAAATGGGGAGATAGTGATTTTTCTCTTCTGTGGGCTTAAAAGGAAAGCACAATGAGCTTTATTTGGATAGCAGAAAAGAGTTAAATTCTCAGTTTGAAAACAGTCGTGAGGGTAGTAGCGAGTTTCGAAATTCCTGATGTTGATATAGAGTTGAAAATTGCAGTGATGCTGCTAATAAAGGAAATTCCTGTTAATACCAGTAATGTTTTATGCTGGACTTTGTTCCCTAGGCTGCATCTGATACCTAGGATGCAGAAATGGCACACATCCAGATTAGATTCCATCTCCATGCCAGGCCACATCTGGGCATGATGTTATTCTGTCTGCCCTGTGCCAGCAGGCAGAAATGGAGCTTCAGGGTTCAGCCAAATCTGTCCTCTTAATGACAGAGGAACTGGACTTTGGGATTCACTGCAGAGTGTATTTGCTCTGTGATAGAGGTGTGTGATCCTAGAGGCTCTGATGGCTGCAGCAGGTGG
The DNA here is from genome assembly GCA_013396975.1 of Bucco capensis. Taxonomy (NCBI): domain Eukaryota; kingdom Metazoa; phylum Chordata; class Aves; order Piciformes; family Bucconidae; genus Bucco; species Bucco capensis. The sequence goes on along the minus strand of VWZO01009081.1, from coordinate 388,462 downwards.
GGGGGGGGAAAGATAGAGATGAGACATTTAAATGATACAGCAATGGAAAAAAGGATGTGGCACAAATGAGAGAATGGGAAAAATGACATCATAATGGAAAAAACTACAGAAAAAGCTAGAGAAGTGGAAAACTGTTTTATACTGGAAGGGGAAGTGCTGACATAATAAACAGTGGTGAGGCAAATCAACATGTGACATCAGGACAAGGTTGTTAATTTCCCTCTGGAGGTGAGCTCATTGGTGCTATCTTCAGTTACATGCCAATAGCTGAAGCTTGTGATGGAAGTGGTGACTGATACATGTTAGTGTCTGAGAAGGAATTAGGTTCTGGTGTCATGGGCTAACATATTTTCTGGTTTAGATTGCAGATTCAACTGTCACAAACGTTGTGCATCTAAAGTACCTAGAGACTGCCTTGGAGAGGTGATTTTCAATGGAGGTAGGATGAGAAACATGCTTTCAAATACTGATAGAACTTTGGAGGCTTAGCAAGATACATCAACTTCTAGTTCCCTCATCTTGGAATATTTCACACCTTTTTAATTGTATCTTTCCAGTTTTTTTTTCACCTAAGATCACTGACAATTAAAAAGATTCAGTGTCAAACTTACACTCTCGGGACTTAAATTATACTGAAGTCAAGTACCAATTTCTGTGATGTTCTCCTATCCATGGGTATGAGAACTCATATCCAAGTCCGTGAGGTAAAAGAGAAAGGGGAAAAAAACCCAAGCAAAAACAAAACAAAACTCTCCACTTTGAATTTTTTGGAACTTCAATTAAGTAGGACTGTTTTTTATTCTTTTTCTCACCCTTAAGTTGAGCTTTCCTCAGACACACACACACACAAAAAGGCTACAGATGAAGGGATTTGTATGTCTGAATTCTTAGTTTTCCACAGTGCAAGTTGGACAGCTTTTGGAAAATGAAAACTTCTGCCAGCAGGGAGTCAGATACCAATAAGATCTGTTCTGCTTTTCTCTTTTCCTGTAATACCACAGCCCCCTTTTCCTCTCTTACTTTGGCTATTTGGGGCTACAAGGGCAGTGAGAACAGAGCTTGATTTCTATTGATGGAGAATTTAATTTGCACAGGAATAATTCTCTGGGTCATCTCTAGCCATCAGAAGGTTACCTTGTACTGATTGCATGTGGAACACAAGGACTTAGGTTTAGACCTTAAGCTTTTCACTCAGTTTCTTTCAATGTGATTTTTGGTTGGATCTCTCTTGCCTTGGCATTTAGCAAAATCAAATTGGTCATGTTTATTAGCATATTCTGCATAATCTAGCAAAAAATGGAGGATTTTTGTATGTTCTGACTGTACTTTTATGTTTGCTTGCATATGTGTGAACTGAAGAAGAAATTTTGTGGGGGTTTTGGGGTTTTCTTTGAGGTTTTTTTTTTGTATATTTGGATTAATATCTGCAACCTATGTTGTTTCCAGAACCTGCTAGCCCAGGCCAGGACTTGGATATGCCAATGGAAGTTGATAGCAGTGAAATGAACAGTGATGGCAGTCGAGGTCTAGATGATGCTGAAGAGCCCTCCCCTCCAGAGGACAAAATCTTCTTTATGGATCCCTCTGACCTTGATGCAGACAAAGATGAGGAAGCTGTCAAAACTATCAGGTAAGTCATAAAGTGGTTTTCTTTGCACTGGGTGTAATTTCCTCAGTATTGCAAGTACAACATTTCTGATTAGCCCAGTTTTACTGTTAACTCTTTGGCTAAACTCTTTGTGACTAGCCTATTTTAGTTGTTGTTTTACATCTATTGATTTAAAAGGAATTACTTGAGATATTTTAATAGTCACATCATAGTCTATGTGTATTTTAGGCTGAAGTTTGTTTTATCTTGAATATATTTTTTCTGAAGTCTTCTGTCCACTTAACTGCTACCTAGTTCCTTTAATCAAGTTTGCTCTTTTTACTTTCTGTGTTATTCTGAATAGTGTCATCCTGATTTTATGAATTCATTCTTAATAACCCAAGAGCAGTTGTATTAGGTCAAACTAAAGGTCATTTTAGCTCAGGTCAAACTAAAGGTCCTTTTAGCTCAGGGCTTAATAGCAAATATGTGTGGAAGAACCTTTCCTTTCAGTGATTTATAGCTCAAGGACTTTGAGTTGGAAGTAGCATCTATTTTGTAGGATTTTCCCATTTATTTGTAAATAGATTTGAAGCAATTCAAGTTTTTGGCATGTACAGCATCCTGTGGCAGCCAATACTGCAGTGTAACTGGGTGCTATGTTGAAGCATCCTTACAGGTTTGGTTTTGAATCTCCTTTGTGATTTGAAGTGTTTACAAAGGTTTCTGTTAGTGCCACATGTAGGAGCTCTGGTATTAAGCAGGCAGCTTGGTGCTTTTAAAACCTCTATGTTTAATTAATGACTATCAGAATATTAGAGGTTGTCAGATCTTTGTCTGCAGGACAGCTAATATCCCTGAGCATTGCTTTTCTAGTGCAGCTGTGATCTGAGTTAACACACCTCTGTTTCTATTTTCATATATTGAAAGTACACTTAGATTGAGACCTTCAGGAGTGTTGTAACAATATAAGGAGGTAGCATAGTCAACTGGCACAGTCAAGAGAAAATAATAAGTGATGCTGGGTTAAGAGCAGCAGTCTCAGTTAATTGGTTTGAGAGAGGTTAATTTTTCTAGGTGTCCTGATTCCAGTGTGTTTCTTGCTGTGTTTGGTAGAGTAATTGAAGTCCTGTGATACTTGCACTAGGAGAACTAGTTGGGAGCTCAGATATCTTATCAGTTTCATCTAGCAGTGAAATTTATGTGGGAGGAAAAGGTGCCTGTTCCTGAAAATTGTGGACTAAATGTGTAATACTAGTATAATTGCAGTACCATTGTGTTTTACCTTGTTAAATATTAACTGTTTTATCTTTTTTAGTCCTTCAACAAGCAGTAATATTCCTCTCATGAGAGTTGTACAGTCAATAAAGCACACAAAGAGGAAGAGCAGTACAATGGTGAAGGAAGGATGGATGGTCCACTATACTAGTAGAGACAATCTGGTCAGTGACTTTGCTTTCTTCCTACATTTAGTTAAATCATTTCTCTTAAGCCAGTGTATTTTATTTCTCTTACTTAGATATTCTGATTTGCAGTATCACTTGAAAGAACTTTAGCCACGATGTTCATTGTAAAGAAATCTGGTGCAAAAGACAAACTGTAGTTAGTCAAAATTCTTGCTGTGATGATTCAGCAGTACTTTTCTTTCTCCCTTTTAAGAAGGAGGAGCATCTTTGAATTGTCTTAGATGGATTGCATGCTTAAGATTTCAGCTTCCCTGAGAAAAGAATTTAGACTAATTTATTTCTATCTTCTTCCTCTTTAGCAGCTGAACTATTTGTTTGTATCAGTGTCTTTATTCTACTGTATGAAAAGGTGGAAATCATAAAATGATGAGTACTGAAATGGTTGATGCTGGTATTCTAATGATCTAGGTATTTGTGTGTAGATATGGGAGTCCTTAATTCCTCTAGCAATTCACTTCATCTAAAAGAAAGCATTATTAAATAGTATTTCCCCCAAACTCACTATTGCTCTTGATGTCAGTGGAATCAAGAGTTGTGGCTTGACTGTATCACAGAATGCTTTGGGTTGGAAGAGACCTTTAAAGGTCATCTAGTCCAACCCCTTGGATATGCAAGCATCCTCCAAAAAGACTATCTTGTTTGTTTCCAGTGCTACCAATAATGATTTCTAATTGAATCTTAGGCAAGCTCCTTGTTTTGTGTATAAAGGAGTAAGATAAGAATAACTGAGTTCCTTAAACTTGCCTGAGAGGAGAGAGTGAATCCTTTTTCCTTTGGGTAGGTGAGTGAAAAGGCTGAAGTCAAGAAGTTCCTAGACTGTGAAGCACAATATGGGATATTGAGACTCCTCTTGAAAAGCAGAATAAGTACTTCTGCATTATTTATTCTTTGTGCAAGCATGTGATTGGAGAGGACTTCAGGAACTTAGAGAAGCAGTTGTTTAACTTGTGCTGAAATCCAGCTGAGGGATGTGCCACTAGCTCAGGTTACAGTAGTATTTTTGCTTTTTGTGGCTGTCAGCTAAAGATGACTGCAAGTCATCTGTCAGAAACTGCACTGCAAACTGTTTTTTAAAGTACAGTTTTTCTAATACCTAGATGTATTAATCACAAACTTACATAAACATCTTTCTAGGTCCTTTCCAACCCCTAACATTCTATGATTTTATGATCTAGCATATTTCAGATGAGATTCCAACCAAGGCTACTTAGCAGACACAGTTCTCATCAGCTGGCTATGGAAAAAACCCAAGGCCAGGTAGCAGATGAAGCAGAACTGTTCAGGGCAGACCTGGTCTTCAGCTCTAATTTAATCTTTCAGTACAGCAAGTAGATTTTTTTTTCTATGGACTTTTTTCCACCCTCCTGATAAAGCAGTGATCAGATTGTACACCTTAGCTTAATTTGATTTTTCTTAATCTGTCAGTCTGGCTGCTCCCTAGATGACATCTACTGAAAAATGCCATTCAAATGGAGTATTCTGCCCCAAAGTAGGATACCTTGAGCCAAGAAAGATCTCATAGAGCTTCCTAATGGGAGGAGACTTCCGTAGTAGGCATTACAACATCAATTATTTCCCTTGACTCCTCTGCTCTCAGCAATGTCAGACTGTTTCCTATTCCTGAAACAACTTGAGCTTTCTATCAGCTCCCAAGAGGTTCATTGGAACAGCAATATCTGTTTGCTTCTTGTTGAGCCTGGATAACAAGATATTTCATCTTTTATAATGAGAAGTTTCTGCATCATCTTCTGTATTCTTTTCCTCACTCTGAGCTCATCCTTTCTCAGAACAGGATATGGGCAGATTTGGAATCCCTGAGTGAGTTACCAACCTGTTCCTTAGTTCCTCACCTCCAAAGTCTTCCCTGATGCATGATTTAATAAAGAGCATATATATCTGAAGGATAGGTTCTCACTTAGTTACTGTTAGTGCTCACTGAGAATTCCATTTAGTTCAATCCATTCATGACCTAGCTTTCTTTGTCTAACTCCTGCAGGTAGTTCTAGCTTCCCCCTGACTGAAATGATTTAAGCTCTGCTCTATTGTAGTTCAAACTTTGTCATCCTAGGCCAGAGCATTTTTGTCAGAAAACAATCAAACTGAGTTTCTAACTATAGGAGCATGGTGCAAGCAAAAGAATCACAGAAACATTAAGGTTGGAAGAGACCTCTAAGATCATCAGGTCCAACCAAGTTATTATGTCTAACCAAGTTAGATTCATCCAGCCACATTAGCTTTCTAAAAGCTGCTTTGGTTTGAGGCATGTTGTTCTGCTTAGAATTGTAAGACACTGATGTGCAACTACTTAGTTATACAATTTTTGGTGGAGAAGATATTTCTTATTGGTGGAGACTTCCAGAAAATGTCAATTTAGTCAGTTTTTTTTCTTTTATTCAGTGTTTTCTCCACTTGAATCTCATCATCTGTCTTGCTACTGTGTGCTTGTGACCTTCTAGAATTCTGTAGATGCAACTGTAGATTAACAGCAATGGATTATCTTAGTAATTTAAAGCATTTCTCACTTAATCAGATAACAAAAGCCATAGCAGTGATATTATTCCTTGTGTTATTGTGCTTTTGTGTTTTTGTAGAGAAAAAGACATTACTGGAGACTGGACAGCAAATGCCTCACACTGTTTCAAAATGAATCTGGAACAAAATACTACAAGGTAATTAATGATGAGAAATAATTATGTTGCCCTTGATTTACTCAGTGCTTTGTAGATGTGAAATCTACTTGTGAGCAGCATAAATATTATCTCCCATTTCCTCATCTTTTTAAATCAAAACTTTAGCCCGTTTATTTGTTGACCAGAGTTTGTAAGTGAGAAGGACTAAGGCTAATTTTGAGAAGTGCTTGCAGCTCCTGTTCTAATCCCCTTGAGTATCTCCTTACATTTTACATGTAATTACCTAGCATATTAAGCTTTCTTCACAGTTAGCAGAGAATCTGTGTGCCTGCCAGTCTGATGAAGGTTAGGATCTTTGCATTCTGTAAGTAGTGACTGAAAGTTACACTTATGTATTATATTTTGAGGTTCCCAACATTAAATTATTCCCCACTGTAAAACTGGAAGTTGCAAGCAAGATATAGAGGAATGTTTACTGTGCAGCCTGGTGATATATAAATCAAACTTAGCAATGACTTTGGTATATTGTTACTACAGTAATATGTTCCCTGGTGGAATATTCAGAAATGTGTTTGATTGTATAAACAGGATTTTTTTCCTTTCTTGTCTTACACCTTTAGGTGGGGGTCCAAATCTTGCAGCTCCTTCCTTTGTAACAACTCTAAGATCAAGCCTTTTCTCTGTACACCCAGCTAAACTTGCCCAGATCCTTTTCATCCCTCTCTTGACCAGTGCAGTCTCTTCTCAGACCTCTCTGATACTTGTATTGCCCTGTGCATTCAAAACACAGCTGGTAAAATATGTTCCTTGCTTGTTGCTCTATTATGCCACTGCTTTTAGTCCTTTGGCTTGCCCCTTTTGCTCCCCTTTAACTGCTTAAATCTCAGGTTATTTGTCTTTGCTGTTAGTCATTCACAGTTTTTGCCTTCACATTTATTTACTCTTCATCTTCATCAGCTACTGTCTCTTATTGCCCTAATTGCCTGCCCAGTGTTCTCCTGCTTGTTTGCTGCTCTTGCAAGTGCCGTGCACTTGTACACCTTCCCATCTCTGTGGAATGTCCTCCTCCAGCTAGTGTGAACTTGCAACCATTTCTTCTTCAGATCTGCTCTCTAGTACTGCTTGGGCCATGATCTTAAACTGACAACTTAGAGGAGTCAGTAGAGATTGTAAATATCTGTGTGAAAGAGAATCTTTACCCCAAAACTCTTTGGATACTTGAAGCATATGTGACTAGCTTAAATAACCACATCCTCTTCATGTTGTCTTGTTTCTTTTCTTTCCCCTGTCATGTTCTTTTATAGCTGTGCTGCATAAAATACTGGGGGGGAAATGGTCATTCTGTAGCTGTGCATCATTTGTATGCAGTTGGGAGCATGCCTCATGCTGAATAGAAATGCAGTTTGTGTGAGTAGAAAAATAGTAGCTGTATAGAGAGAACTGTGCTGGGGCTGGAAGTCTCTCCAGGCTTGTGCAGAGCAATTCAGAAAACTGAGTGGGCAATGATCATGTGCAGTTTGATGTTAGTTATGAAGCTTGGTGTTTCATGATTTTGCCATTTTTGCTTTGATTTCTTTGATACCATGTGCCTTTTCATTTTCTTTTCATCTTTACTATTTTTCTTCAGGAGATTCCACTTTCAGAAATTCTCCAGGTGACTCAGCCTCGAGATTTTTCCCACGTGGTGCAGGGCAGCAACCCCTACTGTTTTGAGATCATCACTGACACCATGGTGTACTTTGTTGGCGAGAACAATGGCAGCAGCCATCACAATCCTGGTCTGGCTGCCTCCGGAGTGGGACTTGACGTAGCTCAGGGCTGGGAGAAAGCCATTCGTCAGGCTTTGATGCCAGTCACTCCTCAAGCTAGCCTTTGCACTGCTGCAGGACAAGGAAAAGATCACAGTAAGGAGGCAGACAAGGCACTGTTGCTCATTTTCTTGAGGCTGTTCATGGTAGAGACAACATTCAGCAAAGTCCTTGTTGCAAGCGAAATCTTGTCTGTCTATTCTCTCTTGAACTGGATCCATGATTTTCCACACGCTTTTCACAGGTGGAGGGTGGGCAAATCCTTTGATCTGTGGTAGCAGGAAACAGGAGTTAAGAATCAGGTTTACAAGATGAATGCCTATTGCAGAGCTTTATTGTTAGAGCATTAAGAATGGGCATGTAGCAGCTGGATGTAAAAAGGAACCATGGTTTAGGTATTTCTGATAGGTTGGAATATGTGTTCAGGTTATGGACATGTGTTCAGGTTATGGACATACACTCCAAAAAGAACTAGATTTGGATCCTTGTTGATGTTAACCCGTATATACTTAATAAGAAAACACATCTGTGAGATATTGGTAGCTAAGGAGAAGAAAAGGAGTTAGTGATGCAGTGGAAGTACTGCCAGTGGTGGGAAGAATTGACCCTGTTCTTTTTTATGCCCTGCCCTCACTTTCTTTCTCTGGCATAGGATCATATTCATTATCAAAGCTCCACTAAACTATATCTTGTTCTCTTTCTTTTCAGACATCTCCTTATTCCTTGCAAGGACATTCTGTACTGAGATTTATGATTTCATTCTTTAGTTTTATTTCATATTCCAACTATTCCTTAATCTTATATTAGTCAAAATATTCTGTTTTTCACTGTCTACTCTGTAGCAGCAACAGAGGACATGTTAAATGCTAAGCTGAGATAAATGGTTAATTATGAAATGCCAGTATTGATATCTGTGATTACAGTGAAGAAACATACCTTGAAGATGGTACCTCCTAACTGATCTTTTACATATGTAGGATGCTGCTTTCAGTATGAAATTCTTAGTTTCAAATACATATATACACTGGAACTCTATATCATTACCTAAGGCTTACTGTTGCTCAGAGACTTGTAAAGACAGTTGGTTTTTGTCAACATCAATATTATTTTCAGACATAAATAATGGTATTGCTATATTAACAATTGACAGTGGTAGTGAACTGAACTGCAGGGTTCAGACAGAAAATGTTTTAGCATGTTGAGAATTGTAGTATTCTAAGAAACTACCATGAATTGTGGAGCCCACAAAACATCCATTCACCCCTCTTCTTCCTACACATTGTGATCCATGAAATGTAGCCAAAGAGCCTTTGGAAAACTTTTTTGTAGTTAAAAAAGCAAATCCCCAAAAGCCTCAAATATGTTCTTTTAAATGCAAAGACCAAAAGATGACATTGTACTGCTTGAAATGCTTGCAGCAGCAGGGAATTTGTAGTGTCAGAATGTCCACAAGACACTAACTAGTCAATTTATACCAGGAACTGGCCAGGAAGTAGCTAGAAATGAGGATGCTCTCCAGTCTGGCCCATGGGAAAGAGTCCTTGCTGACCTTGAACCTGGTGGCTGAGCTGAACTGGAAAGGAGAAGATTAGCCTGGTATAGATGTATTAAATCCTGGTGTTGCTGATTTCTTGAAGTCACAATGTTCTTGTGCATTTCAGACACTAGAAATATGGATTTATTTGGAAGGGGTATCTCAATCTCTACCTACCAGATACTCTGTGTTCTGTAGACCATCTGTGGAGAAAGGTTCAGGGTGTTCTTTTTAAACATTTTCAAAAACTATCTTGACTTCCAAGTTAATTTGTTTCACAGTTTGTGTTGAGCTTATACCTTTTTGTCTGCTTGCTTTCTTTTCCTTGTGTTCTGTTCCAGTGCAGACTTGACTATAGTCAATAATCAGTAGACATATGAAAGGCTGTAATTCCAGTTCATGTTTCAGATGCAGTATTCAGAGTGTCTTTGAAAAGTAGTGTTTGTTACTCTCTTAAGTCTGTAATTTCCTTCTTTGAGATAAAAAACAAGTGGGGAAAAATCAAATACATTTTTTTTGTGCTCTGAAATTGCATTTTCAAAGCTCAATGCTCTTAGGGTGATAAAGGCTCTTTTCAAAGTGCTAGTAAATCCATAGTATAGCTTCTGCATACCTTGTAGGTGAATCTGTTCTGCTTTTTTAAGTTAAATGATAGGTGTCCATTTATCTCAGATGCTTCACCTCTGTCTTGGAAGGCAAAGGAAAAAAGGTGTTTTCTGCCACCTTTGATATATCTCTTCTTGTCCATGACTCATAATGTTATTCCTGTAATGAAAACTTGATGTCAACATCTGCAGGCTGAAAAACCCTTCATCTGGTGCTTTTACTTGCAAATTCCTCTTCCTAGATGAGCTCTGAAATTCCGAACGTTGTCTTCCATTACTTGCTTTGCTTGATTTGTTTCCTTTTCTTCTGCATTCATTCAGTATATCTTGATGCCACAGAGAAGTAGTAACCATATTCCCTTGACTGAAAGGGATCTGCATGGTCTTCTTCCCTTTGTTTTTCTGCACTGCTGCCAGACATTCTTAGTAGTTTAATGAACTCTCATACAATTGCCACATTACTATTGCTTTTGGTGCTTTAGCTCTCTACTGTGTACACACTCATACTGCTCTACTATTTTTGTAACTAGTGACAGGACAAAATGAGACAATCCCAGCAAAACTCCCAGGGCTGTTTGTTTAATCAATCTGTGAAATCTGAGTTCCAGAATATGATGCTTCTGCAGGACATCAATAGAATTGTGTGTCCATGACTGGGTTAGAAGTCAGTAAGGGTGTTTTTGGTTTGGTTTCATTTTTTCCCCATCTTTTTTACTAGAAAAAGCCTGCCATTCCTATTTATTTACTTTCTTATCTCTTCTTTATTGCAGAAGAGTTATCTCTAAGCATCTCTGTTTCAAATTGCCAAGTCCAGGAGAATGTGGTAAGTCATGTGCATTGTGTAATAATTGTGTTTATTTACTTAGCTATTGGAAAGGAATTGGTAGTAACAGTGCTTGGATGAGAGAGCATCACCAGGGTGTTGTAGCTAAAGAAGTGTGTGTTATATACAAGAAATAATCTACCTACCTGGCTGTTAGATTGTCTGAATGTATGCCCCTGCTTACAGTAAAGCTGAGTGGAATCTCTTCAGGAAGAGTTTGTTGTGTTTTTTCCCCCCTTCCTCAACCCTTCAGAGAGTTGATTAGTGCCAAATGTAGATACAGTTTAGCCAATATTAACTAATATGCTTGTGAACATTTTGATTACTGCTGATATTTGTGATTTCTCTTTTTCATGCTTTAGGATATCAGCTCTGTGTACCAAATATTTGCTGATGAAGTGCTGGGTTCTGGTCAGTTTGGTATTGTATATGGAGGTAAATTACATCAGCTTTCATTATGCATTTATTAAGGTAGAATGTCTAGCTACTTGGTATAATTAGCCTTTTCCTAATTAGTTAGCTGCATCTAGAATGTTGAGGTGAAGTTTAGCTTGTAAAAGTTTTGTTTGAATTACTCTTTGCAGTTTTATGTACAATATATCTTACAGCTCATTTTTTGCCTTTATAGTTTTCCATTGGCATCAAAATTAGTTTAGAATATGCTTTGCATGCTGACCACAGTTAAATACAAAGAAACATCTCATCTGAATTTGGCCTTGGTTAATGATTTGGGGTTTTTTAGTCACAAATTCTAATGAAGTTGTCTATATGGTACAGTATTAGAAGTCAGGTGGTAGGTGTCAGTTTAGCAGTTGTGGAGAATCATATGGTTTGAGGTGGAAGGAACCTTTAGAGATCATTTAGTCCAACACCTCTGCAGTGAGTAAGAAGCTGGATGAGCATTTACAGCTCCTCACTTAGCTCTTGAAACCTCCTGTCTGTGTATTGCACATGTAGCTGATGCAGGTTAGAGCAAGCAATACAATTTAGTGCCAGCAGCACTTTTCTTATCACAACATTTAGAGCTTTTTGATCACAGCAGACTGCCTCTGGGTGTTTGTGGTGTTCTTCATGGCACAGTGATACTCACATTCCCATAGAGCATTAGGTATCTAGTTCCCTGTGTGCATGTGGAGCCCATGGAAGTATGAAAGCACTGGAGAAGACTTGTAGATCTTTCTTCATGTTCATCTGGAATGGCTTTATTGTTTTTCTTGTACAGGAGAGGCAATATTTGGTGGAAGTAGGTATTGCTCATGTGCAAATCCCTTGCACAAGCAAAACTTCACCTGATACATCTCAGGTCAATGTGCATACTTGACAGCAGAGTAGTAACTAGTTTAAATTTGTCTACAACACTGCTGTTGAGGCTAATCACTTCTTGTTACTCAAAGCAGTTGCAACTTTAAGTATAAATATAGTAACACTGTCCACTTATACAGAATACACTTGTTTCCTGCTGTTTTCTGGCTATGATTTGCCTCTTCCTCTTGATGGCTGACATTGATTTTCTGCTTAGGTAAACACAGGAAGACTGGAAGAGATGTAGCTATCAAAGTCATTGACAAGATGAGGTTTCCAACTAAACAGGAAAGTCAGCTTCGGAATGAAGTAGCCATTCTCCAGGTACAAAATGATGGGAGTTTTGTCTCAAATAAGCCATTAATGAGATTTTCTGATGTGTGTAAGGGCTTTAAATTGTTTTCTAAATCTGCATATGTGATTGCAGAGTCTTTTTATAAGAGGGAATCTTAGAAGAGCAGGAATTCCTGAGTATTTGTTAGAGTTGATAATTTGGGGGTGGTATCTACCTCTTTAAGACATGTCCTTTAGCTCCATGTTGTCTCCCTCAGGTAACAGGAAACTCTGTATTATTTTTTTGCTGTCTTCCTCTACTGGCTTCAAGCCTACTGAATGTATCTACTGTAAAATGAATCATTATGGGTAGTTTGTGCTAGAACAGATTAGTCTCAGTAGTAATAACTGGCATGTTTCATGGGTTGATGTTTGTTTCAAGCTAGTTTCTTGCCTCAGATGATTTGGTTTTTTTATGGCTAACTTTCCACTTAACTACTTCATGATTTGTGATACAACATTTCTGTGTAATTCAGGCTATTTCATGCTATTTTATTTTAGTGATGTACCTCTGCTACTTTATTTTTAGAATTTGCACCACCCTGGGATTGTGAACCTGGAATGTATGTTTGAAACCCCAGAAAGAGTCTTTGTTGTGATGGAAAAGCTGCATGGGGATATGCTAGAGATGATTCTTTCCAGTGAGAAAAGTCGACTTCCAGAACGGATAACTAAGTTCATGGTCACTCAGGTTAGTATTATGCCTCTCTGCTTGGAGAGGAAAAGCTAGGTTTGTCTTTTGTAATTGAGAATGGAGTATTTTCTGTATTGTTATTTAGAAGAGGCAGCACAGAGGGCTGCACATCTAATTTAACTTGACTAAACATGGGAAGAATTTTGAATGTTAATTATGTTCACTTCTTTGCTCTTCTTTCCCAATTCATAACATTATGGCATCCAAAGATGCATGTCAAAAGAGCAGGCACTCAGAAAGACAGAGGGAAGAGAGAGAGGGAGGGTGGGGGAATGAAAAATAGACCTTGCACAGTAGATATGACAGTATCCCAGTATGTCAGGGGTTGGAAGGGCCCTAGAAAGCTCATCTAGTGCAACCCCCCTGCCAGAGCAGGATCACCTAGACCAGCTCACACAGCAACGTGTCCAGGCAGCTCTGCAATGGCTCCAGACAAGGAGACTCCACAGCCTCCTGGGCAGCCTGGGCCAGTGCTCTGGCACCTGCACTGCAAACAAGTTCCTCCTCAGGTTAATACTAAACCTCCTGTGGTCAGACTTGCTCCCATTCCCTCTTGTCCTACCATTGGATGCCATTGAGCAGAGCCTGGCTCTCTCCTCCTGACACTCACCCTTAACACATTTATTGGATTAATTCTTGAAGACTACGTTGATACAAATTAATATAATGTGGCTTTTGACACTCGTTTGAAAAATGTTCTTTTCTTTTTGTGTAGATCCTTGTTGCTTTGAGGAATTTGCACTTCAAGAATATTGTGCACTGTGATTTAAAGCCAGAAAATGTACTACTAGCATCAGCAGAGCCATTCCCTCAAGTGAGTGAAAAATAACAAATACCTTTCATCACTTCCAATTGTTCATTGTAGCATAAAAAGTGGGACCTCTTGTGGGATTATTCAACTGGTTTAGTCTTGAATTACTTGAACTACATGTATTGTAGTTGTCTTTTTGTCTTTTTCCCTTCCAGCTCTTAGCCTAGCTTTGTGCTCAATGGTGTGTTTTAATTTCTTTCCTCTTAGCTGTGGAAGCACAGCTACTGCCAGCACTTGGCAGAGGCATGTGTAGACTGCATCTGTTTTTATGTTTGTGAGGAGTGCATGGAAATTGATACTCTGGATTAGTGAGAATATCCCAGTGCAAAAGGCACAGGACTAGAAGCTTCATTTGACCCTGGGAAACAATTTTTTCTTGATGTACATCTCTTCCTTACTCTTCTCTGTGTTGCTTATAAGCTGTTGTGAAAAGGGACTGGCTCATTTGTCCCTGGTCTTGCTCAGGGATCTTCATCATCAGTATTTGTGATATTACATTGTCATATAAAGAGCTAATTTCTGTAAGAGAAATGCTATTTGGCATTAGTATTACCCCAGTCAACTCTTACCTCAGATACCGTGGGTAAGTATGGATTTTGTGCAGGATATACAGAAACTAAAAGCTGCTAAGCAGCATCAGGGAATTGTTTCCAGTCCTGTGACAATGCAGAATGGTTTGGATGTTTGGAGAGGATTTAAAAGGATCCAGATCAAGCACCTGCTGTGTTCAAGTTAAGGGACCATCCCAGAACTATGTATATTTGAGCATCAGTGCAGGCACCAGCTGTAGATGCTTTATTCCTTGGATGGTTATTGGACTACAGTGTCCAGAGCTGGCTGTGCCCGAGTTCTAGCTAAATTCATTATTTGATTTCTGTGTAGTTGAAGCCTCTAGCTTCAGGAATATGATTTAAGAGGAATGTGATCTGGCTGCATTTCACGTGCTTGTTAAATGTCAGTTCTGTGCCTTGTGAGGGTGCAGGTTTGCCTCTGAAAAGGAGATGAGTTTGGCATCAAGTTTTTTGTCCTTACTACCTCAGACCTGAGTCTATCCAAGGCCAGTTGAGGTCTTCATCAGAAGCATGGCTGACCCACAGACTGCAAAACCAACAACCTAAAAGCTTGGCTGGCTCCCGTGATGTTTTGTCCCAGTTTTAGTGTTTAAATGATGGCAGAAAGGGTCTTGGGCAGTAGCATGCTTTGGAGATGAAGTTGAAAATGTCTCTGTTTTCCAGGTGAAGCTGTGTGATTTTGGCTTTGCCCGTATCATTGGGGAGAAGTCTTTCAGGCGCTCTGTGGTGGGGACACCTGCTTACCTTGCCCCTGAGGTGCTCAGGAGTAAAGGTTACAACCGCTCGCTAGACATGTGGTCAGTGGGAGTTATTGTCTATGTGAGCCTCAGTGGTACCTTCCCCTTTAATGAAGATGAAGATATCAATGATCAGATTCAAAATGCAGCATTTATGTACCCACCAAATCCCTGGAAGGAAATTTCTAGTGAAGGTAAAGAAATGCATGGTCTTTATATGTAGATAACACATTCAAATGCTTAAACCTTATGGCTCATTCACAGAATCACAGAATGGTAGGGGTTGGAAGGGACCTCTGGAGATCCTTTAGTCCAACCTCTCCTGCAAGAGTAGAATAACTTAGGGCAGCTTGCACAGGATGGTGTCTAGTCAGGTTTTGAGTATCTCCAGAGATGGAGACTCCAGCACCAACCTGGGCAGCCTGGGCCAGTGCTCCACCAGCCTCAAAGTAAAGAAGGTTTTCCTCATCTTCAGATGAAACTTGCTGGGTGATAGTTTTTTCCCATTGCCTCTGGTCCTGTCACTAGGGGTGACAGAAAAAAACCCTGGCCCCATCCTCCTGATCCCTAGCCTTTATGTATTGATAAGGTCCCTGAGTGTGAAAATCCTTGGTGGTTTGAGTTTAGTAGACTGTGCCAAGATGGATGAATATGAACTAGCATGTATTTGTGAAAGAGAAATTGCCAAAGATGGTGGTTTAGAGAATTTTCAGAGCAGGAGGAGCTAATAGATTTAGTAAGAAAAACTAATTGTGTTCAAAGTTCAAAGTTGAATCTGGAATTTCAGTTTTGTGCATTGGAAGCGAAACAAAACCTGGATTTAAATGTCAGGTCTGAACAATCTAGAAGTTTACAAGGTTGATGTCTAGAAGTTTTGCAGTGCCAGCTTTGTTATTAGTAATGTAATGTAGAAGGGCATGTACAATAGTGGAGTACCTACAGCATTTTGAAACACAGGATTATGCTCAAGTTATTAAGACACTTCTGAAAATCACTAAAATCAGTAGGGAAGATGAGTAACTAATGATATACTAAAGATTTTAGTGTTTCCATCAAAGGTGGGAGGAGCTTACCCCACACCTTTTCTGTAGCCTCATGAAGTATAAAATTCAAGGGCTTGATTAAGCTCAAAAGAATTCAACAGGATACACACACGTATAAAAAACTCACTTTCCGTGCAAGATATTGAATGGTGATTAGTATTTAAACAATGTAATTTCTTTCTGTTCTTCTTTGCCAGCCATTGATTTAATAAACAATTTGCTTCAAGTGAAGATGAGAAAACGTTTCAGTGTTGACAAATCCCTTAGTCACCCATGGTTGCAGGTAAAGCCATCTGCCTTTTTTGTTCTGTTTATGACAGGTGAATAATGACTATTTTTTTTTTTTTTGGATAAAAATCCTTCAGAGGCTTATTAAAACTGCTACTATCAAAGATGAGTAACTAATGATATAGTAAAGATTTTAGTGTTTCCATCAAAGGTGGGAGGAGCTTACCCCACACCTTTTCTGTAGCCTCATGAAGTATAAAATTCAAGGGCTTGATTAAGCTCAAAAGAGTTAACAGGATACACACACACATATAAAAACCTCACTTTCAGTGCCTATTTCTAGCTTTACAATTTATGTGCTCCAGGATTCTGCCAATCTGTTGATGGCTTCTTTCCTTAAGGAAAACTTTTATCTTACTGTCTCTTGCCCCTTGCTTGCAGTTTGACACCAGTATAGTGTTTTGCTCTTCTGGCACCTCTCCTGAGTGCATGGAGCCTCACTGAAAATCAGTGTAGAGACAAACACTGTTCAGTGCTGACAGGAACACACAGGCTGGTGTGTACTGTAACTTGTAGTCCTTTTAGAGTGGAATTGCTTGGAATGGAATTGCTCCACTGCTTTGACATAGGTTCCTCTCACAGTGGTGTACATACCCGTGCATGCAAATAACTGAAAAGACATTAAGGGAAAAATCCAATTAATTTTGAGTATAAATAGTATTGGAATGAGTATAATTTAATGTATATTAATTTTGTACTCGAGCTAACATAGCTGTCTTGTTAAAAAGTGTTTTTAATGATTTATGATTTATGACTAGTTACTAGCCTAGTTAGTTTTGAACCATTCTTTGTGAACAGTCTGTTAGGGTATTTGGGGGTTGGTTTTGGGTGGATGCTTTGTGTTTGGTGATTTTTTGTTGGTTGGTTGGTTTGGATCTTTTTTTTTAGTAGCCCTTGTTAATTAGCTCTTGTGGCTGTTTGTACTGAAGTAGAGACAAACTGCAGAATTTCACAGAATCACAGCATGTTAGGGGTTGGAAGGGAGCTCTGGAGATCATCTAGTCCAACCCCCCTGCAAGAGCAGGAGAACCTAGAGCACATTGCACAGTTCAGTTGAGTTTGGAATCTCTCCAGAGATGGAGACTCCAGCACCTCCCTGGGCAGCCTGGGCCAGTGCTGCACCACCCTCCAAGAAAAACAGTTCCTCCTCATGTTCAGATGGAATTTCCTGGGTGCTAGTAATTTATCTGTGGGAATGTAGTGCTGCCATTTCTTTGACTGCTTCCTTCAATCTCTTCCACTTGTTAGGATTATCAGACTTGGCTTGACCTCCGAGAGTTTGAAACGCGCATCGGCGAGCGTTACATTACCCACGAGAGCGACGATGCGCGCTGGAAAGAACATGCTTATGAACACAACCTGGAGTACCCCCAGCATTTTATTATGGCTCCTAATCCAGATGACATGGAAGAAGACCCTTGATTTATTCATTATGCTGAATTGCAGCAAAGGATACTGCAGACAGAAACTAAAGCTAAGTTTTGGAACAACTCTTGCGCTTTCTGAAGTGCTGTACACACAGTGCAGTGTACAAAACCCCAGCAGATCCTGCATTGACATGGGAATAGACTGTCAGCTAGCAAGTTTTTCTCCATCTCTGACTTTAAACTATGAGTAGTTACTGGGCAGTGGGATAAAACCTGTTGGGTAACATTTCACCAAGCTGTGTGGCTACAAAGCCTTTATTGAGGTGTAATGTGCACAGATGGAATGGTTTGTGTGTTTTGCAAGGTAGGTTTTTCTTTCATAGCCTACACAATAAGAATTCTGTCATGGTTTTCTAATCCCTATTTACTAGGCCATAGAGGACTATTTTCTGTTACTTAGATACATCTCCCATTTCCTAAACTCTCCATGGTGAGAAGAGACTCTGAAAAGAAACCACTGCAGAATACCTTGGCTAATAGCAAAACATGGTGGTGAATACAGTTCCACAGATGAAGGAATAATTTGCTGCTCTTAAGACAGTTAAATGTGTCTTTGCCCTAATTGATCTCTTTCCATATACCCCCAGAAAAAGAAACCACCATAAGTTCTTAGATTCCTCTTGAAATGCTGGTTGGCAATCTGAAGAGATGACAATCACAGCTTTGCTTTGTCTGTTAGAGCAATAAGCCACACCAGTGCATTGCTGTGCAAGGCTGGCACATCTCTTTGATGCACACCCAAAGGCATTTGGCCTTAAGACTACACAAGTAATGCACAGAGACCACACAAGACTTGATGTAGCATATCCTTTCACTTTGGAAAACCAGCTTCTGGCAGAAGGATGTGGAAGAACAGGGAAAAAACACCTTCTCTTGTTTTGAGTAATTAGATTTGTAAAGTTTTCTATTATGTTTTGTAATTTGTTTTAAAGTTCCCTGAACTTTCCATCAGGAGTAGTTTGTAGCCTGCTAGCTTGTATTTTAACTCTGCTCAAAACCTAGGAGTAACAGTGGACATCAAATCACCTGTTGCTTCTGCCAGAGCAGCTGGATTTTAGGAGAAAAGGGCTTTACCTTCTGGTCTTAACTTGCACACCCTCCTGTCCTCTTTACTATGTTCAGTGGTGTTCTTTGAGCTGAGTGAAAGAGTCCAGAACCAACTCCTCATTCAGTGCAGTTGATAGGTTCCCAACCACTTACTGGACTTGTGGCACAAGAGAGAGGAGGCAGCAGTGTTCTTTGGAAATGAATCCTTCAGTGCAAGAGTTAACATTTGTGGTATTCCAAAGATGGTTGAGTTCTTTTGATGAATGTTAAATGCAAATAGAAAAGTTTTTTTTGGTCCTGTTTTAAAGAAGGAAGAGGTGAACTCTTTCTTTCTGTGAGGCATAACAGCACTGTGCTGGTGGAAGGTGCTGAGTGGCTCTACATATCCCTGATGTGCCAAGCTGCTTAACAGGAGAGAGCTTGGTTTGAAGTGCAAAGTTAGTGAGAGGCTTAGGGGGATTTTGTCTCTCTCCCACAAAGATTTTTTTGTGTGTATGTGTGTAGATAAGTATTTTTTTTTACAGTTCTTCAGGTAAGGAAGCAGGTGAGGAGGTGTTTTTAAGTGGTCATACATAATGTTAGAAGGTTCTTTCAGGGCTGGCAGCTGCTTCAAATGACAGTGGACTTGGGAATAAAATGAGTGACAGTTGCAGAAGTATGCACCCACCTTTTCTTCACCTAGTGCCCTTAAGCTAACTGCCACTGCATTGTGTAGGTGTTCAGCTGAGAAAGACTGAACTCTTGGCTTCCCTGTTAGAATATGCCCAAGTCTGTAGAAGACATTGGTGCAGTCTGTGTGGCAGCTTCCTGCAGTGGGCAGAGCATTTCAGTCCTTCTGAGCACCACAGGACCTCTCTCCTAGCACAGGTTTGTGCAGGGAGATTGCCTGATGGCAATCCTTGCCACTCCTACTACTCTGGGAGTCATCCTCCCCCTTCTATGCTGTCAAGGCAGTGCAAAGGATTTCAGAAGTGGCAGAATTTGTCCCTTAAAGTTGCCCTCTTGTTAAGGCAAGCTTTCAGGACTGAGTCTGCAGGGAGGCACTTTCTCATCTTTGGAAGCACAACAATCACCAGTGAAGCTGGTAGTCTGACAAGGGAAGCAGTGCTTCCAAATTTCAGTGAAACCTTTCCTCTCTTCCATCCTAACTGCAATAATGTAGATACAGTCTGGTTTTAAACTTCAGATTTTATACTTGAGCTGTCACTTCAGGTATTCCTGTGGGTTTTTGTGTTGTTTTAAGGGAGGAAATAAAGCCAGCTCAGTCACTTGAAAACTGCAGCAGGAATAGAGGAAGGGGAGGGTAACTATGAAGTAGAAGGCCTGGCTGCTGTCTCTCCCCATGAATCTGCTCCAAAATACTAGTTGAGCTACCTATTCTTCAGGTTGTATTAAAAAATGCTGTTGGCCTTAGGAGGAGATTGCTTGACCATGTACACAGACTTAGGGTGCCAGCCATAGAAGCCACAGCAGCTACTACTAGTCAAGGAACCAAAAAAATCAGACATGTTACAAGTAAACTTTCTTCAGAGTAGTAAAAATAGCTGGTTTTAGTCCCTTTTTTCTGCCTTTACTGCAGACTCTGACAGCAGTAGGTTTTACAGTTTTTAATACCCTTACTCCTAGATGAATTAAGTTGCATTCATTCAAGGAATAGTGCTATGATGATGCTAGAAAAAAAGCTCATGTAAAATTTATAGCCTGAAAAGGACACTGTCAAGTACTTTTATATTTTTATACATCCCATTGTTTGTAAATATCCTCTGATAAGCTTGAAAATAAAATTTATTTCCCTATCAGACTTGTTCTATTTACATGAATCAGCTCTCCTGTCAAATGTTCTTAGATGTAAAGGGGTCTTTATGTCCTGCTGTGGGAATTCTGTGCTGTGCCACTCAGTAACTCTTCTTGCAGGGTTCCTGTCACCATTCTGTCTTCAAAACCATCAAAGCATCTTGTGTTTCAGGCAAGTACCAAAGCTGAGTACATTTAAAGCCTCCTTAGCACATCTGTTTGTTAGTTTTACCTTGATTTCACTAGTAAATACTTTCCTCAGCTCTAGGGTAAGACCCCTGAGCTATTGTTTGTTCTCTGCTCTGTGTATGCTGCTTTCTGCATGTGCAGTGTTTGGTTACTACACATTCTGCTTTGATTAGGTCAGGCAGTAGGTTTAGTGTTCTTCATCAGATTTACTCTGAAGTAGCACTCCCTACCAAAATGGGGCTAGGCCTGGAAGCATGGATTGGTGTGAGAAAATTGCCTGGAGAAGTAATGTGACATTCCATGCTGATTACATTATTGCATAACCTTAAAATACAGGACTCTATTCCTTTTACTTTTTTAATTTAATTTGCTATTGAAAGCTACAACTATCAGACAATTTACTATAGTACTTGAAATTACTTCAGTATGAGTTCACCAAATCCAGCAACAGGTGCTAAGGGAGACTTTGCTTCTGGTTTATGTTTCTTGTCAGGATGCAGAAGTCTGTGGTGAGGCAGCAGGGCAAAGAAGTTAAAACAGTCTCCCATCTTCTTGGGATTCATCAGCATGTCATAGCTGTGAAGTAACTGCTCATGAGTTGCTTTGTCACTTGAATTCTGTAAAAGCACCTAAAAAAGAAAGAATGTAAGTTACAGCCCTTCCTGCTTCCCTATAAATTCCCCCATAGCTGCAATGTTGTTAATGGAACAGTGCCATAATGTTCAGTAGAACAGGTGAAATCCCTGGTGGAGTTCACACACTGATGTACATAGCAAAGTTTTCAATTAAATACTCCTAAATATAAGACAATCAGTTTACTTTAAGGGAATCCAGAGTAACTTCTGTGTGGGAGAAGCAACTCTGATCTCACACCTACATGTTGTTCTGACCAACTTTCTTTTAAAACTAGGTTTTTATCAAAGCTTTCTTGCTGCTTGGAGTGTTGCTTGTGGATAAGGAGAGCATATGGACCTGTAGAGACTGTGGTACCTGCAATCTGAGGTCAATGCCCATGTTCTTTAAGAAGTCCCTCTGCTTGATGGGGCCTAGTGTGGCTGTTCTGCCCTGGGCCATCTGGCGGAGGTAGCTGAAATCAACATCTGCTGTCAGGTCTGCTGTACCTGGAGCTCTCAGCACATCATGAGGCTTGTGATTCCTGAAACCCTGGAGAATGAAGTTGGAATTGCACAGAATGTTAGGGGTTGGAAGGGACCTCTGGAGATCATCTAGTCCAACCCCCCTGCAGGAGCAGGAGAAGCTAGAGCACATTGCACAGGATGGGGTCCAGTTGGGTTTGGAATAGCTCCAGAGATGGAGACTCCAGCACCTTCCTGGGCAGCCTGGGCCAGTGCTCCACCATCCTCCAAGAAGGAAAGTTCCTCCTCATGGTAAGACGAAACTTGCTGGGTGCTAGTTTGTGCCCATTGGCTCTAGTCTTGTCACTAGGTACCACAGAAAAAAGACTGGTCTTGTCCTCTTTTAAGTATTGATAAGATCCCTCCCTCTGTCTTCTCCTCTCCAGGCTAACCAGCCCCAGCTCTCTCAGCCTCTCCTCATAACAGAGGTGCTCAAGTCTCCTAATCATTTTAGTAACCCTTCTTTGTACCCTCTCCAGAAGTTCTCTCTCTCTTAAACAGGGGAGATTATACTCAGCTGTATTCCTAACTACCATAGTTGTGCATCTGAGGGGTGACAAGAGCAAATTACACTTAGATAAATGTAGCAAGGGCTCAGATTTTCATTCTGTCTGACAGAAATCCTTGTGGGTACTGGTTAAATAACTCAGTTTTATGAGTGCAGCATAATGCAATTCTTGCTATTATGTCCACTGCAGACTTGTCTCTTACAAGAGCCTAATGATCCAAGTACCAAATGAAAAAGAAGGGAGCATTTTGGCTTTTTTCAGTGGCAATGCCTTACCCGGAAAGTGTCAGTTTTGGTTCCATTGTGACCATAATCAGCTACCAGGGCAGCCCCACCATCCTCCTCTATCCGACAGGCAAGCCTCTGAATGATGACACCAGCCTCAGGACACACTTCCACATGATCTCTTGTTTCTTCAGGCTAGTGCAGAGTTCAAAGATCAAAACACCTGTATTAGCAAACAAGTACAGGACAAGAATTCTTCACCAGAACACCTGCATCGAGTGAAACCACATCACTATGGTACTGAAAGACTGAAACCAGCTCTTCAGCTGCATGCACCCTTCAAAGAGGTTTGTGTGAACCTTTGTAGCTGGTTTTAATGTCAATTACTTCATTTTGTAACTCTGTTTTTGATAAAGTTCACTGGATTTACCTTAACTTTGGACACTGACGATTAGAGTTCAGTAGAGCACAGAAGTGCTCAGCTGCACAGCAGGCACAGAGCCTGGCTTAGGCAAGGCCACTGTTGGTGATGTGACACGTGCAGAACTCTCCCTTGCTGCCTCAGTTTGCTCTCTGAAGTGTTTTAGCTCTGACTCTGCCCAGTCTGATGTACATGTTGATTTTTGGGCTGTAGTTTCACAGTGCATGAAGTTAAATGCTTGTGGAAGTTTAGCAGAATGGAAATGGGAAGCTGTATTTACTCATTTCCAGACTGAGAGGCCTCCTCTTGCTGTCAAAGTAACTGAGAAGCAGTAAATGTACTTGAAACAGTCAGTAAAAGATGCAAGTGTGAACTCTGGTAAGCACAAGCTTACCTGAATGAAGTTTTCTGTGGCAGGGGTAGTGGATGGTGACAGGACAAACCTCAGCTGGTCAGGAACCTCTGGATCTATATCAACCAACACTTCACGCCAGCCTTTCTCTGTTCTCTGTTTGATAAACCCAGAGTACTCATTTCACCCTCTGAAGGGTACAACAGTATCTTGTTTATTTCATTGAGCTAAGGTGTCAAGCATTTTCACAAACATTAAGAACATAATAAGCTATTAACAACAATTATTCATTTCTATTTAGTTCCACTAACTGCCTTGCTTAGGTCAAAGGAGACTCATCAACAAGCACAGGTTTAATTATACTTCAAAAGGAAGAAATGATGCTGTTAATAAAGATGCTGCCTTTTCTACTGATAGTGCAGCATTTAATTTCTCCAAATATTTTATTCTACCAGTGATTTTCATAAATGTTCATTAGCAAGTTGTAGTTGAAAGTTTATTTTGAATCCTAACTAGCCTCTGTTTTGCTATTCTCATTGCCATTCAAAGGAAAGCCCTCTGAAAGGTCTTTTGTTAGTAGTGGTACATAAAATAATGTGGAGAGTAAGAGGTTCATTAATGTAGCATAAGAAATAAAGAAACTTCAGACTTATCTCAGCAGAAAGAAATCTTTAGCTTTCTACAAGTTTTTCCATTCCAGAAAAATTGCTAATCTTACAGTTAAAAGCTGAATTAAGCCTTATTTGTCCAAATATTTTCTCACCAAAGACAATGCATGTGTCTAGTTTGGCACCCTAATTCTGTTTTTCCTCAAAGAGAAAATGTTTTTAAGCAGATGGTCACCATTACAGTAATCTTCTTGCTATACCTGAAACTTATGTATTGGCAGGGCATCAAAAAACTCATGTGCTAGGTAAAAGCTGTAACCTGTGGGAAGGTAAAAAAAAGAATGCATGAAGTTATTAATGCTTCCACAGCAGCTTCCAGCTACTAATTAAAATGGTTTTTAATGATTTTTAATGAATTAAGCTAGTTAATGTGGCTGTAAAGTAATTATTGTTACTTCTATCATCAAACACAGTGTATCTACAGCTAGCTAGCTCTAGCTTTCAGTCATGAATTTTAAACCAGTATCTCATGAAAGGAGATTCAGGCAAATCCAGAAAAGGGTTTCCCATGAAAAGAACAAGCCAGACTACATGAAATGGGGTAATTATCACAAAATTAAGCTAGTCAAAATAGGAAACACTTCAAATGAGTCAACACCCTGCCTCAGACTCCTACAAGAGGAACAAATAAATGTGTATATTAACTACTTTTCTATTCATTTTGAAGGCTAGCAGAGATGTCCTCCATTATCAAAAGCTACAAATGGAGGAAGGATGCCATCCCTGTAACAAAGATGTTCAAGTTCCTTACCTGCTGGCACATCTTGAATGTCTCTGTACCAGAAAATAGGAATTCCAGTCTTGGTGACACCTTTCATGTAAGCAGAATTATCCTCAGGGTTTGGCTGCACCTTCCCTCCTGTCAGCATCAGTGCTTGGAGCTCGCTGAGTTTGGGACTCACTTCTACCAGATGAATAGAGACATCACATTTACTAAGTAAAGAGGCAAGCTGCTTGAAGACCTATAATGGCAGATGAACTCTATTAGGCACAGTCACATGTTGTATACATTAAAGGTTTAAGAATTAACCTTTAACTTCATTGTTTATATTCAAGGTAAGTGATTAAGTTGGCTTTCACTTAAAATAGTCTTAGTGAGAGACTGCATTTTGCTCCTCCAGAAGGAAAAGGGAATTTCTTCATCAATTTTATTAGAAGCATAGCAGTTTTTAGTAAAGCTGACAAAATGCAGCATACAGTATATACTTGTAAGAACAAGATGAAATGCTAACTTAAAATAGTAATAGTCTGAGAATGAGTAACTCCTCTAAGACCTGCAGAAGGTTTAGCATTAGGAGAAAAATGGTTCAGTTTTCCTCATAAACAAAAATTGTTGAATATCCTCCATTTCACTGTGGTTATAAAAGTTCTTCCTCATTCTCATGTGTAAGCAGCATAAAAGTTCTTCTGAAATACTAAATCCCATGAGTGATTTGGTTTGGAATCACTTTTAATTAACAGCCATGCAAGCATGAGAGAACAGAAAACGTTAACTCCAAAGAAATAAGACCCTGAAATCCCCAAAGAAAGCAACACAACTTCATTCCTGTACTATTGTCCTCCCCTCTTCCTCTTGTGGCTTGCACTGAGGCCTCCCTCCAAAGCAGCACCATCCTAAATGGATTTCAGTTTGGATAATGCTTTCCTAAACAGAAATAATTGGTAATGAAATATTCCTGCCCTCCCCTTCTACCAAGTGGTAGTTGAAAGATTCCATGCATGGCTGCACAGTGTGCACACAGTGGTCCATGTTCTGCTTTCAGCTGAGACCTGGTGCATGTATTTTGAGTCTAAGCTGCAAATCTCCTGAATGAAATGATTTAGTTACTAGAGAAGGTTAAATCCCAACAGCAAAACATCATTTCTTTATATTTCAGAGTAGCTATAGAATAAAGCTAGAAAAAAAAGAATATTAATATTAGTTTTCACCTACCCGTAAGATATCATCAGTAAGAGTGCCCCTCCCTGGGCCCAGTTCCACCAGCTGGAATGCTTTGGGTTTGCCCATGGCTATCCATTCACTAATATACCATATTCCTATTAACTGACAGTGAGAAACAACACAGAGTTAGAAGGCAAATCGCATCCTGGGCTGCAGCAAGAGAAGCGTGGCCAGCAGAGCCAGAGAGGTGATTCTGCCAATTTACTCTGCTCTGCTGAGACCTCCTCTGCAATACTGGGTCCAGTTCTGGAGCCCTCAACACAGAAAGGACATGGAGCTGATGGAGCAGGTGCAGAGGAGGCCATGAGAATGATCAGGAGCTGGAACACCTCTGCTCTGAGGACAGGCTGAGGGAGCTGGGATTGTTCAGCCTGGAGAAGAGAAGGCTTCAGGGGAACTACTAGTGACCTTCCAGTACCTAAAGGGAACTTCCAAGCAGGCTGCAGAGGGCCTGTTTGCAAAGGCCTGCAGTGAAAGGACAAGGGGCAATGGTTTTAAATTGGAGAAGAGTAGATTTAACCTGGACATTAGGAAGAAGTTCCTCCCCACGAGGGTGGTGGAACACTGGCCCAGGTTGCCCAGGGAGGTGGTTGAGTTCCCATCCCTGGAGGCATTGCAGGTGAGGCTTGCCAGGGCTCTGGGCAAGCTGCTCTAGTTGGGGATGTCCCTGCCTACTGCAGGGGGGTTGGACTAGATGAGCTCCAGAGGTCCCTTCCAACCCAAATGATTCTACGATTCTGTAACCCGACGGCTTGTGGAAGTGATCCCTGCCTTTTCTCTGACAAGGACTAAGATACTATGCAATATTCTCTGTTTTAAATTTAGGAAAAATCATTATGATACATAACTTTGCTCTCTAACTATTAAAATAGCTTTTTTTTTTTTTGCTGTCAGCTCAGCAGAAGCAACTCTCCATCAGCAAAAATACAGGAGTCCCAAATTATAGCATGAGAAAGGTCTCCCTGATCTACCAGAAAAACAAAACACCCCTTCCACCTCCCAAACCAACTTCTCTCTAATTTAAGAATGAAAAAGAGACAAGGAACTATGTGTTACCTCTCCAAATATCTGACTTATTTCAGGTGAGGTAATAAAATCCCCACTTTCGCCGATGCCACCGCCGCGCGTGTAGTAGCCCTGCAGGAAAAAGAGGAGAGAGGAGCTGCAGCCCCGGTGAGTCGCTTCCCGGCCGCCTGTGACACTACGGGCTCCAGATGCCCAGGCACAGCATCCCCAGCCCGCAGGCCATCACTAGAAGCCTCCGGCTCGGCCCCGCCCGCACCTGGCCGGGGTTGGTGAGCGCTTCCCGCATATACTCAGCCACCGTCACCGGCCCGGTGGCCCGCAGCTTCAGTAGCAGGTGTCGCAGCAGGGCTGTGCCCTGGCTGGGCATCTCGGTCTCCTCCTGACCTTCCGCGCCCGAGAGCCGCGCCGCCGCCAGAACTGTGGCGAAAGGAGAGGGAGGCAGGGGCTCAGCGGGGTGAATTGCGCCCCGCCGCTCCGGGCGGAGGGAAAGGAACCCATTACCATGAGGACGCGGGAGCCGAAGGCAGCTGGCGGGGCCCTGGACAGCGGCGAGGAGCGCGCGACGCGCAGCTAGCAGAACCATAGCGGTGGCCGCAACAATTCCTCCGCCTCCTCGTCCACCCCGGGTCCTGGCCGCTCGATAGCAAACTACATCCCTCTCCTCAGTGAATAATAGGCTAAAACCAGCTGAAAACCGCTGACGATGAGTAGAACGAGCTGACGGTTGCTCCCCTACTCGTTCTTCCACCCTCACCCTCAGCGGACTCTATGCGTAAGTCTAGGTTCCGTCCTCCTTGCAGGACCTGCGCTCCCGCCGTGCCGCGGGGCCGGAAGCGCTCATTGCGCAGGCAGGAAGGGTCATCCGGCGGTCCAGAAATGGCTGCGGTGTGGGACTTGGACGTGAGGCACCCGAAGGAGGTGAATGGTGACAGTGGCGAGGAGGATAACGAAGAGGGAGTAGATGGTGATGCCGAAGAGTTCAGCCTGGACGAGGTGCTGCGCCTCGGCGGCACCAAGGTAAAGGGGCGCGAGGGAGAGATGGGGAGCACGTGGTGGCCAAGCCTCCCCCGGGATGAGCCTTAGTGGGGTGTGATGTGTGTGGGTACGTGTGTGGGGACATGCACTGGGAACGCGCGGCTTCGTGTCAGGCCCCCCTGTAATGGTCACGTTCTGCCGCCCGCAGCAAGATTACCTGATGCTGTGCGCCGTGGACGAGACGGAGGAGATAGTGGATGGCGGCAAGAAAGATGCGATCGACGACCTGAAGGCAGGGGAGCTGGAGGCGTTCGTCAGCTCCCTGGGGCTCAGCAAGTACGCGGAAGGCTGCCTGGTAGTAGAGGAGGAGGAGGACGACCACAGCAGCAGCAAGGAGAAAGAGAAGCCCCCGAAGAAAGAGAAAAATAAGAAAGAAACGAATCCATCTTCATTAGAAGAGAAGAAAGGGAAAAAAATCAAGGAAAAAGCAAATGGTGTGAAAGACAGCAAGAAGCAGCAAGCTGGTGGTGATCAGGACCGGCACCTTTCAGCAAAGAAGGAGAGACTGGAGGAAGATTTTGAGTTTCATGCTAGGCAAGTGATACTAGTAAAACCAGGGGGTAAGTGGTATGATCTAGAATACACCAATGAATTTTCTTCAGACCCACAAAATCAGACACTTGTCTCCAAGTATAAGGCCTTGGCCCAAAAGCTGTACCAACATGAAATAGACCTGTATAAGAATAAGACTGATTATCAGAAGGGAGCCTCTTCAGCATGGATGAAAACTGTTGTGTCATCAGGTACCTTGGCTGACAGGATGGCAGCCATGACCCTTCTCATTCAGGACAGTGCTGTTCACAGTCTCCAGTTTGTTGAGAACATGGTAAACCTCATAAAGAAGAAGGGCAGCAGGCATCAGAGCCTCATGGCTTTGGATACCTTCAAGGAACTTCTCATTTCAGATCTCTTACCAGACAATCGAAAACTGTGGTCTTTCTCCCAGCGACCATTTAACAACATAGAGACAATGTCGAGTGGCAACAGGGATTCAAGAGACAGAAGATTGATACTGTGGTACTTTGAGCATCACCTGAAACTGCAGGTGGCAGAGTTTGTGCAGGCACTAGAAACGTTGAGTCATGATTCTCTGACAGCATCAAAATGCCGAGCGCTGGCAGTTGCTCATGAGCTTCTCTGTAACAAGCCTGAGCAGGAGAAAGTTCTACTTGTTCAGCTGGTAAATAAACTGGGAGACCCTCAGAACAAAATTGCTACCAAAGCCTCTTACCTTTTAGAGACATTGCTTCACAAGCATCCAAATATGAAGGGAGTAGTGTGCAGTGAGGTGGAGAGGCTTTTGTACCGGTCAAACATTAATGTGAAAACTCAATATTATGCCATTTGCTTTCTCAATCAGATAGTCCTCAGTCATGAAGAAAGTGCATTGGCTAACAAGCTGATCACTTTGTACTTCAGCTTCTTTAGGAACTGCATTAAGAAAAAAGACATTGAATCCAAAATGCTGAGTGCCCTTCTCTGTGGGGTTAACAGAGCTTACCCTTATGCTGACACTGGTGATGAGAAAGTGAAAGAACAAATGGACACAGTGTTTAAAGTACTTCACCTTGTGAACTTCAGTACCAGTGTCCAGGCCCTGATGTTGCTGTTTCAAGTGATGGACTCTCAGCAGACTGTATCAGATAGGTACTACACAGCACTCTACAAGTAAGTGACAAGTTTGCATTTTTGATATAAATACCATTTTATGAGGTAGTCACCATTAATTTGAAGTTCTAGATAGGCTTATTTGGCTTTTAAGATCTTGGGAGCTTTGTGTCTCACTGACTAAAAGTTTCTCATGTTCTGTATGAACAAGAAGAAAATGCATGTGATTTCTTTGACCTAAGGTGGGGATAAAGCAAATGGTAGCAGGAGGTCCTGAGAACACAACATGTGTGCTTCATCCTTTGCATTGTTTTCTGGTGGCATATTTTAAGTCCAGGTGTTATTTGACACTAACAGATAACTACTTACTCTGAAATC
Organism: Bucco capensis; assembly: GCA_013396975.1. Lineage (NCBI taxonomy): Eukaryota > Metazoa > Chordata > Aves > Piciformes > Bucconidae > Bucco > Bucco capensis. The sequence goes on along the minus strand of VWZO01009081.1, from coordinate 358,472 downwards.
ACTTTTACAGATACTGTGGTTTAGTCATGTAAAAGCTTAAAATCTTTTTTCCTTTTTTTTTTCATCTGAGGGCAAGGAAATACTATGTGAACAAATTCTTTAGGTGATTTAATTTACAAAGCCTTATGTTATAGAAGTATCTCTTTTTTTTTTGTCTCAGCTGATTGTTCAGACTCCTGGTAGGTTCTTTACAAGCTTCTGTTCAGTTTGACCTAAAGGAAGTTGCTGATTTTTAAAGAGGGAACTCAAGTTCCCCCAGAAGGTGCAATCTATTTTGGGTCCTTGCTGTACCTCGCAGTGTGGAAAAAGAGTGGAGGAGAAAATGCATTTACCAACATGTATGTCTGCTTTGATTATGAAACATGCTAATTGCTAGCTGTGTGCTTTCTATTTTATTCAACATCTAAATAAATCAGATTAGTTTCTTCTTTTGAATAGCTCAAATTTTGGAAGTGTTTTCAATGGAACTCAGTTCCTTTATATTTTTTTACTGGAAAAAATGTGATTGTTGTTAATACCAATTATTCTCCTGTGTGTATTTAGACAATTAACAATGTTTTCTGCTATGTCTTCTACAGGAAGCTTCTAGATCCTGCTTTAGCAACCTGCTCCAAGCCATCCATGTTTCTTAACCTTGTCTACAAATCTCTGAAGGCAGATGTAGTGTCACGGCGGGTGAAAGCCTTTGTGAAGAGGTTACTTCAAGTCACTTGTGGACAAATGCCACCCTTCATTTGTGGAACCCTCTACCTTCTCTCTGAGCTTCTGAAAGTAAAACCAGAGTTAAGGGTCCAGTTACAGGATCATGTGGTATGATTTCTTTATCTTGTTTTTTTTCAATAAGAGCTAATTTCATTGGCAGCTTTCCTTAACCTGTTTATTAGTAACCTGTAGGTTATGTTATTGGAGAAAGCACTTGAACAATTAAAACTGCATTAAAAATCTGCATAGATGAAGGGGTTTTAAGCATTCTGGCACATCATATTCATTCATGGACAGAGGATTATTTGGCTAAATGCTGTATAAGCAGGCAGGTGAATATTCTTCACCTAAGAGCTTTGCCAAAACATTGCCTGTTTGTTTCTTCTGCAGTCTCTGAAGAATAAGCTAGGCAGGAATGTATTCTAAGTTCTTAAGAACTGATTTCTTACAAATATGTACATATAGAATGAAACTGGGAAGGAAAAGCTGTTAGCTAACATTTTTTGTTGTTTAGGAGTCAGATGATGAAGAGTGCTTTAAGGATCAAGAAGAGGCTGAGGAGAAATTTGTGGATGCAGACAAAGAAGCAGCAGATGAAGAGAGGAGCACACAGGCAAATTCTGCTAAAACAAATGAGTCAAATTCAACAGCCTCGTGGGTGCATCATCTGAATATGGGAGGTAAAGTAGCAAGAAAATAGAATTCATTTAACTTCTGACATTCTGTAACAGTGAGATACTGATTAAGAATTGTAAAGTTGACTATTATTGTAGTTTTTCAAATCAAAGTTTGAGTCAAAGCAATCAGAAGAATTTTGCTTTGACAAAACTCAGCAGTGATGAAGAGACTATGAATCTGCTAGTGTTTTGTGCTTTATGGAGGTTATTGCATTTGTGCCAAAAACCAGGCTCAGGATTATTTGCTGTCAATTTTAAAGACTTTCAGAGTGATGTAGCCAATATTAGAGTATAAAACTGCTCATTCACTTGTGAAGCTTGCTGGAACATGGAGTCATGGAATTGTCAGGGTTGGAAGGGACCTTAAAGATCATCTAGTTCCAACTCCCCTGCCATGGGCAGGGACACCTGGCACTAGAGCAGCTTGCTCCCAGCCCCAGCCAGCCTGGCCTGCAACACTGCCAGGGATGGATGGGGCTGCCACCACCTCTCTGGGCAACCTGGGCCAGGGGCTCAGCACCCTCCTGGGGAACATCTTCTGCCTAACAGCCAACCTAAATCTCCCCTCCTCAAGCTTGGATCCATTCCCCCTAGTCCTAGCACTCCCTGACATCCTAACAAGTCCTTCCCCAGCTTTCTTGTAGCCCCTGCAGATACTGGAAGGCCACAATAAGGTCTTCTGGGAGCCTTCTCTTCTCCAGACTGAATAATCTCAACCCTTTGTCTAGCTTTGAGCCTGCTTCTGGTTTCACTCTTCCCTGAAGAACTTTAGGAACAGAGCAGGTGTTTAGGGAGCTGTTTTGGAAGCACATAGGAACTCATCTGTGCACCTGCTCATACATTGCAGAAGAGCAGCTGAATCTAATCCTTACAAGCTACTGAATGAATCCGTGGCCTGTGCAGCTAGGAATGGTTGGCAGCATTACCATCCTGGTGACATGAAAATATGACTCTCATTAAAGTTGCCTGATGAAACTGAATTAGTTTTGATCTGTTGCTCCTCAGGCAGGAAGAGTGGAGCTTCCTATGATCCTATGCACCGCAGTCCTGTGTACTGTGGTGCTGAGAGTACAAGCCTGTGGGAGCTGAAGAAGGTAAGAAATTCTTATGTTGCTGATTGCTGTGTTTCTTAGAGTGGCCCTTGTATTGAGAGAAGAAAATTAACTTTGTTGTGCACAGTATCACAGAATGTCAGGGGTTGGAAGGGCCCTACAAAGCTCATCTAGTGCAACCCCCCTGCCAGAGCAGGATCACCTAGACCAGCTCACACAGGAATGCATCCAGGCAGCTCATTGATTTGCCTTTATTTAACTTTATATTATTTATAATTTTATATTATTAATGATTGCCTTTATTTTTAAAGTAGAAATAACAAAATGATTCATATTTTTCAGCTTTCTGAACATTTTCATCCATCTGTGGCCCTGTTTGCAAAGACAATTCTAGAAGTAAGTGCCTTTACTAGTCTATAGCTTTGGAATTGGATTTTCATGATAGCTGTCTTTTGAAAAAATACATTACAAATTCTTGCACTTCACAGGTAACTAGCAGCTCTGCAGCACTGTAACATACACTCAAATGCAAAGCTTTTCATGGAATTAGAGGGTTTTATCTAAAGAAGACTGCTCATGGAAGTAACTAACTTGGTAGAAATGGGCGTCTGTTTATTTAAAGTGAGTTTTGTATGAGGGGAATCCTACTGTTAGAACAAATTCTTCTTTAATACTATTGTAGTGTTGTGTCAGAAATACTCAAACCTACACAAATATGTATTTCAAATGTTCATTTTCATTTGAATATTTGGTATCCCAATAGTGCTGAGCAGTAACTACTGTTAGCATAGTACATTGCAAGGCATTTCATCACTGAAACAAAGGGAAGAAAGTATTTTCTGTCCGGGAATGTATTAACTGTTCAAGCTTAGGTGATGCAGTATCCCATAATCTTTATCTTTTTAAAGTGTGGTTTAATGTTATTGGACAGTTTGAATCCACTGTATTTCTAAAGTGAAGACCTGAATGATTTTTGGCTTTTGTTCTTCTTCCAGGGCAATCCCATCCAGTACTCAGGTGACCCTTTGCAGGATTTCACACTGATGAGATTCTTGGATCGTTTTGTGTACAGAAATCCCAAACTCCATAAAGGCAAAGGTAGGACCAAACTCTTTTTCTCTCAGATTGCCAAGTAACTTTTTGTGCTTGTCAAGTATTTGAGATGCCTGTGGTGCAATAGAGGGATGGCTTCAGTCTTCAGGGCTGCAAGAGAATTTAAGTCAAGAGAGTCTAAGTCTGCAACCTAGAAGCAGCTGACAGTCACATACTGCTGCCTCTCCCTGCAGTGCAGAAATGGCTAAACTGACTGGAATAAGCAAAGTGATAGGGGAATGGAAAGACTACACAATGGTTGAGGTTGGAAGGGTCCTCTGGAGTTCATCTGCTCTAGCAGAAGATTCACCTAAGAGCAGACTGGCCAGGTGGATTTTGAATGCCTCCAAGAATGGAAGCTCTGCTGCCTCTCTGGGCAGCCTGTGCCAGCATACAGTCACTCTCACAGTGAGGAAGTGTTTCCTGATGTTCAGACAGAGCTTCTTGTGTTTCAGCTTGTGCCCATCACCTCTTGCTCTGTCATGGGCACCCCTGGAAAGTGCCTGGCTCTGTCTTCTTTACTCCTTTCAGGCATTTATATGCATTGATGAGATCCTCCCTGAGCCTTCTCTTCTCCAGCCTAAGCAAGTCCCAGCTCTCCCAGCCTTTCCTCCTAGAAGAGGTGCTCCAGTCCCCTCTAAGCAGCTTTGTACCCCTTTGCTGCACTCTCCCCAGGACCTCCATATCTCTCTTGTGAGACTGGGGAGCCTAGACCTGGACTCAGCACTTCAGGTGTGGCCTCACCACTGCTGATTAGAGGAAGGGTCACCTCCCTGCACCTGCTGGCAATGCTACCCCCCTCATGCAGCCCAGGATACCATCAGCCTTCTTTGCCACAAAGCAACCTTGCTGACTCATGGTCAACTTAAGTGTCCACCAGGACACCCAGGGCCTTTTCTGCTAAGCTGCTTTCCAGCTGGGCAGCCCCCAACACATACTGCTGCATGAGCTTGTTCCTCCTCAGGTGCAGGACTTTGCACTTCCCTTGTTGAACTGCAGGAGGTTCCTTTCAGTCCATTTCTCCAGCCTCTTGAGCTCCTTCTGGATGGTAGCAAACCCCTGTGGTGTATCAGCCACTCCTCCCAGTTTTGTATCAGTAGTAATGAAGTAATTTATTTCTGATTTATGTTATGATACAGAAAACACCAGCAGTGTGGTGATGCAGCCAAAGAAGAAGCAGTTTATGAAGGAGAGACAGAATCTTGCAGGTAAGCTATCCCCTTTTCAGTTAAGATTATGATGGCTGAAAACCCCTTGCCTCATTATTGTAGATATGTGTCCTCTGTGCTGTCTATGCTATTTCTGTTGACAATAAAGAAAATCCTGTCCATCTGGAGTGCACTGGTAGTGCCTGATGTGCAGGATCAGGTCTAATCTTCTTGTAAGGGTGCATGGAATCTCCACAGATGCATCTTTGGGTCCATTGAATCATTTTAACAGCAAATGACGTAGAGAAAGTCAGTTACCTCAACTGTTAGCCTCTTGGGTAGAAAAACACTTTGTCTTCTGCTGTAGCACTTGCTTTACACACCATTTTTTTTTTAAGACCTTTCTTTTCCCCCTGTTTCCCTCCCAATTGTTAATTACTTTCTGTTGTAGTAATTCCTTTTTCTTGGGCAATGCATGATGGAGATCAGGCCTTCTCTTTAGCCATCTCATTAAGAAATGTGTAACCGCAAAGGACAGAGCTGCTAAAAGCTGCCTGCCTTGTTTGTGCTATGACTTGCATATGCAAAGAGATGTTACATCAGTTGGCTTTGGTTTTGCAGTCAACAGCAAGGAATTCCGTGCCAAAGATGAAAGCAAAATCCCAGTGGATGAAGTGTTTTTTCACAGGTAATGGCTCCTGTTATTCATACAATCACAGAATGTCAGGGGTTGGCAGGGCCCTAGAAAGATCATCTAGTGCAACCNCTCATTCCATTTAGTTGGCTTTCTTGTCAGATGATAATCTAAAAATGCAGCTGTAATACTGAAATGGAAGTGGTATGATTTGGCAAAGATTTGTTCTTATTAAATCAAAATAGTGGCTACAGCTGAGTGTCTCCTTAGCAGAGCAGTGTTCATTTCTTTGGTTTGTTTAACTTTAGGAATTTTTCTTTAATTGCTGTAGGGGAATGTAAAATTTTTTTGAAGTGTCAGGTTAATGGAACTTATTAATTTTAATCAATTAATATTATAATATTGCTTAATTAATAAATAAAATATTGGTATTCATTTTAAGATTGGAGTAAAACAGCTTTAAAACATGTCCCTGTCTGAAAAGGTAACAGTATTGTTACACTGAAGATGACTGAATTGGATTCAATTTGAACTTGATCCTTTCTTCTTTATCAGTGTAAGGCAGATTTTCACATCTTTCTTGTGCCCTTTTATAAATTCACTGTGTTCAAAATCATTTCTGGCACCTTTAGCTGTGATAATTTCTTTGTTTTTTTTTATCTTGTAGTTGTGGCTTACTCTTTAAAAAGCAAAGAAAACATAAATCTGTGATTTGGGATGTGGTTGAAACCATTACTTAGACTTTTCATCTGGCACAACAATCTGTAGGTTGCTTTTTTAGAACTTGTTGTTACAAAGATCATCACCTTTCATTTTGTGTTGCAGATTTTATTCCAAGTTTGATAAGAAGAGAGAGAAACAAAAGCCTCAAGATGATGAAGAAAGTGTGGAAGATGTAGATGATGATGAATTTGAAAGAGTATTGGGTAAGGTTATGTTTTTCCTTGCAGTAACTATCCCAGTATTTCCTGCTTCTGCAAATTATTAGTTTATCCTTTGTGTGGTTTATATTATATGAAAGAGCCAGGTAAAGGGATATGGAAGTGGAAGAAAACTGCCTTTCCAAGTCCCATTCTTTGTTCCTACATCAGTAGTCCATAGTCTCCATCACATTAGCAGCTGCATGGCCATCTCATAGAGGTCTGGTTCTCACTATAACAGAGCTCAGCTTGTTCAAATGGTTGGAAATAGTCTGATTTTGAACAGAAGCTCATGAGTGGTAGTTTATGCCTTTTTGTTCTTTTCCTCAGAGTTAAATAACTTTTTCTGCCTTTGTGACATAATTAGAATGATCTTAGTTATGACAGGAATCTGTTACTATTTGTTTGCCATTTTATTGTTAGTATCTCTATTAACTGTCTCTTGAGGATTTGTTCCATAAATTCAGAAGCTTAAAGACCACCTAATATTAGCTTTTAGTCTTTGAAAAAGTGCAGTTCTAATTTTGTTTTTACTTGCTATTTTGTATAACAGAGTGAATGCAGTAGTAATAAACTTTTTTTTCCTCCTAGATACATTTGAAAGTGCTGATAATGCCATTGATGTTGACCAGGGTGACCTTGATTTTGCTAGGTAAGACTTAATATTGATTCTTTTAATGTATTAATACCTATATAGAGCTTTACTCTGCAAAATCGGATAGACCTTTCTCAAAAAGACTCCCAGTATCCCCTTGGAAAAAAGGCAAAAGCCCTTGAGACCTCTAGTGTTTGATTTATACAGTGCAGTGACCCAGTAAGCAAAGTAAAATCTTTACTTGTTTTTCATTGTCTTAGTTTTCTGCTTGAGAATTACCAAGTACAAAAGTAAGCAGAATTAAGGCATAACTGTACTGTTGCTGTAAAGACTGGTGTTAACTGGACCTTTGTGGAATCCAGGATCACAGAGCTCAATTCTCAGGAAACCAGCATTTTAATTCATCTTAGAATCACTTAGCTTGGAAAATACCTTTAAGATCATTGAGTCCCAGTGTGAATGATTAAATAGCCTCTATTTTTACTTAAAGCATCTGCAATATAGCTTTTGAATCAGCACAGAAACCTTTTTTTCTTCAGGTGAAAGAAGAATTAAAGCTCAAACTTCTAGTGAAACCTGAAGATTTTTGTGATCCAGGCTAGTAGGAGTAAAAAATAGCAGAGAGGAGACAAAACCCAAATAACCATCTAGTACATGAAGAGCTATGTTCCCTTTCTTAAGGAAAAACAAGTCTTATGTCTCCATTTAGTAGAGCTGCTAAGGATACCAGCAGTTTGATGTGTTTTACATAAGGCAAAGCTGACATTTCTGTTTATTTCAGAATATAGGATTATCTCCAGAACAGTTCCACCTTGGAAACCTACCTGAGTACATAAGACATGTTCTTAGGTGTCAGCCTACACTAACAGCAGTTTGCAGTGATGTTGAACTTCTCTAACATAGTGTTTGCCAGTAGAATGGTGTTAGCTAGGTGCAAACTATTCTGCTAAGCTTGTAACATGTTTTTTGGGTCTTTTTTTCCCAGTAATCTAAAAAAGAAAACCAAAGGTGGTAAGAAAGGCCAGGAATCCAGTGCTGACTGGGAAGATTCTGATGATGAAGATGAACTTAGTGATCTGGATGATGAGGAGGTCTCCTTAGGAAGTATGGAGGAAGACTTTGAAGAGGATATGGATGAAGAGGGAGGTGTATTTATGGATGTGTCAGATGATGATAACAGCCTAGGTAAAGTACCATTTATTATTATAAAAACCAGTAAGAAAAAGCTTTAAAATAGGTTATTTAGTATTTAAGTGAATATATAAATTCACATTTAGTTACCTGGATGGGGAGTTTTGGCTTCTAAGTAAAGAAGTGACAAGTCCATCTCTGAACAATGAAGTCTTAAAGAGAAACATTTCCTCCACAGTCTTTAGGTGGGAGTGGGAATTAGGCATGTGGGTATAAAAAGTTGCAAACAAGACATGTTTATTTCATTCCAAAAACACTGGCAGTAGCAAAAGTAGCTTTATATACAAAAAGATGGCTACAGCAGGAAGGAGTATTAAAAGAGCTCAAAAAGAAATGTTTTTTTTAGATGAGGTAACTTTTACTTCAGTTGCTGTCTGATAAGTAAGAGCAGACTCTTCTAATGCAGTTACACACCCAAATTTTTATTAGCCCTGTGATAATTACTAACCATTGGACCATTATGACAAATATGCCTAAGAAGAACTTTTAGCCTCTGATGTACTTTAAATACATGTTCATGGTGTGAGAATGAGGGATTGGTATGTTCTTTTTTTGTCAGAGCTGAACAATGACAAGCAGCTGAAGTCTGACAGTAAAAAGGGCAAGAGAAAGAAAGATATGAATTTTGTGGGATCACTTGAAGGTAAGGAAACACTATGAAAACCACTATGGTTTCTGTTAGAGAAGGCTTAATATAAATAGTCTGAAAAACTTGGGAATCAGAGGCTTTTAGTACAGTAGATTATCTACACTTTTAGATCTGGATTCAGATTTGAATAAACCATAAAAAGGAGGTTGTCCTCCCACTGGTATGGTGATGATGTGCTGTTGAAGGGCTGGGAATCAAGGGAGGAACTTGTGAAGGAAGGCTGGAGTTGCACTGGCAATGTGTGCATCTAACACCGGATGCACAGATTGGTGCTAGTTAGTTCTTGGGTGGAAGTTATTTTCCCTCTATTGTTAAGGGAGGTGCAGAGTAAAGGTTTCTAACACAGCTCTTTTAGATTTCCTGCTCTGGCAGGGGGGTTGGACTAGATGATCTTTCTAGGTCCCTTCCAACCCCTGACATACTGTGCTAGTCTCATTAAATAATTGAATAAATAAATTTAAACCCATGGGAACACTTTTGTGTCCTTGAAATTCTGTCTTATAAGAATAATCCTTTTTGTTTGAAGGATCCAACCGAGGAAAGAAGAGAAAACTTCAAGATGCCAGCATCCTGGCATCTGCAGAAGAGGTTAGTTTGATCAGTGCTTAGCAAAAAGTAATCAAGCATTTTACCTCTTTCTTTGTAATAAAATACTAACATTTCTCTCTTTCAAGTTTGGCTACCTGCTGGATGAAAATGCTGGGTCTAAGTTTGACAACATTGGAATGAATGCAATGGCCAACAGAGATAATGCAAGTAAGTAGGTGCTCCAAATAGCAGACAGCTGTAATGCTCTTTTACTTCTTTCTCTTCAGTTTCTGGACTTGGGATGTATCTTCTTTAGCTGAAATACACACACAGTTGGAAATCACACAATAGGGATAGTAGCTCAAGACATGACTGTTCTTTAGTTACAAGAGATGCCCAGTGCTACTATTAACTTGTAACTACTACAGTGAATAAGGCTTCAGAAGACAGGAAGAGGCTGTCATGTGGCCCTTTCACACTGTAAATAATGCTGTTTGTTAAACATTCATGTGAGTTTTGCTCTGAGAAAGAGTGTCCTGAATGCCTGTGGAAGGGAAAGCATAAATCATCACTGTCTTTTCTTACTGGAGTATTTCCTTACAGTATCAATGAAGCAAAAGTAGTTTCCCAGAAATAATTTTAATGAATCAAATGTGTATACACAAACTGAATAATTAGTCTTTAAGCAGTCCTAATACTTAGTCTTGCTTGTGGCACCTGAAAAATGTTAACAGCAGCACTCAAACACTGTGTGCTCCTAACATTAGTAAAATACAAAGCAATGGCCAGAGCTGTCTTAAACTGAGCTGAGATGGTAAAGTATGCTTTGTGAAATGAAAATTCCAAAACTTTTCTCTAGTGTCAAAAAAACCACCCTGGCAGCTTGCAATTTATTAATGTTTATAAATACAGTAGCCAAGTTTTAGCTTTTACATGATTCACATCATGCTCAGAGGTATCCATCAGCTCCTTCTTTCTCACCTTTCCTTTTACAGATGTCAAACAGATCCAGTGGGAAATAGAGCGTGACAAGTGGCTTCACAACAGGGATGCAAAAAGCATCATCAGAAAGAAGAAACAGTTCAGACACAGAGGGCTGCAAAAGAAGTTCAAAGGCAAGAAATCAAAAAGGTGAAGTGGACAGTTCAATGTGGACATTTTTACAATTAGTGTTCTAAAGCTTTTAAATGAATCAAAACATATTTCTTACTTCAGTCCTTGCTGCTTAACCATGCCATCTGGTCATTCTCCCTTATGCCATGAATTCCAGACCACTCATTGGATTTGTAATACACTGAAAAATGGGAAAATCCATGTCAGCTCTAAGTTAGGCATGTCTGAAGGTCAGCCACTTTGTGGCTGGTTTTGTCAGGTACACAGTCCTCCAGTTCTGAGGACCATCCAGTCTGACACTCCAGCCACACCTATACATAACGAGAAACACTTCTGCAGTGTCTCCTGGGGCAAGTTTAAAGCAACAATAAAATTGGTTTTATACTTAAGATGCCACAGAAGCTTCAACCATCCTTCTGAAGCCAAGATCTACAAACCCACCTTCGAGGATCGATGGGAACTTCTTCTGCATTGTGTATCTGAAATCTGACAAGAAAGATAAAATATATTGGGTAAAGGGTATCACAGTATCACAGAANATGCATCCTAGGATGCCATTGGCCTCTTGGCCACAAGGGCACATTGCTGCCTCATGGGCATCCTCCTAGCCACCAGCACTCCTAGAGCTTTTTCCCCAGGGCTGTTCTCCAACACATCAGTTCCTAACTTGTACTGATCCATGGGCTTGTTCCTTCCCAGATGCAGTACTTTACATTTACCCTTGTAAAGTTTTCTGACTAGGTAAGTTTTACCTAAATTTGCCTGAGCTCCTTAGTTAGAGCCACCATTTGATGTGAAGTTACTTTTTTTTTTGCCTATTAAATTGTATCACAGACTATGCAGGTTACTCACATGCAGCCTTATCACAGGTTTTCTGAGCTTCCTCACCATTGTGATAACCAAATACAGCTACAGATTCACAGGAAGCTGAGTGCCTCTCAGACTGACATGCTAATGGAGAAACTACTTCATTTCCTTAATGCAGCTCTAAGTGTTCACTGGATCCTTCTCTTGGGCCTTCAGCAACCCAGGAGAAAATCATGTAATGATAGCTTTGTGCTACTTTAGTGGCTTGCAGCAGCTCAGAGAAGGATCTTACAATTGCTAGTACTAGTAGAATGAAAGTGGCAAAAGGCTCATTCTGAGCACGTGGAGCTGTCAGATGAATTCCCTGCACCTTATAGAAAGAGCTACAGGAACTACAGCTTAAAAAAAAAAGCTTCTGCAAAGGTGTGCAAGAACTAGAGCCTAAAACTGATAAGGAGAAATTAGAAACCATAAATGCCCAGCACCAAATTGTCAAGATAGCCTGATACATCTATTCTCTGCACTTTGGTTATACATGTTTTAAATGTAAGTGCAGAGAAAGGTAGCTTAAGTGCACCAGCATCTGAATCTGGGATAACAAATGCAAACTGAGATAGTGTAGGTGAAGTTCAGCTTGAAATTGGTGCAAGACCACACACAATTGCTGAAATAGGTGGTGGGCTCATGCCCCCCCAGCCCCAGCAGCTGCTGCCCTCTGGCTTGTGCTGCCCATGTGGGTCACTGGACTGACTCGTGTCACTGTCAAACTAGCACAGCTCTGAATGCAAAATAAGGCCATGGCTGTGCAGAGCAAATCTTGTGGTAATGAAGCTGGCAGTTGGCTTACTCTTTGTGTTACCTAGGCATTGATAGACTTGAGGGACTGAAGCTAAACTATCTGTGGATGATGGCGGTGGCTGCCTCATGCCAGCCACGTCTGATGTCTACCTGGGAAATGTAAACTCACAGAGCCTGTGAGACCTAGACACGAGCCAGAGCATCCCTGGAGGGGCTGAACGCCAGATGCCTGAGACAGGATTCATCCATTCCTGCCTCATTTGCAGACAGCGGCTCCTTTTAAGTCTCTCTTTAGCCGATGCTGGTGCTATCAAAACAGGCAAGATTCGGCTGTGTTCCTCGTGATGAAACGAAACTAGCAGCTTGTCCTTGAGGACTCGCCTAACAAGCGCCTACTCTGAACCAAACTAGTGTCCCCCGAGCACTCCGGCCACCCGCGTTAGTGATCTTTAGCCTCCCCTCCGCACCTTGGCTGCGGTCCATGGCGCGGTAGAGCAGGAGGGCGCCGAGCAGCCCCGCCGTCTCCAGCAGCAGCAGTCCCTTGACGAGCCGCAGGGGCACGGCAGCACGGCGTCCTTCCATTACCGCCGGCAGCAGCTGCCCATGCACAGTGCACCCACCCCTGGTTTCCGCTGCTTTTCCGCAACAGGCGAGCCGCGCAGGCGTGGTTCTCCCTTCCGTTCGCCCGCCTTGGGTTATCTCGCGCGACCAAATGCTCGAAATGCTTCTTCTTGCCCTTCCGCCGGGTAGCTGCTTAGCACAGTGACAGCAGAGGGTAGCCCCTTGGCCACTGCTCCTTGCCCTCGGTAGACCCCTCTGGCTGCTGGCAGCAGGTCTGACTTGCCACTGCCTTTTCCTGGTGCCTAGGTGTTTTCACCTCAGCGTTTCATCAGTGAGCTGGCAACATGTATGTCCACCACTGCTAAAGAGGCCACAGGATGCCCCAAGTTGGAAGGGATCCACAAGGATCATTGAGTCCAGCTCCTCTTTATGCACAGGACAACCCCAAAGCCTCCTGCTAGGAGAAAACACAGCTAGGTGTCTATAACTCATGGTTGTTAAAAACCAGATCATAGTGTTTTCATAAGGGTGTTGAAAAATGCTGTCATGCAAGATTTCATTAGTTAATTGTCTTTTTAACACAAAAAGGGCATTAGTGCAGACTAGCTCCCAAAGAGAGAATTTAGAACCTAAAACGACAACATCTCTTCCCTCTCAGTATTGTTCTTTCTGGTTTATGGTATTGATTTAATTGTTTTCTATTACTCACTCTCTATTCTTCTGTACTCATAGTATGGGGCTGACTTTATTGCCAAAATAAAACCTCTTATTAGGAACTTAGTTGTCTTTGTGAGATGCTTTTTTTTTTTTTTAAGTCGGATTTTATTGTTTGTTTGGGTTTTTGTGTGTGTTTGGGATTCTGTTCGTGGTGGTGGTGGGTTTTTTTGTGCGTGGATTTTTTTTTNGGGATTCTGTTCGTGGTGGTGGTGGGTTTTTTTGTGCGTGGGGTTTTTTTTTTCCTTCTCTATCAGCATTGCTTTCGATTTTGTTGTTGCAAAATGGTATTGACTAAGACTTACTGGAAATCAGAGGTTTGCAGAAAGGAAGAATATGAAGGGCAACTGATTCTTTTCATCTTCCTGTGCGTTGTATGTTTGGGTCTGTTCAAATGGATGTAGTGGGTTAACAGGGAAGAAAGCTAAACAGTTTCATGGGAAAAAGGGAGAATTTGTACCTTTCTCAAGCACTTAAGCACATTCAGGATGAAAAAGCACTGTACAGTGCTTTGAAATGGTGATATTGAAGGTTAAATCCAGTAACCCACAAAGACTGCAGCTGTTTACAGCAGCAAAAACTAAACAAAAGATTCAAAACAACAGAAAAACTAAACTCCTCATTATGGAGAATCACCAGTCATGTATTCTTTCAGTCATATGTATAAGGAGCTATTTTAGATGTATGTTTTCCCTTTCTGTAATTTATACTTTATATATGTTTTCACTATAATAGTTTTTATTACAGTACTCAGCAGTAGACCATTCAAAGGTATTTTTGATACACAACATTTAAGGAATGTTGGATCATTCAGCTTCTAAAGAAGAGTTTTTTTCACTCCTTGAATACAGTTTTGATTAAAGGTTTTATTTTTGTATTTGTGACCTGCTTCCCACTTACCATTTACCAACAGTTGTAGGTATTTATGGTGCCTACATTGATAGTAACTGGTAAATCCTCTTCTATTGGTATTTCTGTCACATCTGTTTCCCTTATGAACTGTTTAATAACAATTACAAGGCAGGAAAGTATATTAAAATGATAGTGAAAAAGAGAAATTGGAGGTCTTCTCAGAAAAGAAAAGCATAAATTTCTATCTTTTGTATGCCAGAGATGGCTCCCTTGTGTGTTGAGGTTTCAGTAACCCAACCAAAAAGGAAAAGAATCCTCGTACTGAATTATAATAAAATAAAACGGGATCAAAGCAGACAGAAACGAGCTCAATTTTCTCATCTACCAAATGAGAACATTTCATATTGCACCATTATGCAGTACATTAATTGGAAAGATAATTAATGTTGAATTACAATAGAAGTGCTGTAGAAGTACAGGACATCTCTGACATCCACAAGAAGAGCAAGTGATTTTTTTTCTGAGGGGAAGCTGGCTGTTAGAAAGGATGGCAAATGGATTTATAATGAAGGGGGAGATGAAATACAATGATTGCAATCTTTTTATGACAGCAAATGGCTGGACTTATATTCTAATGGGTCTTTTTTGTTAAAATCCTAACACTTTGATCTGAATTTAGGCTGGATGATCACCTTCGGTAGGGATTAGCACTTTCTGTTTTACTCTTGACACAGTCTTGCAGACCTTGGCAACAACTGGAAGTGTTGAAATGAGACTGGTCAGGGATTGTTACAGATGTTAGTATTGTCAGGATTGATGCAAAGGAGAGAAAGAGAGAACAGCAATATTCTGACTGAGAACATACTATATTAGTGCTGTGTCTGAGTGCATTGTTAAAGAACACTGGTAAAATGTTATTTATGTTCAGATGTTTATGGTCATGGATACAATTGTCCTGTATTGCTGCCACACTTTGTAATACTTGTAGATTGGATAATATGAAGTATTAGCTGAGAAAACATTCAGTTTGCATCTGAATGGAAGGTTTTTCTAAAATCACTTGGCTTCTGCAAAACTTTAGAGGCTCAAGGAAGATAGAAAATTAGTCTTTGACTTTGCTTAAAATGTGAGGCAGTCAGGAGCAGTCAGGAAATGAAAACAGGCTGGAAAAATGGTGTTGTGGGAGGCTCGTGTGTTTGTGAATAATGTAAGTTTATTGACAGATGCTTGTGGGGTCTCCAGTGATTTCCCTCCTGTTCTGCATTTTACAAGCCAGTTGAAGCTGTTTTCATTACTAGAAAACTCATTAGTGTCTCCCCAGCAGATAAATAACTCATAGTTTCATTAGTATGTATTTCTGATATATCCATAGGCAGTGTATTTGTATTCAGAGGAAAAAACGAAATACAAAGCAATCTTAGGCTTTAGACCTAGGTCACCAAAAATGTTAAAAAAACTTTCAACAAACAACCAGAAATTGAACTCTTATATTAGTCTCTCTTCTTTATTTCTTTTCTACAGGCACAAAGAGTGATCAGAGTAACTTCTGCAGATGACCAGGCTGGTCTTTTCTTTCATTCTTTGGGTAAGTATTTATGCTGACTGCAATTTTAATTATTTTTTCCAGTCTCCCAACACAACCCACCCTGTTTTTTTCCCAATGGCATGGAATCTTTCTTTTTTTTTTTTTCCTGACTTATTTATTTAGAAAACTCTTCCTTGTATTTGCTTATTTTTGCCTGGCCTGCCTGTGCTCAGGGGGGAGCTGCCTCCACTAAGATGCCATTAGGAAGTCTCCCTGCTAAACAGGACAGTCCTTCCTCAAGAGAATGGGTCATTAACTGAAGTAGGACAAGGAGAAGTGGAGGAATCTGAGCTTACTTGCACCTCAGTCCCCCCAAAATCAAGTGAAGGCGCTCTGATGTCAGACATAGGCCCAGGGCCATCATCACGCTGAGGGGAGATTTTGGCGGGAAAACCTTGCTTGCCTCACCTCGTCTCAGGGACACAGCCTTCCATGGTTGCTGCAGCCCACCAGCCTTGGTCTCTCCTGCTGCAGGATATTTTCCTTCTTGGGGAGTCCTGTGCTACACAGCCTACTTTTAAAGGTGAGAGGAGTTGTTCTCCCATCTCTGCAAAATACAGTTCAGGTCTCAGAGCTTGGGCAGAAACATGGTGGAGTCAGTTCCCTTCCCGGTGACTGACAGGCCCTTATGTGTCAGCCTGCCTGGGGTGAGCAGTGGTTGCAGGGTGGCGGTAAATGCTGCCTAAATCTCAACCTCCTAAGGATTTTCTAGCAGTAAAACCTGGCTGTGGTCTTACCAGAGGGAAAAAACTGACATGGGAGGATGTGGAGGAATGGGAGCACACAAAACAAGTGGTCAGGGAGAGGATTGCGTCTCAGAAGGCTGTATGTAATACATGATGAGTTTGTTCCCCATTTGGATGGAGTTTATAATTTGGAGCAAAAAGACTTGGGAAAGCCACCAGCAAGGTGATACTGGTGGAAAGCAATGTGTCCAAGTGCTGGGGTTTGCTCAGGCCTCCTTTTGTCCTACTGTTGGAGCACAGTATTCACAATGGAGGAGTAAACAGGGCAGTAAATCTTCTGCAGTTAGTGAATGTGAATGTCTCTGAAACACTTAATTGCTGTTTTATGCTTCTCTGGTCCCTGTGCCCTGACTATTGCCATTTTAAATAAGCAATCTTGAAGCACAAGAGACAAAGTGTATATTTTATACATAGGTGATTTCAAAGTGTCTGCGTTATTCACTCTGAAGAGCATACATGAGCTCTGTATTCTCCTTGCCACTTTTCCATGCTGTCACAATCTTTCCATATTGCTTCTGTTTTCACTGAAAGCCCAGATTGACAAAATTTCTCAATGACCGTGAAAGAATAAGCATTTGGGCTCTTTACACAGTCTGGCAAGGGGTATGTTGTGTTGCAGGCTGGTACCCTGACAATGTTGTAATCTCTCTCTGGAGGCAGGCAGGAGGCCCCTGGCCAAGCAGGTGGGGCTTGACTTTCTGAAGGTATGGAAATTGTGTGCTCTAATGGCATAGCCTTTACTTTACAAGTACCTGTGAGGTGGACCTAATAGGCATACAGTCTGGTAGTACTTTTTATCTGTGTAGCCAGAACAACCTTTAGGCTAGCAGTGGGTTGAGGATGAGTGCTGTCAGGTCCTCCTTCCATGGTTAAGGGAGCCAGGGCTTTCCTGGTAAAGCAGTGAATGAGTTTGTTTTAGGGATGGTCTGGAAAATGGTGACTGTTATTTATTTAAATATTGATACATGCAGTTGGTAGTCATTTTAGTGGTAAAACTGAGTGTAATTTGATGTGTTGTGTGGTGGTTAAATACAAATCACATCCTTCTAGAAATAGCTGTTTAGAATTAAATGAAACACATTGCTGGTGTTCACAGACTTTTACTAACTTTTATGGACATAATAGATGACACTTATTTATAATGCAAAGCAATACAAAATTTTATAAGGATAATTAGTAAATTGTCATATAGGTGGTTTCTCTAAACGACTTCATAGCCTTTAGAAGGACAAAAGAAATTGCACATAAATAATAGGTTATTAGGAATAAATGGGTATGCAAGTATTATAGCATCAGAAATGGACAATTCAGCTCACAATGGAATTCTTTAGAGCACTTCAGGCACAGTATTTGCATAAAATAACATCTGAAATTTGCAGTTGGCTTTGTTTCGTTTCCCATAATGCCTTCTGTAATGGCTACAGCAGTCCCCCTTTGAAGAAATACATTATAATTTGAATTACGTTCATTCTGATGCTGTGAATAATTTGCCATATATTCAGTAAAATGAATTTGCAGTTTTGGCCCCTAAACATGGGTGTACTATTGTAGGGGGATATGTGCTTGACATCTTTGTAGCCATGTTTTTCTGGTTTATCCTATGAAGTTTTTGCATAAGTGTGTCATACAATGAATTCTCTGATTAGGAGATAATTTGGGGATGGGGAGAATGTTTAGGCCTGTATTTACTTTTGGAGAGCATAGCTGGATGGTGGGGATTGTTAAAGTAAAAAAACCCTTTTTTTTTTCTTTGTTTAGACTGTAAATATTACCTAAAATCAAATATATATAATATATATAAAATCAAATATAAGAGAAATATAAGTGCCACATTGTGGTCTCAGATAAATGCACTCCTTAGAAACTGCTGGTGTCATGGCATTGGCATCAGTCTATTGGGGATGAGCTTGACCTTTTAAGTGCTGTCCCATGTATACTGGAAAGTGTTCCAAGTGCCTTTCTATTGAGGGAAACAGGAGGGAATTAATATTGTGCTCTTGTTTTGTGTCATGGGAACACAGTTGGGTTGCTGAGGGCTGGCACTGGTTTAGTCAGTAAGTATTAGCTTTGTTCTGTCTGTTTGATTACCAGGTCCAGTCAAAAGTAATATATGAAAGGATTTGTCAGAATGCCCTTCAGCAAAACATGGCATGGTCCTGCCCTGTAAATGTCAGGTTACTGTTTGTATTGTGACAATCCATTTCTCTGTGTAGAGGGAAAACAAAAAGCCCAATATATTTTTGCACCATTACAGGAGACACACGTTGAATTACAGGGAAAATCTTGAGGGACAGTAAAGTCTCTTTAGCTGTATATGATTTTGTCAATTTTCCTCTCAGGGCAATAGTTCTGGGAATGAAGCCATCAGCATTTAGGTACTGTCAGTGGTTAGGATATGAGGAATGTACTGGACTTCTCATTTGTTCTTTACACTGCTTTCCCTAAAATAGTGGCTTGGGTTCCTTCAGGGGGATCGCCAGGGGATTTCCACATCTTGGTGCCCTGAGGTCCTCCTGTTCCCTGCTCCCCCCAACCCTGCAAAACAAAAAAGCACCAGGGACTGGCCCTCTCTGCTTGTTTAACTGGAGCAATTATGCCAGTGTCCCCTTCTTGTATTTATGGGACAATCTTATAGTGAAGTCATATTCCTGTTTAATTCCTTCTGCAGCTGGAGGGATAAAACTCATGTCTCCCAAGACAGAATGAAGGTGACAAACTGTAGGCTCTTGTGATACAAGGAGATTTCATTCATTCTCCTCTTGAAGCTGTTGCGCTTACATTAGAACAATCAAAATTAATCAGGCAAGATAGAGGCAATGTGACATTGACTGGGCAATGTACATGATGTTGGAGGATGGTTGATGAGGGGCAGAAACTTGAGGAGGAGGGAAGGAAATTACTGGCCTTTTTATTGTATTGTATATTGAATATTGTAATCTGCAGGGGATTAAAGAGCTCCAAGGTGTGCCAGCATTACATGGAAATCTTGGCACGAAAGAGCCTTGGAACATATCTCACAGTTCATGGTTTCTGAAGTGTTTTTTGGTTCTTCTTTCCAGGGAATGTATTCAACAGCAGAAGCACCACTTGCCTCTGATCCTCCAGGGAAGGCCAGCTGGAGAGGTGAGGCTAATGCTGCAACCTGGAGGTGTCAAAGATTAGTTAATCATCTTAAACCACCTACTTCAGAAGGCATAACTGCAGGGAGCAACAAGATGGAGAAAAGGGAGAGAAAACACCAGGTAAGAAGCAAGATGGGAAGTGGTTGTGAATTGAAAATGTAGCAAAAAAAAGAGTCAGGGGTATCAGCCTGTTGTAATAAATTTATTCACATCAAGATTTCTTATGTTGTTTCAGGACTGTGTGTGTGTATTCAAGGCATATCTAGGTACTAATGTAGTTACTGTTATTTTTACACTGAAGTACATTAAGAAACAATTAGTGAAGGATTATTACTCTTGTAAAGTTCTCATTATGAGTCCTAATAATCCCCAAACAAAAGCTGAAACTGCTGTAGTTACTGTTTATTGACTAGCTAAATAACAGTCTATCTCCAGCATTGAGCTTACTGATTTTTTTGGTTTTACTGCTAATAAAATTTGACAACATTTTACTTGTTAGGGGGATTTTTAGATTGATATTGAAAAATTGGTGCTGAGAATTAGCTAGTTATGTTACATAGCTTTTCACTACAAATTCTAATTCTGCTTGCATAGAAGGATGTACTCTGAACCAATGTTTGTTTTTGAATCAAAAGTAACTGATTTTTACCTTTTCCTGATAAATGCTTCTATTGATTTCTCTACTACTTAACCCCCTGATTTAAGAAAAAAATGCTGTTTAAATCAGTCTCTATTCAGAAAAATATGTGAGAATAAGTTTAGTTTGAGGTCCTCTGTAGACTACATGGGAGTTCTCCCTGCATAATAAGAGTGTTTGTATTATGACAGCGTTTGAGTTAAGTCTATTAGTCACAGTTTCACTTGCCCTTCATCAGCCACTTTGCTTGATCTCAAATGGTGATATACCCTCTAGATAAATGAGAGTGGTTCCAAGGTGAGTGAACCCTTAAGTCCTCTAGGATATTGTGGCACAGACTGCTCTCTTTAAAGCTAAGTCTGTCTTTTCTCCTCTCACTTTCATTCTGGGCTCCTTTGTCCCAGGAGGGCTGTGGTTGTTCTGGTGGGTTCAGGATGGAAGTGGTCACTGCTGCTCCTGGTCCAGTCATGGCCTTCCACAGCAGGGTGAAGGCCACAGGTTTGTTGGCCAAGGAATGCTTCCTGTACTTTACAATACCCATTAAAGTATTGTATGTTCTGCATACAGGTATTGCTGAGCTAATGAAACAAAGTCATATCCTTGTTTTCAAAAGCATGTTCTACCTATAATTCAGTGTTACCTGAAGCAGAATGCCCTGGATCCACAATTAGGAGAAAACCCTCTAAAAGTTGAATTCCTTAAATCATGTGTGTATTTATATCTGGGATTGGTCTGTCCTGTTTTAGATAATGTGACCAGATCCAGAGTTTGAACCATGCTCACTCAAAGCCCTTGTTTCTCTAGATGATATAATTCTAACTGTCCTTCCTTAAATCAAGTACAGGTGGTTCTTCACTTCACATTGCTTATGCAACTGCTTTGTAAGATTGTAGAAGTGTTTGCCATTCCTGTGGCTTAAAGGGTCACCTATTGCTTGGGGCTTGACTGTAGTTTTGACATAGCCTTCATAAAGGGTCACCTTTTGCCTGGGGCTCAAATGTAGTATTGACATAACCTTCATGTATACACCCAAAGGTCAAGGATTACTAAAACCTTGTTTTGTCACGTGCATGGAATGATGTGTGGCATTTTTTTGAACAAGATAAAGATTCTGGGAAGAGTTTGTTTGCTTGAGCAGTGTAAAAAAGCCTTGGTGACCTTTTGAAATTAAGTACAAATGAACTTCAGTGTTTATTGAACTGTATGAAAAACTTCTAAATACCTCAGAGTGCTTTGTGAAGTACTCCTGCCTTCTGGCATCAGGTGAATTATTGAGCACTAGAAAGTACTTTGTTTATGCATTTAAAAAATATCTGTGACAGAATGGGGAAGGTATGGATATATATTTCTATGAATTCTGTGGGATATGATGAACACTCAGAGTGTTAATGCCAGGCTGCAAACTTCATTTTGATTGCAAGGTCAGTCCTTAGCTTCTTCCCTTCTATTTACCTCCAGTGTGGACTGTAATTTGAAGACACATTAATATAGGGCTGCCAGTAGAATGCTGTCAAATTCAGAGTTGTTTCCCTGTATGTACTATGTTGAGCAAGATGAAGTGGGTGGTGCATCAAAGCATTACATGACTTAACCCTCAGATATCTGACTCTCAAGAAAAATGAGTAACACCTCTATTTGTGGTACAGCGAAAGGCGTAGGAGGTTGAATTTCAGGTGTTTCTCTTCTTAAATGCTCAGAGTTATTCAAAGATTAGAGATTCATATTAAAGTGCAGTACTTCTAGGCCTATAAAAGTAAAAGAAGGCATTTGGCCTTTTTTAAAGGTACTGTGATATGAAGAGCCACAGAATCACCAGTGGGCCCTCATTAAGTTGTTGGCCTCATGACTTTGTTTGTGATTCAAGTAGGTTATAACACTTTTTCTGTGTGTTTTCTTGAACTATCTTGAGGACACAGTCACTCTTGGCCAGCCTTTTGTGGAAAAAACACCAGACTAACAGCCCTGTAGTTTCCTGGGTCTTCCTCACACCCTTTTTGCAGATTGGAATAGCACTGGCCAGCTTCCACTGAGCAGGGACTACCCCAGACTCCCAAGACCTTTGATTGGGATGGTAGATGATTGAGAGGGGTCCTGCCATAACATCCACTAGCTCTTTCATTCCTCTGGGATGAATCCAATCAGGCTCCAATGGACTTGTGAACATTCAGCTGATACAGCTGGGCCCTGCCAATATCAGTGTCCACAAATGGAAAGTCACTGCTCCCACATTCATGGTCTGCCAACTCAAGGAAAAGGCAGCCCAAGATCTGTCTGAATTTACCAAAAGTGTGCATATGCAATTGTAGTGAAATATTCTGGTAAGATTCTTGCTAGAAAACAAAATCTAAAAAATATCTAGTTAACTCCTTTGTGGGGAATCTGATTTTCATGTGCAAAGACTTATGTGGTGTTATAGAACATCCCCCTAACCTCCTCATCTGTGTTATAGAGTTGAATTACCCAATTTTAACTTGTAATCTGGATTAGAAAAAAAATCATTAGATATAACTAGACCAGTGTCCTATTCTTATCTTGTGAAAAGTTTAAGAATTCATTATTTTCAGAGAAATAGGTTCTCTCCTATGAGTAATAAACTAGAAAGATGGACTAGAGACTATATTTCAGCTCCACTAATCTCAGTGGCTAATACAGAAGATAATGGATAGTAATAAAACTATTTGCTTTGAATTGTTTTTAAAATTGAACCAGATAAACAACCCTTCAGCAATTTTCAGTCATTATTCTTTTCTAAGGAAGATATTTTAGAATTGTATCATGGCTATAACCTTAGAACCTGTGCTGAGCATCATTTAAAAAAAACTAGGTAAATTGAGGAATTGTAGTATCACTTGCTAAAGCTACTGCATAAAGAACTAAAGGCTAATACAGACATGAAATGGGGACTCTGTCTTTAAGGAGAGATTTGTTTTCCTATTTGAATTAATAGCAAAATATGAAATAGCCTCTCAAAACTGACTTTTAACAGTGTTTTTTCCTTGTCTTTGTCAAAATCTGTCTAAAATACTAGGATGCAAGTCTCATTTTACTCAACTCTATTCCTTTAGTTATTATAAATCATCTTTGCTTTGTCTTTATCTGACTGATTCTCAAAATCACCTTTCTTCAGTATTTCTTTGCTTTGATGTTTTGCAATGTCTGGCTGCTGTGTTCGTTAAGGAGATTTATGACTAAAGTGAGTAGAGACAGGTCTCAGGGAAAATTGCATATACTCTGAACCAATCTTAGAAAAGTTCATTCCCTTTTGGAGATGTATATTTTATGTAATTATTTTCCATATGTAACTTTTAGTAGTATCCCTTCTAAACCTCCTGTATAATAACCTTAATATCGGTTATATGAATCTCCTGGCAGATGTTCAGGTTGATGAATGCCTCAAAAGGTTGTGGTGGTGTTGTTTTGGGGTTGTTGTTTCGGGGTTTTTTTTATTACTGACATGCCAGCTTTTGTTCCATGATTGGGAAAATCAGTGGATGCTTAACTGAAATAGGTGAGCATGTTTCTTCCTTATAGATCACCACGGATAAATCATACATGCCAGTTGCTTGATTTCCACAAGGCAAATCCAGAGAGGCTGGATGAAGAGTAAGATATTCAATGCAGCAGGCAGAGCTTGGGGTTAGGACCTGAGCCACAAGAGCTGGATTCAGATGACGTGTACAGGAATACTGCTTCTCCTCTGTGACTTTAAGCAGATGATTTCTTCTTTGGCACTTTAATTTTCTCTGAGCTGCAGGCAGGCTGTTTCTTGTTCCTAGGCACTTTGCACCACAGGTCCAGCCTTATTCATTCTCTCATCCTTTAGGCAAAGCCTCTACATGAGCTTTGGGAAGCTCATGTAACTCACTGGGTAAGCTGATCTGCAGCTCCTGAGCTGTTTCTGTCAAGCCAGGGCAGCTCTATCTGGTTAAACACTGTATGCCTGTAGGGTTTTAGGTTTGATCCAAACCCCTGTGGGTATCTTTTCACTAATTCCACTGAGCTTTGGATTAGGAATTTAATGCTTTGTGGGGTGTTTTCAGCGTGGGAAGCATGCACTCATTCCTGGTATTTCAGTCTTGTTTTAAGCTTCTGATTAATTCCTATTTACAGATTTTGCATTCTAATGATTTATAAATTTGTTAAATGAAAGTAGAATTATTTAGGCTTTCTGGGGAATGCAGTCCTAGACACACCTGCTCTAATTAGAGGTTTAATTTCTCTCCTGAGTTCAAGTCTAAATCCTTTTAGCTCTCTAGAGAGACAGAATAAAAATAGTTGTGAGGTATTGAGCAGAGCCAATTACAGATATAAAAGGGTATTGCTGGATGGCCACAAAATCTGCAAAGCATTACCACAGGTACAGAGTAAGATGGTTCAGAGGTTCCCTATAAATCTATCTCCCCAGCAGGCTTGTTAAAGCAAGAGAAGCGATTTTGAGGCATGCAGTTTTGCAGACTTGGCTGTAGATGAATACCTTTTGCATGTGAATGGCTTTGTTTTACGTTGCTGCAGAGTCGTTCCAATTTAGTCTCCCTCTGAGCAATCCTACTGTAACTCCTGACCACAGTTACTGTGTAAGTGGTCCCACAGAGTTCAGAAGGCTCCCTTACAAGTCAAGGCTCGTTGTATGGAGAGATGGTCAGGACAAGACCAAGTGCAAGTTGGAATTCATCTGCTTGAGGATAGATTTGGGATAAATTCATGTCTTTGAATCTTATTATGACCCAAATAGTTTTGTATAGCTGCTGTTTAAGCACTGGAGGTTTCTTAACTTACACAGGAGCATCTTTGCTTGACTGACATTCTTCAAGTGTCTGCCCTATCCCTCTGTCCATGTTGGGGATTATCCTTGTCTTGCCAAGTGAAACAGCTCAGCTACAAATGATGTCTGAACCTTTTGCAGGCACAGAAATGAAATTGTTCTTCTCCCTCTGGCTCGTGGGCTGTTTGATTCTGCAAGTGCTCATAGAGTGAGTCCATGTGTTTGTCTCCCTACAAAACAGAGTTTTGTATGACTGATTTCTTAGAGAAGGGGCAATGCTGCTGCCTAACATAGTTTGTTAGCTTCAAATTTCTGTCCCCAGAGCATGTGTTTGTGGTTTAGTGGTTAAGATATGTAGCTGAGAAGAGGCAGGCTTGAGTTCCAGTCTTTATTTCCTGCTTGCAGGGTAATTCATTAAGGATGTTCTAAATTAACTTCTTTCCCTAGGTCAGGGATATAGTCAATACACTTTCATCAGCTCAGGATCTGTGTTTGGGTTAAATTTTTCATGAAATTTTGTAGTAGGATAAAGAAAGAGAGAAACATAAAGATCTGCAGCTGTTGCTGTGCTTTCTTCTTATTCAGGGTACTTGGCTTTTTCAGACAGTGTGCATCTTCTCAGATTTTTCAGTACCTTCTTGTTAAAAAGGCAGACTGATGGCAGTATCCCCCCTCCCAGGTTATTTTGCTTTTGTTTTCTATTTATTTATTTCTGAAGAATACTTAAATTTTCATTGTAAATGCTCAAATTACAGAGAGGGGGTATAGTCAATTAGAAGCCTGCAGAGAAGGAGCTGTATACACATGCAACTGACCCTATAAATGGATTTTCTGCCAAGTGTTTACAAAAAGCTCATTAGTTATTCTAGACATTTTGATGTGATGAGCTTCCCCAAAAGGAATAAAAATTAGACCTTGTCTCCTGGAAGATGTAGGAAAGTGCTAAATGTTGACAGTAATTACCTTGTCAAATAGTCAAGAATAACGAGACATCAGGTAAACAACTTTGCATTGTTTTATCTTTATCGTGCTATTGTGCTCACTTGCTGCCTTTTTCTCTGGGTTTTATCATTTTGATGACTTGGACTGACACTAATTTGGTTCTTTTGATGGCCTTTCTAGTTCTGACTCCTTCCAGCATTTTTTAAACTTGTTGAATGGTTTGGCAGGGAGCAGTACATAAAAGTCAGTGATTCCTTTTGTGTTCTCTGTCTGGAGCTATTTAGACCTGCACTTTGCCTAGGCACAGCAGAGCTTTAGATTAGCAGTAAAGTTTTTGGAGCAGCCTATCTGGAGTCTCCCAAACTCCAGCAACCTCCACTGGCCACCATCTGAGTCACACATAGGCAGATCAGAGGGTAGAGTTCATCAGTAATCATGTTCATCATCGACTTCATGTGTTTTGGTCAAGGAATTAGGAACCAACATTTGGTCTGTATCAGTTTGCCCTGAAGATATAGATATGCTGCATATATATAAAAGATACCTCTCTAGCACTGTTACCGATTGGTTTGACTGACTTCTGTCAGCCAGGTGGAGTGGCAAGTGTCAGGTTCCATGGTGATTCAGGGTGAGGCCAAGAGATTGAAGCACAAAACAGGTAGACCTTTTTGTGTGTAACATCTAGAGATGGTCACTAGATGGCAACGTTACATAGCTGGAAGGCCTGGTATGGTCTGCATAAATAAATAAAATCCATAAATAAGTAAAAAAGCTCTTTAACTATTTGTTACAATCAGCAGATGAAATGGTCTTTTTAACTCGGGTTATTTAGCCAGGGTGGAAGATTTCCATGAACCTGTAGGTTGAAGAAGTAAGTTATTACTGCAGATTACACAGCCATCTCAGAAATTAAGTAACTATTTAGAAAGCTTGTGTTAATCATTCTTAGGTAGTCTGAGGACAGGACATTCTGCATTTGCTAAGAGATGCTATACTTACTGTTCCTCAGGAAATAATTCTTCATTCAGAGGGAGGTGAAGCACTGGAACAGGCTCCCTAGGGAAAGGGAAGTAGTCACAGTGCCAAACCTGACAGAATTTAATAAGCATTTGGATAATGCCCTCAGGCACATGGTGTAATTTTTGGGGTTGTCCTGTGCCTAGATAGGAGTTGCACTCAGTGACCCTTGTGGGTCCCTTCCAACTCAGGACATTCTATGGTTTTCACATGACTTTTTTAGAGTAAAGAGCTGTACAAGTTCTGTAGAAGTAAAAAAACATAAACATGAACAGTGTGCATTTCAGACTGACAAACTCTGACACGATAATATGATGTACAGTATGTGCCAGAAAGAGTAAGCATTACATCACAGCACAGGGCTTGTGCTGAAAGTAAGCAATGTGGAGTTCCTGGAAGATGTGAGCTGGAGGCACGAGGTCAAGTGTGTACTGAGATCTTTGTTGTGGAGTTCTAGGTGCTTTTGCTCAGAAACTCTGGTGAATATCACAGATTGTACCTAAAGGGAGATTGCTGGGGCCAAAAGCCTGAGGTTTCTTCAACTCCTACTTGGGCAGCTTCCAGGAGTGAGGACATAGAATCAATTTGGACTGCATGAATATACTATTAGAGGAGTAGAATTCAGAAATCACTAGTGAAGACAGGGAATATTATTTCTTAATTAAAACAACTCAAAACAAGATCGAGCATTTATTGGTTAGATAAATATAATCCTTTAAATACATTATAAACTTTGAAGGCTCCATCATGGCTAGGCTTCACGAACGAAGCTCCGGGGAGGGGTCCATCCACGCTCCTCATAAGCGCTTTTTATAAGCGCGCTGATGGCTGAAAAGGCCAAACTTTGAAGACTAAGCAGAATAAAAACCTCATGTGTGGCAGGAGACACAATTTTCTGCTGAAACAGTAGCAGGTGAACGTAGTAAAATGGTGTTTTCTGTAACTTTTGTGAGGACAGAGACTCCACAGGCACAAAGCTTTTTGTTTCAGATTCACTGTATTGCACAAGAATTTCTTTTGCAAACTGGAAATTGCAGACTGGGGGAAGACCACATGTGTACATCAGTATATATATAGCCATGACATCCTGGGATCAAAATTAAGTGTAGCATGTTCTGAGAATGTATTCCCATTAAAGACAGGGAAGAATTAATGTTATGTTAATAAAGAATTAATATTCTGGAGAAGTTTATTTCTGATTCTGATCTATCTATATGATAGTTCTGGTCACCCTGTGTTCAAGGAAGATAAACTCATACTAGGACAAGTGTTAGCACAGCCCCAGGTCTGTAAAGCCATAAGAAACTACAACAACTTTTGTTGTTTAACCAGCAAAATGAAGGCTGGGAGACTGAGCCTTTAAAGGGTGACACTGTGTTTGGGATTGCTGTGGGAATACTTAATCGTAGCAGCAGTCTGAGTCCTGATATGGGGATTCCAAAAGCTGAACTGCACTTCTACTGATACTGGCATGGACTTAATTTTTCCTCTTATCTCTGCCAAGCTGAAGAGCTTCAGTCAGAAGTAGAAGCCTTCTTTTTTGATATTAAGATGAAAAGGGCAAGATTTTAAATCTCCATTCACTTTCATGCTACTTCATTGTTGCTCGCATGGTCTGGGGAAGATAGAAAATGGTCTGAAATGTGTAGGGTAGAATGTAGAATGCCAAGATAATTCACATCTTCAGCTATATGTCTCCACATGTTTTCTCCTCTCACCTGTACACCTGAAAAAGTAACTTCTGGTCTTGTCTGCTTCTCAGTCAATATAGCACAATATGATAATACCAAATGACTGCTGTGACACTACGTTTTCCATGCTCTGAGCCTGAAACCCACAGTAAGGGAAAAAATTCCATGCAGATCAGCCCCACCTTGTCCTATTACAGAGAACGACAGAAGAAGGAGGGGAGACATGCTAGTATGTTCACATATTTTAAATGTAACTAGTGTAGGTAGTGGAAATTCCAGGCATGTTGACACACAACTTCAGTTTCTTTCATCTTTCCATGAGAACAGGAGCAAAGTGCACCATTTAGCAGAGACATCCACAGGGAGGAGCCCCATGCTTGCCAAAGAAGGGTCTAACTCTATCCTGTTTTTCACTGCTGCATCCACAGAGAGTAGTAGCCTTGTCTTGAAGCATAATTAGCTCCGAGGAAGAATTTTATCAGCCTAGTCTTTGGGGAGTGGTAGGGTGTAAACATTTATTAAAATGTTATTTTGGGGTCATAATTCTGTCAGGATTCATACTTGTCAGATGCAGATAGAAGAAGAGTCTTACCTCTCCACAGGGACTGTTTGTGTTTTCTTGTGAAGATGTACATCAAATAGGGCATTTCTCCTCAGTCTGTGAGATTGTACAAGGGTAGATGACATTTTCATATTTGGAGTAAGAAAATAGTGCATAGCTTTTTACACTGATTGCCACAGATATCAGGTTTGATTTCCCCCCTCCTCCTTCCTGAAAACTGCACTCAGCTGCTTTTAAGTTATTGGAAGGGACAAGATAAGTGTTTTCAGCTCTGTGATCTTCCCTAGGCTTGCTGTGACTGGATGGATTGCTTCATCTTGCATCTTGGTTTCCTTTTGGTAGAAGAAGGTTTCCTTTCTATGGGAAGCTCTCTTACATCTTATCTCACATAAGAGAACATGGTTACCTATGGGCTATCTAGGAGAATATCCCAGGATGCCATTTAACCTCTTGTGAATTTTCTAGCTGGGGAGTGACTTCATTTAGATTACATCTATGTACCTAGTGGAGAAGGCAGATGGGTGATGACTTTAGGGTTACCTGCTGCTGACTCTGATGGTTGCAGCTCCCTTCCTAGTGAAGGAGATAGTATCATACTGACCCATTATGAGTTGCAGTGCATGTGCTTCATTGAGCAGAGTCGCATGGGAGGGTGGCAGGATTACAGGTGTCTAATTCCTGCTTTTCCCTCTCCAGTTAATCTGTTCTTGTGACATGATTGGCAAAATTTCCCCAGACATCAACAGGACTATGATCAAACCTCAGGACCCTGTTAAAAAAAAATTTTTTTTAGACTGAATTGCATTTGAAATGTGAGTAGGAATTAAAGTGCAGCCTTCTGATATCACCTGCCATTACCTTTGCCAGCTGAATGCACAAATACACTTCAAAAGCAGGAAACCAACATGTTCTTAAAGTCTTACTTTTATCTTGCTGTTGCACATTGCTGAATCAAATGCCCTGAGGTAGTTGACTTCACTTAGAAGCCTAATTCTCATCTCATCTCACAAAACTTTTATTCTGGAGCAGCCCTAGTACTCCCTTTTGGATCTTGCCTATGTAGTTTTCACAACAGTGATACCTTTCCTAATTTGGAGGGATGGCTGAACTTGCTCCAGGAAATCATAATGTTTAGAGGGCCTGCTGATACCTGTTTTGTCATTCCCGGACACAGATGTCTGCCTCTGAGGGACAGATATGCAACTGTTCTTCACTGTTAAGTGAACATGAGCAGTGCCTAACACATTCATTTGTACCTACTGAAAACTGCTCTGTTCCTCACTGCTCATTAACAGTGAAATTGATAACATCATCTGATTGTCCCAGCATGAACCAGGCTCCTGTGATTGATTAAATGCAGAGGCAAATTTGAGACAGTAAATTAGTTGTAGAAGTGATTTCTTGCAAGAGGACCATGGAAAGTAGTACTGATTACTGTTGCACAGTAAACCACAGGGGTCTTTGTCTTTTGCCTCTATAGAGCCTTTAATGTATTGTGGCATTTTGTTTCCTCCATGGCTGTGTAATGAAGAGGGATTAGGTTGTGGTCATGGGAAGGAGCAGAGTGTGGGTAGATGTCAAGAGGTTTGTGCTGTGTTTTGGCTGTTTTAGTCAGACTTCCTGCTCATGTTGAGGTAAGCATCTTTGCTTCTGCTCTCCATCTATGAAAATGAAGCTAATGTGACTCTGCAGTTGCCTGGGGACACCAAGAGGCTCAATGCTAAGAGCTGATAATGACTACCAGCAAGTGAGCCTCTGGAGAGGGATTATACCAAACAGTTTTATCAGCTCAGTAGAAAAAAAAAAATAAATCCCTTTATGTTCTTCAAAACAGGTAGGAGTTGTGGAGTCAGTGCCTCAGGGTTAAGGAGACTTTTGAGTGTCTAAGAAATGCCTGACTGGGTTTGAAGACACTTTCCCTTTTTTACATCTAGAAGTGGAGATTACTTGGAAGCCCAGGAGCTAAAGACGGCACAGGCACTTCTATAAGACCATGAGAGGAAGCAAGACAACTGATTTTTTGGGTCAAGAGTTTACAGAAATAGCTGGCCTGGGATTTCTCCAAGTGAGAAAGCAGCCTACTGTACATCTCTCTTTCATTTAGGGGAAGGACTTTACATTCTTATTTCTTCTTAGGGTAGCTTTGATCACTTAGTGAACTTTAGTTCTCTCTGAAATTGCCTGCCCTGCTGAAGTAGGTCTCCAAACCCTGACCACTTGCAGCCTTTCCTGCCACACAGTCAATGTTAGTATTTATAAAGTGCCTCTTGGATCCTCATTCTGGCAGGGCTGTATAAAACCAGAGACTGTTTCTGCACAGAGGCTGAGAGAGTGGCTCACATCCAGAACTGAAGTGTTTAAAATTGACCATTCAGATTCAACATTCTATTAGTGATTGAAGGATCCCTGTCTAATGACTAACTAGTACAGAAAGCAAATTACCTGGAGGCTATTCCAGCTCTTTTAAGGATAAAGGACACTAGTTGTGGTGTTTTTCATTGGTGTCAGGTTATGATGGGGGACTGTCAGCTTGTGAGCTTATTAGCTAGCATTCCCCTAGCCTCCTCTGCAGGGTGCAACCAGCAGAGCAGTTAAACATAGTATTTGGGCCACGCTCTAATACCAGGAAACATGTTGTGGCACTGAGTTTAACTTCCCTCTTTCCTTCCCATGCA
Source organism: Bucco capensis (assembly GCA_013396975.1). Taxonomy (NCBI): domain Eukaryota; kingdom Metazoa; phylum Chordata; class Aves; order Piciformes; family Bucconidae; genus Bucco; species Bucco capensis. The sequence goes on along the minus strand of VWZO01009081.1, from coordinate 326,700 downwards.
CTGCTCTCTTGCTTTCAGCAGTGCTGGTATTTCTTTCAAGGCCTGATTCTACTTTGCTATGGCATCTGCAGCACCTGTCAGTCTGTCTGCACAGAGAGTATGGGACCCGGTCCTCTAGCTCTGAAGCTTTTAGCACAAATTGAAGTGTGTGTTCTCTTTGCAAGTGCAGTTAATTTTATTTCCTCTCAGAAAAACCTCAGCAGGGTAAGAGAGCATCACATAGCATTCTCCTCATGTTTCCTTAGTGACATCCCTGCTATGTTGTCCAGATAAATAACAAAGCCAGGTCTGCGGCTTGGTCTTGGAAGATAATAAAAATGAACTCCAGCTGCCTTTGTTCTGCTGTATATAAACTGTGTGCTCCAGAACCAGAATTTGTGTTCTCTTTTCTGGCTATTGGTGGTGCTGATGTACGGGAGAAATGCTGTAGCTTGCATTCTGCAAGCAGTGTTGATAGTGTGGAGCAGAGACTAATACAAATATGGCTATTCAAGTATATAATAAATTAGGCAATGCTGACATGGATGTGATAAGATACAAATAGGTAACATCGAGTAGTTGTGCTTACTAGAGCAGTTTCTCCAGAAGCATAATCAAGTAGCTGATTCCTGTGCTCTCGCACTCTTCTTTCCCTCCCTCTTGCACATTTTTTCTGCCTTCTCTCTCCCAAGTTAATGTGTGTGCTTCTTCCTGCCACATCAGCCTTGGAATCTAAAGATCAGCCTTTGGAGGGGGGATGAATTCTTTAAAAAGAAGGAATAACAGTAGAAACTGGAATTAGCTTACTGTTTTCTGAGGCAAATGGCACAGACTGAAAGGAGCCATACTGACTTACACATGCTGAAAGTCCCACCGTCAGTTTTTGAGTGTAGTCAGGCTGCTTCTGCAGACATTTCTCCCTTAGGAGGTGTTTAACATGAAGCATGTTAGTGGGATGGGAGATTGTGGCAACTAAAGAACACTTGAGAGAGGTTTGTTTGAAGCCTGTCTTTATTTTGATGGACCTTCTGAAGCAGGTTGGTGTTTTTTTCCAGCTAGAGCAGGGAGATAGGACATAGAGCTGAAGCTCAGGCTGTCCTTCAGCCAGCTCACCCCTGCCAGCCTGCAGCTGCCACGTGCTTGGGAGGAAGTAGGGGCATAAATAGGCCTTTGCTTCCAAGCAGAGTTGCACAGGGAAGGCTTACCATCTATCCATGCCCTTCTTGAGCCTGTCATGCCGTTGCAGGAGAACAAGGAAGCACAACTGAGACAGTAAAACTAGATTTGCAAGGAATCCACTGTAACCCTGGAGGCTATGAGAAAAATGGTGTGGTGCTTCAATTTCATTACTGTTTCCTGAGTTCATAAGGCTCCTATCATTTATTATTTGGTGTGAGTGTTAGGGTTTTAGTACAGTGGAGGTCATCCATCTGTGACTTTGGCTTTGCTGTCTAATTGTGACACCCTCTTCTCCCTGACTTGCTTTAAAAAGAAAAGGCAATTTGGAGTCTGATTTTTGTATTTTTTTTCTTTTTTTATTAAGAGAAGAGTCATGTCTTCCCTCTAAGGAAACACCTGGAAAATTAGCATTTTATGGTGTGCCAAATTAGTTCCTTTGAAACTGCAAGGTGAGAAAGATTAAGTCAGAGGCTTATTTCTTCAGGTCAGTGAAAAACTTGCATGGCCAGCAACAACCCATTCCCTGTACAGGTAGCTCTGAAGACAAGATCAACGTTTTGCTTGTATTGATCCCTTCTCCCCACTCACAAGACTTATTCTGGACTCATTTAAAACTGAACACCAGCAGTAAAAGAAAGCCTTGGAAGGTTTGCATAACCTACTAGTGGAAGGAAGGTCCAGCACTGGATGTGAAGACTCTTGGCCAAATATAGCCTTGGTGCTTCTAATCTGGAATTTTCTCAGACATGTAGGATGATCTTGTGTGTAGCTGCATATCTGTGTATTTTTTCTTTGAATGTAGTCTTTCCTAAACAAGATACACCTACTCACTAAATGTGTACAACAGCTCAGCTGTAAGGAAGTTTCTGGGACTGGGAAATAATGTAAAACTTTGGGTTTTTCATGTTAGTAAAAGCCATTCAGGAGGTCAGCAGCCCATCTGTTTTATAAGCATGGCTCTTACCCAGGAACCACATGCAGAAAATAAAAAAAAACAGCAGGTAAATTCTTTAGTTGTATGTCAGGCTCCCACAGAATCACAAAGGTTGGAAGAGACCTCTAAGATCATCAAGTCCAACCATACCTATCACTAACATACCACTAGACCATGTCTCTAAGTACCACATCTAAATGTTTCTTAAATACCTCCAGGGATGGTGTTTCTACCACCTCAGTCACTCTTTGTCTGATTTATGATTTAAACAAATAAAGAGAATATTCTTGATGAGAACTGTAGTTTGTATTAAATAGATCATTAGGCAAGGTGGCTGCCTTATTATCAAAGTTCAGTTAATGACTTTGTATGAGGATTTGCCATACTCTGGTCTCCCAGTGCTGGTAGAATTTGTCATATTTAAAAGGCAAGATGCTGTGCTGATTGTGTTCATTCTGCTTACTTTTTTACCTGTGAAGAATAACCTTGCATGCTGTGTAAGGACATACATTGTTCAACAAGAATGACATCATTCTGATAACTTCAGTGAGGAATTAGAGCTGCTAAATGCTTGGGGGTGATGGGGCCCATCAGCTTCTGTGTTGCTTGATTTGGGAGGTTTATGTTCAGTCATTTGAAATCCCACAGGGATGAAAGTTAATACCTAGGTTTTCAGGCTAAATGTGCAAACTTTCTAAAATATCATAGATGAGATATCATCAGATGAGATAGTGCTGGCTACCTCTCTGTGCAGCAGCACTTCCAACTTTGTGTTCTCACCTCTGGCAGCGGGCACTGTGAGGGAGAAAGGAGCCTCCTTGGAGAGGAATTTGGGCATGTGTCTGGTTTAGATAGGGCTTTAACTGGTGTATTTTAAATGTCACCTAAGGCATGTGTTGTGGTGTTGCTGGGGAAGAGTGTCTCTTTAGGATATCTCCTTCCAAATTGTACCTGGTACTGATGAAACATTTGCCTATGCTCTGTCCAAGTGTGAAGCTTGTGTTTTAGAATTAGTCCCTGCTCTCTTGTTGATGCTGGAGAAGGGCCATGGAGTTTGTCCTTGTTTAGGGTAGTAACTCAGTTTTTCCTGGTGTGGTACCACTTTATCTAAAGTGATGCTTCTTATGGAGCAAACAGCAAAGCTCACAGTTCACAGGGACTTCATTGATTGGCTCAGCAACACTTTTTGTCTGTCAGACACTTCATAGAATCCTCAGCCCTGAGGTTTGAATCTGGCCTTCCCATGTGATATAGGAAGCTTGTAGGGGTTAAACAGCAAAGGAACATGTGCATAGCTCATGCACTTTTTTCATTAAAGGCAGTTTACTCATCTAAAATTGCTATGGGGAGAAAAAAAATGTTCTAGATTGATTTTATAGAATTTCATGGAATTCTTATTTTTATTGGAGAGGGAGGGGAAAATGCCAGCTTTCTTATAATGAAGAGTCCTACAGGACGACTGCTTTTTGCTTTCGAAACAATGGTATATATAAGCCTGGGGAAAGAATAGTGTGTTTTGTCACTCTTCTATCCTGTCTCAGAGCCACCCACAGAGAAACTGGTAGGAATTGTCTCTTGATCATGGAAGATGGATTGGCCCATGGCAAGAGCTTAGCTACCAGGTTTCAAATTTAGCATCAATTTTTGCCTCTGGATTTGAGCAGTTTACAACAGGTTTTTGACTTGAAGTGCAAAATTATGGTTGTAGGGAAATACGGCATTTTTGCTGCTGAAAAGTAATATATAAGGACGTGTGTGAAATAGATGTGATCTTCTCATTCCTTAAGCAAGTTGTCTGAAAAATCCAGTTGCTCTGTATTCAACTGTCAGGACACTTAGCACAGTCTGAATGCCAGAATTTTATAGGGAAAGTTATGTTCTGTGGTATTTTAACTTCAGTAAAGATTAAAGGCAAGCTCCAAGTCTTGCTACCCTATCCTGAGTATTTATTTTTCAAACTAAAGAAGCTAATCTATTTCAATTTCATTACCTCCCTCTCAGCCCTACTAATGAATTTGAGTTGTTCATATGCATCCGCTAAAGGTGAACAGATACACTTGTTGGAAGAAAAATGTCTTATCTTTCCAGATATTTTCGTTTTTGATTTTCATAGGGTCACTAACTGCTTATCTTGCTTTGTTGCCATAGAAAATACCTACAGCATCTGAAATCTGTGCAAAGTGCTTTAGTATATCACCAATAACAGTAAAATTTACATTTTTAAGGCTAAATCTTGTTCCTAGCTGCAAGCTGATGACTACCTAGTGTTTGACAATGAGGCCAATACTCTGATCAGGCTGCAGATTGATGAAATATGGCCTTATTACATTGGGAATAAATATGGACTCTTTGTTCTGCTCTCGTGATACTTCCCCTCCATCTACAAGAAGTAAAGGAGTCTTCCTCAAGATGAACCCAGTGGTTCATCCTGTGAAATCCTTTTTCTGCCACTGCTTAGTACTTTTTGATTCAGTAAAAGATTCAGTGACAACAGATGTGGTGGGAATGACAGTGGATTTCATTTCCCATTGGTTAGTGGTTAATTCATGCTTTGGTTTCTGACTGACTTCAGTAAGAAGGGATGCAAGAAGGGATAGTGGCATTTCAAATCTTCTTATGAATAGATGACTTTCTTAATGCAGTGTTTCTGGAAATTAATAAATATAATAAGAAATAAATATAATATTGCCAATAATGATTGGGAGGTGATCATCTCTTTGGAGGTGGATTCCATCCAGAAATCTGTGACATCTGTGAAAGCAAAAGTTTAGAGGGAGATGCTAAGTCAGCTCCTTTGTAAAGTGCTCCCTTCCCTGTTTTGCCATCGTTCAGTTTTAACAGATCATGTCACAGTTGTATGCCTTTAGTCCCTACTATAAACACTCAGTTTTCCTGAGTGCCTGAGTCTTATGTGAATGACGAAGCAGCACATTCTGTGTCTGTGGGGCATAGTTTTGGTGTAGTGTTTGGGGAAAGAAGGTGCAATTAGAACTAACCCATTAACTGGAGTAGCTCTTTATGTACCACGCTGACTGCAGACCTCTGGGGGGGTTAAGGCATTGTCAATTAGCCTACATCTGTCCAGCAATAAGGTTCTCTTTGATCTCCTAGGTTGAATCTGATTTTATTTGTAAGTAAAGTTGGGAAGTGCAGACTGAAAGAGATAAATGAAAATGTTGCAAAATGGCTCCGAATTTGGTATTGAAATTGTGGAAAGGATATGTTTTTGTTTATACTGCATTTTCTATGTCACTGTAAAGTGAGTTAAGCCTTGTCAGCCAAGCTGGCATAACTTAAGAGCTGTTGGGTGCTAACAATTTTTTCAAGTAATAAAAGAAATGTGTTTTGAAAAAGTCCATGTGCTATGACTTGGGGACAGGCATTTTATATGGTAATATCACAGTCTTTTATTCATGGCCATTCTAGAAAGGATGTTGATGGAATAAAATGAAGGGTGCTTCTGACTGAGCTGGAGAAACTACCATGTTTTCTGGTGAAGATAATATGGAAACTCAGCATGTCTTAGTCTTGGTCAGTTGGCAGTCAAGTAATTTTTGTCTACTAATTAAGTCCTTTTCTAAAGGAAGTTTTGTGTTATCAAAATCATAGGGCATCTGAATAATATTATTTAAAGATTTTACTCAGAGGTAATTTTCTTTCCTTATATTTTTCCCTGAGCATAAGGCAATCTGAAGTTAATGAAGCACGTCTGGTAGGGATATTATACTTCATGGATGCATCAAGGGTGAACTGTTAGCAGGGCTCAAAAAGCAGTTGAACAAAGCAAATACACCAAAATGTCACCACTAGAGACTTGGACAAATGTAAATTCACTTTTTCTACTGCTCTTGTGCAAGAGACTATTGAAGGAGAACCATTGCCAAGAAATAGGTAAAAAGTAATGTTTAAAAATCTTTACAGAGTAAGGGAATGCATTCACAGTGATGTTATGTCACAACCTTACTCGCTGCAAGAAACTGAGCTGGTTCCTCTTGGTGAAAAGTGCACCTCTCTAATCAAACAGTTTTGGAGCACATCATAAAGAACTGATTAACATAGTTTACTTTTAAGATATCAGAAGCATAAGGTGTTCATTATTTCCTATTTGCCTCCTCCTACTGAGAGGCTTCCACAACGTTCCATAGCAGAATTTGGTGCTCATGGTTGAACCAGAGGTCTCATCTGATATGTTCAGTTCCTCTGTTCCTTCCACATTCCTCTGTCATAAATGCAGATTGCCTGCTTGAAAGTAACCCTTGCTTTCAAGGTACAGAAGTAGTACTCTTAAGCAGCACCTTCCAGTGCACCAGGAAAAAGAAAGTGAACTTTGTTTCATTGTGCAATTGAATGCAGTAACTTGGTATTTTTCAGTGGTGTTGCTAAAAGTACAAATGTGAGAGCCAATCCTACTCCCTCTGACCTGAGGCTGGATTTTGTCCCAGTTGAGCAGTGAAGCTGCACTACCACTGTTGTGGCAGAACAGGCAGCAGGTTCAAGCAGCATGGCACTACACAAACCAGAAATGATATACAAATTACACACTGCATGAAATAGTCTTACAGTGGCTTCTTCACATATTCTTGGGAGGTGTAATTTTCATGGAATGGTAATAGTCCTATTGGAATCCACATTAAATCCTTGGTCCAGCAAAAAGAAGCAAGGAAGAGCAACTCCCTGAGCTAAAACTGAGCTGAGATATGTGTGTCCTATCAACAAGCCCCTCTGGTTTTGTTGTTGTTCTTAGGTACAAGAACGTAGACTGTAGGGAGTGGTTTCTCTCTGATCTTTTTGGGGAGCTATGCATGTGAATTCCTGGACATTTCTGCCTAATGTTATTATTGTTCTTCCACTGACTGGAATTGTGAGCACAGTGAGGCTATATGAAGCACTAGGGTTAACAGGATGAATGTGGTCCTGGATTAGTTTCACCCACTTTATTCTTTTTCTCCTGTTCTCTGTAGTCATTTTATCCACTTTGACTGGTATTATAGTCACGTCTTCCACTGCCAAGCCTTCATTTCAGTTAACAGCCTCTCTACAGTTACCATAGAGTCCTGTTATCTTTGTTTCTATTTACAGTGTGAATAGATGTCCATCACTACATTGTTGATCATGATGGGCATCAGTAACACAATAAGATGTCTGGGGAACTAGTCAGCTTCTGAGAAGAAAGTGCTGTGGCTGCTAATGCCTCCAAGGAAAAGGAATTTCATGCGAGGTGAAAACTCTAGTGAAGGACACAGCAGCCAGCACAGTGCATTTGGAAAACAAAATCTGCACGGGACAAGAAAAACAGTAATGGGAGACTTTTAGTTTCCCTCTTGTTTTCTGGGTGAAGATAGCAAGACGTAATGTAGAAACCAAATGTTGATGTAGTCATCAGTAGCTGGTTCATGGAGCAATTGATTAACAAGCATGGATGTGAGTATACTTGCCTTTCTGCCAAGTGATGTGTAGGTTCTGAATCCTTCAAACTCTGTAATGTGAACTATAATGTTCAACATCCTTGTTTTAGATCAAGGGAAGCCTAAATATCCATCACAGCTGTCCTCAACATGGAGAAGGGTAGTTGTGTAAAAATGAGGGATCATCTTGCCACCAAGCTGGCATGAAGGCTACTTCAGGACATTTCACGTGTGAGGAAGTCATGATTTCTTTTTGCCCCAAACAGATTATTAGAAATAAGAAGAATCTGTCAAGAAGCTGAAGTTATTTTTGAAGAAAGAAAAAGAATCCTACTCTGTCAGGTTATATATAAAGCTCAATTTTATTTTGTCGTATCAACTACGAAGATGGATCCAAAGTTTTATAATAATTAACATGTATTTCTTCAAATGCATCAGGAGCATGAAGGCTGCCACAATATTATGTGTAGGAGTAATAGGTGGTTGAGGTATAAGAGGAATACTTAAACTTGTTAAGGCCAATGCAAGGAAATGTCATTAATTCTTTGCATTGTTGTTCTCTATGGAATAGTCTGGGGAGATTTCCCATGCCACAAACTTTCCTGTGGGGTACCCTTGAGAAAGTCACTGCAGCTTCAGAAAGCCTGTAGAAGGTTATAGAACAAATTGTCAGCAAGAAATTGCCAAGACTAGATTGTGCACGTCCAAAAGCTCCAGGGGAAATAGAGCTTACAGCACTGTATGACCTCTGGTTTAGAGCTGCTTTTGTACCTGAGAAGTGGGAGGAGATAAATGTACTGCCCAACTTCAAGAGATTTCCAGGGTGGTTTGGGGAATTCTATGCCTGTAAGTCTGATATAAATACTTGGTATAGTGTAGAAACTATAATAAAAGTTAGAGTATATTTAGATGAGTATTGTGTACTTGGGGTGAGTTAGAATGCACATCTGCCTTGCAAACGTATTGCTGTTCTCTGTAGGAATCAACAAGCATGCAGATAAAGACGATCTGTGTGGCATAGTCTAATCTGCAAATGAAGCTTCCCCACTAGAGGATTTTAGGAAATCCTAAAGCAGTTATGACTCCAGAAGGATTGTTCTAGTATGGATAGATAATTTGACTGAAAGTTGGAAAACAAGATGAATGGTCGGTTCTTACAGTATAAGGAGATCCTACAGGAATGTGTGTATTGGGACCTGTGTGCTCTTAACTCTGCTCACAAATGACTTGGAGAGAAGCTGCTGGTGATACTAAATTATCATAATAGAGGCGATTGGCTGGAGAACTGCAGGAAGACACTCAAAAGACTGAGTGTCAGATGATACTCACTGTAGATAAAGTGACCCATACAGGGAACAGAAATCTAGTTCTCAATAAAGATGAGGAGTGAGCTGAGCTCGTACTGGGAAGTAGGATCTCTGTTGTGAGAACCTGAGGTTTCAGTGGATAATTCTGAGAAAAGGTCAATTTACTTACTAGTGGCCAAAAAAGCAAATCAAATGTTGAGGCTTATAAAGAAAGTATTACAGAACAAAACAGGACATTATGTGGGAATATGTTGTGTGCCTGCATCTTGAATAGTATGTGAAACTCTGATCTCTGTGTTTAAAGAATAATGTAGTAGAACTGAAAGGTTTGGAGAAGGACAGCAAGGATGATCAAAGGCAAAAAAGTCTTTTGTAGGAAGCTATGACATAGTGAGCTGAGGTTTCAGTTCTGAAAGAAATATCTGAGGAGTCTCTGATATAAGTCTATCAGAAGTAGTATGTAGAGGGTTGAATATTCACTTTGTTGAATATTCACTGTGTGTTCCAACTCAAGAACTGGTGGATATCAAATGAAGCTAATAGGAGAAAGGCTTAAAGCCAAAAAAATTTGATTCCTCATACAAAAGGGTAGTGAACACATGAGTTTTTGTTAAAGGATGTTGTCAACATGTTTATGTTAGTTTGAGGAAAACTAGGGAAGTTCAGGAAAGAAATAGTTGGGGTTGGGGGTTCCTAATTGTATAGATACTGCAGTAGCTCACATGCCTGAGCTAAAACACCTGGAGGCTGGGACAATGTTCAAGATATTGTGCTTATCTGGTATGTGATCTTCTCTCACAATGGCTCCTGCTGATTACAGGTTGTGGCAGGGACAACTGAACTTCTAGCCTGATCATCACTCTTCTGTGATGGATCAGACCAAGGGTTCAAGCAGGACCATGATCTGCCCCCAGACTAGGAAGCTGCAGGAGCTGTGGTGGCCACTGTACAAAGTGCAAAAGACGAGCAGGTTCTGTAGTGCCTAGCCCCTTCACTGGCCTTTCACCCCAGCACAGGATGAATACCAGTTGTTAGCAGTTAGTTTTCCAGTGTTGCAAGAGCTCCTTACAGATGTTCATGGGTGACATGTAGTGCAACTACTGAAAAAGTGGATTATGTGGATTTGGCTGGTGCCCTTTTGAGATTGGTCTATACTGAATACATTGTGACCTGAGGGGTTGCCCTGCAACTTGCTCTCCAGTATCCAATGAAAGTAACAATAGTCAGGGTACTGCATAATGCTTCTGCAAGGTTTCTTTTTCTTTTAGTATTACTGAGACTAATTTGTTGGGTTTTCTTCTCCCTTGACATTTATTTTTAGACACATCTTTCAGAACCTCATCAGATCTCCCAGAAGTGAGGGAGAATCTTTCCCTTAACTTTCCAGCTTTGGAGCCAGTCCAGGAGTGTTCTCCTTGCTGTGCTGTACTCTTCTTTCTGTTAAGAGTAGGGAATTGGTCCTGGAGAACCAATTTACCACAGTCCGCACGTGAAAGTTTTGATAGCTGAGTGTGATGGAGATGCAGGAAGCTGTGCAGAGGGAAAATGTGGGTTTCTGTTTTTCCTGTAAATCATTGGAACTAGTGTATATTTCCATTTCTAATTTCTGGGCTTGGATCCAGGAAAAGAGCAGAGTAAACTGTATGTTCATCTGTTTTTTGCCCCTGTACAGAGAAAAACAAATACAGAGCTTGTACTCATTGGAAATGAAATAGCAGCATGTTCCTTTTAACTGCTTTTCATTAGAAGTTAGTGAGCTGCAAAGGTCTACGTGGGATGTTCAGCCTGGAGCTGAATCTGAGCTCTGCTGTCAAAGCCTGGGAATGTCACAGTTTTCTGTCCAGTTTCTAAAAGCCTGGACAAAATGGCATGGTGAAGGAGAACATCAAGACAAGGTCCTATGTTTTAGCATCACTCTGACCATTTTGGGTAACATCTGGTAACTGCACTTCACGGCTTATTGAGGTCAAGCTGCTGCTGTGTAGGTGTGAGCTATTGCATTAATATGGCTAAAGGCTGAAGCCAATCAGTCATACTGTGCTTGCTCTATTTTCTACTGACCCATCCTTGTCCAGCAGCAGCTGTTCAGAGTGAGGCTGTTCAGATGCTCAACAGTAATGGCTATCTACCCTGTCTTTGTACATTGTGTTATTCTATTATATTAATATAATAATATTATATTATATTAATGCAATGTACATTGCATTAATAACAAGGTTGGGAATAATGTCTAAATGGTTTTACTCCTAGCTCAATTAAACCATTTAGGGAAGAAAGTTCTGTATAGCATTATCCTATGGAAATGTAATTAGTCAACAAAGCAGTGGATCTGCCAACCTCATGCCTCTTTCTGTTGAGGTGCTCTAAACTTAGGATGCTGGGCTAGAACTGCAGTGTGAGTGATACAGGGTGATATTTTTGAGCTCAGTCCCAAGGACATGCAAGAACATGCTCCTATGCCTTGAATACTGGTGCTCTGACACCCAGCAGAACTGCCACAGTTAGCCTGCTTGTTTATGGCTGTTGTCTGCACTTCCTAAGAGAGATCACTGAAGCCCAGCTGCCATGAGAGGCTCCTCAGAGCCATGTTTAACTCTGTATCTTCTGTTATCAGCCAGATAGTCAGTTCTTCACCCTGGAAAGCTGGAGCTGGATCTGAGAAGTGCAGTCACCAGGGGTTTGCCTGTGGTGACAAATCCACATCTATATTCCTGATCTTGAGCAGAGCTGCAGATGTGGCTGACTGCAGGGAAACTGAGAGGGAAGCTACCTAGTGGAAAAAAAGATGCTTGCCAATGAAAATGATAAAAATCTAGGCAAGCATTCCGTGTAACCAGCACAGAAATAGAGGGCACAAGTGAGGGGACCCCAAAAATGGGTAAAATGGCAAATAAAACAAGAAAGAGGGAAAGTAATAAGGTTTGGCAGACAAACCAGATGTGTGGATGAAGTTGTATTCAAGGTGGGTTTTAAAGGCTGGGAGCAGGAACCTGTTTTACAAAGTCCTGTCTTTGGACTTCATCTCTTCTTCAAACTTCTCTTCAGACTTCTCTTGTGGCTGCATGTTTTCCATGGTTTTAGCTGAAGCATGGATTTCTTTGATCTGCCAGCTACCATACCTTCCTGCCTGGACTGATCTGTGTGGAATCTGCAGGCAGTTTTCCTGCCCATGTAACAGGCTCTGGCTAAAGAGAGGGCTATGTACAGCTTTCTGTTTATTCTTTGGGGGTGGACTCAAATGTTAATTAGACAGCATTTTGTAACGGAAAGCAGGCAAAAAGCATACACCTCTCAAGTCCTTGCTTGAGCTTGCCAAGCAAGCTTGCTTTTTACTGGTACATCCTGCTGCCTAATATGGTCCTGAGTGGTGGTTGCCAATTCACATCCTTAGGAGTGAATATTGCCTTCTTTCAGTGAGCTGAAATAGCCTGCTTTGACACCACAGACCCTCTTTTGTTGAACTGCCTAATAGGAACTAAATGTTAGCAGGTTCCTGTGTTAATGAACAGCTTCTAAGTCTAAGTACTAGCAATAAAGAGAAGGAAATGAATAAGGACCTTTCCTGTTGAGTTGAAGGGGCTCTGCATTAGGTTCAGTGACTGTTCTTACACTGTATTTCAATGTGGCCTTCAGTGGGCCACAAGGCCAGATTCACTGACTAACTAGACTGTTGACCTCTTGGGGAATGTACAGTCTGGTTTCATGGCAGTTGGGATAGTGTTTTACAGATGAAAAACTGATGTCAATGTGTTGAGGGGCACTCAGATGCACACTTGCTGTTCACAATGATCCTTTATTGCTCTGCCTGACTGACAGGTCACTGCAAAAATAGAAAGGATATCTTATTGCTAATGTTGATCTGTCTTTCTCTGCAGTGGTCTTGAGATTGTATGTGGAGGGAGATGGGGCTTTTAGGAAGATTTTGTGCCTGACTTCAGTGCAGACAGTGCTTGTGTCTGAGCCGTAAAAGCCCCAGGTATACTCCAGGAGCTGGACATGAAGGAAAGCTGCATGCCAAGGCAGGGACTTACTGGTGCATCCTTCCTACCATGCTTTGCTAGCACACTGGAGAAGTAAAATCAGCATATGCTTGCTCTCTCTTCCCCCTGCAGGGGTGCAAGGTATTGTCTGGGAAAAGAGTGGTACAGGCTAATTCTTTAACGTTGTCTTTTCTGTCAGTGTATGAGCCAGCACAACTGATGCTTACTGCACTTGAGCATCAGAGGAGTTATTTACTGCTAGCTGACATCTGTGCTTACAGTAAATAACCACCAGCCTGCAGTGCAATTCCCTCCTGTGGTGTCTCTGGAGCAGCTCAGAACTGTACTATCTTTTGTTAAGGATGCAATACAGCCCTAAACCAAGTAAATACAAATTGTTGTTTTGGTCTGCTTTTCTCTGGCTTTGTGCTTTAAGTAGGGATGTGTGTGTGCTAGATAGGTGTCTGTGGAGGAATGGGTTTGGCATCTTGGGAAAGTGCTTGGTTTGGTTCTTTTTAATCAGGATAAAGGTGAATAATTTTGTTTAACTAGCAAATGAGCTCAGATTGCAGACAGAGAGGTGAGGGGCTGGATTTAGTTCTGGGCACACCTTGACGTTTCTGGTGCTCCTCTGCTGGCAGTTCCAGGGAGTTCTGTCCTTTATTCCCTCAGGAAATTGGGAGAGGTGAACTTGAGAGACAAAAATCCAGTGTTAGCAGCACAGCAAGGGCTCTGCCATCCCAGTTAGAGTCCAGTTGTTCACTGGGAACAAGTGTAGTGTGAGCAGAATCACACTGCAGACCTTCTGAGGGAAAATCAACCCAAGCAAAGCACTGGGAGCAGATTCCAGAGGCCAGGAAGAGTTTTTCATTCACGCTGGAAGGTGAATTTTCATTCCAAGGCTTTCCTCAGGTGGAGAGCTTCACCTGGTCAGCACAGAGCAGGAAGGCATTGGCGTGGTCACTGCAGTCAGTGACAAAAGCTTGGTTCTCTTTATGGCACTGCTCAAAGGAAGGTTTTGGGAAGAACAGACTTTATAAAACTTCAGAAACAGTTTCAGCTGGTAACTAAGCAGAATTAATTATTTCTTATGTGATATAACATAGGAAATATGTCTGAGAAATATTTTGGAAAGTGTTTTAAAGTATTCATTATGTTTCCCAAGATAGAATGAGAACTAGAACTATGTTGATGAAACAAATTGATCTCTCATTGCTAGACATTTTCTTTCTTTAGCAACTGATGAATTTAACATCATGTTAGCTTTTGCAAATGTCATGTGAAATAGATGAGGAAAGCAACTTGGGAGAAAAGCTGTAATCAATCACAAGGTGCCACAGTTCTCTCTTCTCTGTTGATCATCTTCCCAGGAAGCAATTTGAGGAGGGAAAGATTGCAAGTATAAAGAAAATAAAACCAAATCTTCTTCTCCTTTGTGAAAGTGGATTAAGTGAGTCAACAACCATCTTTTTCCTGGAAAAGAAAACCCAGAGGCTGCAGGGTGGTCTAGACTTTACTAAAACCTTCTTACTTATTTGAATACGTGGAAACAATAATGATGTAAAAAATGGCCCATCTGCAATCTGCTAGTTGAACTTCTAAAGTGTAAAGGAGCAAAATGGGATGATGCTGCAAAAGAACCCCCAATTTAAGATGACACCTGGAGCTCAGAGCAGATGATCATAATAGATAATAGAAATCTTCTCTAACACCAAGCTGTGTTCACACTTCTTCCAGGACTGGCTTCACTGACTCTCAGGATTTGTACCTTAGTGTTATGTGTAACTCTTCAGTGCTTTTTATTGTCTGGTAATTTCTATTAAATGGTTACTGCTGTTTCATATCATTCATATAGGTGGTCCTCATTTCTACCCTGCTTACAGCTGTCTGCTGAAGGCTGGAGCTTTGAGGATGCTTGCACAAATAAGGGAACTGCAGCTGTACCACCTGTATGCCCTTTTGCAGGCTGTGTGCTCTGTGTTCTGCTCTGAGGGCACACTGGAGGAGACACAATGCTGCTGTGCTGTGGCCTTATTTTAGGTGCAGCTTATGCTGAGCTTTCTAGCTTGACATTTCAAGAATGAAGCAACAAACTTAGGCTTAAAGCTTTGGGAAGGTATTATACATGGACTTGCACTCTGTAGTGGTTGATGTGACTGCAGCAACTCACCTTCACTCTCCTGGGTGTGAAGTGGGTCAGTATTAGAGCAGCTCCTCTGCTAATTGGTATCCTGGGAATACTGACCTCCAGTGAGGCAGTTTGCCTTCTCACAAGGAAAACCTTTTGGGCAGGCAGTGTATGGAAGCTTGAGTGACACTTGAATTTTGCAGTCAGAAAACATGTCCAAATATCATGAAAATGAAGATAATGTATTTAAAATATTGCATTTAGTGGAGAAATATGTCTTATCTCTTTGGTGGCTCAAATTTCAGACTTTTAGATGGCAAGTTTCAGATTTTCTTAAAGAAGACAAGATGATTCACATGAAAGTTGTGAATGTCAGAGTTGGGGGGTTTAAAGAGAGAAACAAAGTGTGAGGTTCAGTTTACTTATTGCTGTGTACCTTTAGCAGGTAAATTTGCTGCTCAGCTTACCTGTGGAATATACCAGTGGCATGTCTGTGGGAGTGCAGCTGTGCTTGCAGCTAACCTGAGAGCCTTGAGCTTTAACAGTTCCTATTTGTAGGAGGGCTGCAGTCTGCACTTTTTTCTGTTTCCCATCTTCCCTGTGACTGCAGAGCCCTAAGCCTACAGAAACTTTCTCCTGGATGAAGGGATTAGAAAAGTGCTGTTGTATAGTTGGGTTTATACATCTGTATGCAGACTGAACTGTTGACCTGATCTGGTTCCTTTGATGATCTTTCCCTGTATTTCTGCATCAGGCACTAGGGCTGATGTAATATGTCTCTGCTTTAAACACACACTAGTGTTGGGTCAATAAACAAGTCAGAACACTTCTTTAAGTAAGGAAAACTCTGGTGAATGTTATTTTCTTAACTCTGGCTGCCAACAGTGCTGTTTGGGAGCTGACTCTGTGTTCTGCTGTCACTTGCAATATGCTCAGATGTGTAAGGATCTTCATGTTCTGTAATGATCCAAGACCTTCTGTATCACTCTCCACTGATCTGAAAAATAAGCAATTTCAGAGGACTTGTCATCAAAGCTAAAGAAAGCTTCTGAACAGTGGAGTTTCTTTTTAAAAATAGAAAAAAAATCCTGCCTAACCCCTGTGTCTGAAGCACTGGGGATGCCTGAGTTGAGTAGGCAGCTTCAAAAGAGATCACACCACAACTCTGAGCTCTTCTGCAATGACCTTTCTTTTGAAAAAAGTTTGTCTTTTATTTTCTGGTTCAGATCACAATGTGGACATATGGAAGTGCAAAGAAGAAAGGCCAGCAAGGTTATCAAATTTTAGATACATAGATTTGGAGTGAAGGACTTTTGCTGAAGCTGGAAGACAGGAAAGGAAATGGAAATGTTGCTAAACCATTTTCACTAGAAACTGTGAAACAATCTCAGTTTGCATGATGAGTCTTTATAATTGCCCTATGAAGCCTGCTGACAAAGATGGCCAGAAAGCTCATACCAGAGACTGTGCATTTGATTTTTGTCCTCACATCTTCTTCAGTAAATACAAGAGAAAAACCCAATATGAGGGAGAACCAAAACTTCTCTTATGCTTGATATCAAAATAACACTTCATCTGTAGGCTTTGTGTAGAGATCAGCATTGCTCTGGGAAAGTGTCCTGGCTTGATATGGTCCAGGAAACATCAGGTGTGGCATGTAATGTGGATCTGTGTAAAGGTAGACAAGTTCTGACTCCAAATTAAAGCCACAAGAGATATTTTGCAGGCATAAGGAGCAGTGGATACTGCTCAGGTGTAAAGACACTGTGTGTGTGCAGTAGCTCTGGTTAGCACTTGTCATGAGTCTGATGCACTGGGCTTGCTGCACACTGCATATGTATGAGTGTAGGGTATAACGTGTCTCCCCATGGAGGTTAGAGGAAAGATTGTTGAGGCATGGCAGCTGAGTGTCCTTTTGGTACTTGGAGAAAGAGAGATGACAGTACAGTAAAAAATGGGAAAGCGTAATGTGGAGTGAAGGAAGTAATTTAGAGGAAGAGGAAAGTACAATGGAGGAATCACCCCTGAGGTTTTCTCCTGTGTTTGAGAAGGAGGGGAAGAATGAAGAGAAAGGAGTAGGGTACAGGTCAAGACTATACTGAGACTGCAGTGAGTATGATGCATCATGCAGAGTGAGAAACCAGATTTGACACGTTGGGATATTTTCTTCTTGATGTACATGCCTGTGTGGTTACTGTCATGAAGCATTACTGTAACCACCATTTCTCTGGTGGAATGTCTTCCTGCCTTGGTTCAGCCTCTTGTTAGCAGAACACATCTGCCTAGCACTCCTGAGATGCTCTTTCTACTAATTTTCCCCTTGAAAGATAGCACAGGTTGAAGCTTGTACCTGAAAGTGAGGAGTAATATCCCCCTAAACATATAAATTATTTGTGTGAGCTTGACCTCATGACCAAAGGCATATCGAGGAATAAGCTTTTATCATGTCTTTGGGACATTTTACCTTCAATAACTTTCTGGTGGTGATAGAGGAAATTTTAGCAATCTCACTGTAGTAACTCATTAAAACCCAGCTGAAATGATATAGAATAATAACTCGCAAACATATCTAGGGGTCACTAAGTCAGTGGTGCAGAATATGAACATAAAATATCTCAGAGAAAAAAATCCCCAGGCTTCTGTTTCTATAAATAGGAGCCACAAATATGTAGCGGACACAAAGGTATTTTCATTCAGGCTCCACATAGGATACAGGAAAAAGAATGAGCTGCAGAGATGGTTTCTCCACCCTGCCACTGGAGAACATAAACCATTGGTAAGGATTAGGTATAGGGCTACCCTAGTACCCAGGCACAAAATATTATGGGCAAATAAAAGAATATATCATTTTTATGAGGGTCAAAAGCAATAAATAGCTTTTAAAACTTAGAAGACTGGGCTGATAGAGCAGATACTGAGGAAAGCTGAATCATGACTGATTTCTCTCAGACACGGAAACAATTACCAAGTTATACCATAAACCACTCTCTGGCTGGCACAGCTTCCTCCTAGCCTGTGTTCCTGTTTGGAGTAACTTGTGCAGTTACAGAGATTTGTTTTCAACACATTAGAACTGTGATTTCTCTACAGTAGAGTATTTTGTCTGCATAAATATTTTCCCTGGCTGATGTTTAGAGGAACGTTCATGTGCTTCTACTCAAATTTAGTTGCTGTATGTTTCTTGATCCTTTTCATCCTCGCTATCTGATTTTCTTTTCTGATTGGTCTTTGGGAGTGAGACCCCATAACAGCACTTCTCCTTGGGATGCTTATTTCCACTTTTGCTTAATTAATAGTAAGATGAATACTTCTTCTTAGACACAACCTATTGAGAGTCCAAGGAATTTTTGTATAATTGAAATCTGTGTATTTGGAGAACAAGATACTTGAAAATCAGTGCAAGCAAAGAACACAGCTAAAATAGACAACAGCACAGGGTTGCAAAATATTCACCTAAAGGGATCTGAACAGTAAGCACTTGATAAACAATGAATGAAGTGAGACACAGTAAATAGAAACAGCACCTGGAGAGTTGCATGCTTAAGGAGTCACAAAAAGGAAACCAGTGCAGGTGAGGAATTTGAACACAGTGTTCTCAGATTACTGAGAATACCTTTCTGATCATGATGCTTTCATATTGCAAATGATATCTGAGCTGAGAATGCTCAGATTTTGTAGGATCACACTCCCTCGGGTATGCATTTAGAATTTCACTGGCAAGGATTTTTTTTTTAAAGCTATAATGATCTGAAATCCTGAGCTGTTAAACAAGCTCATTTCTTCTTGAAGCTAATAGAAATGGCAAGTTTTCAGAACCTGTTTGTGCAGCAAATCCTAATGTTATATTTGGGCTCATTTGTTTTGAATATGGAAAATCCTTAGAGAAATTAACTGTATGAGGATGGATGGCTACAACAAGCTGTTGAGAAAGAAATGCAGAAGGCAAACCACAAGACAGGCAGATGTGTAAAGGCTTGGATGAAAAACAGCCATGAAGAGTGGTGGAGAAGGAATAGAAATCATTCCAGATGTGATAAATGCCTGAATAAAGAGAGGTTATGAGAACAGAAGAGCTTGTAAGGACAGAGACCAGGATTCAGTAAACATACCTGTCCTTAGAAATTAGAGTTAGAAAAAACCAATAAACCATGCTACAAGAGAAGAGAGAGAGAAAAGGAATTTTACTGTTAAAAAATCTGTCTGTAAGTGAATAAACTGAGTTTGTTGAACATGGAGACAACATAATTGGCATAATCATTGCCAGGAGAGACCTAAGACAAAGTTCTTGCAAGTTTTGTCTGCTGATCACTGCCTTGAATTACACCAGGAGAAACTGTTCTGTGTGCAAATCATGCCAACTTCACAGTGCTCAGTTTTTCATGGGCTGTGGCTACTGGTGGCTTCTTGCTGGACAACTAATTATCTACTTGGGGTACACTTTCACTCTCTTAGCTCTCTGCTGGCTTTATTTGGTGCTCTGCTGTCCTGGTTTCTTGAAGGTCACAATTTGACTTGTGGTTTAGGTATATTTTAAGAATGTATGTGTTTAGGAATGTTTTAAGAGTGACACTTTCTCTAGCTGCAAAGAGCTAGCAGAGTCCCTTGAGTAGAATACTGTGAGGAGCTGTGCCAGAAAGACCTACTTTCTACAATATATTGATCTTTATAGTTTAGACAAGAGAACAAGCAAACAGACTGTCTTTCATTGGTAGACTTTTCTTTACAAGCCCTGAAACTGTCAAAAGTGAAGTCTGCAGAAAGCTCTGGCCAACAGACTTACCTTTCTTCTCTAGATAAAACAGTCTAATGGAGTTGTTTTCATGCTGTGCATCTAAAGGCTGCTTTAATATTAGCAAGGCAGGAAATAACTGTCTTGCCCATAATATGACAATCATATCTGCTAAAGCACAGGCTTGGCTGATAAAAGAAAATATCTCCTTTAAAAAATAAAGAAAGAAGATTTGCTTTGTAACTAATTGTCGTATTTGCGCTTAAAGGATAGTTGTGTCTGAAAATTTGTCTATTTCTCATCAGAAAAACCCCAGATCTTCATAGTTTCCATTCTGAGACTGAATTAATTTTCCCACTCTCTGGTAGCATGAGGCAAGATGTTTAAGTTCTGGGCTGCTGGCAATAAAAGTTGTTTTGATTTTGGCTAACAAGTTGAAATTCTCATGGAGCAGTTTATTGGAAATAATGTTTCCACCTTTATTGTTGTGGAAGATTCAACACTGAAAAGTATTTTCTGGCCAAAGTTTCTGCCTGTGGAAAAGGAGCACTTTATGCTTCAGCCTACACTTCCCTCATAGGAGGGAGAGGTTTGGGTGATAATCATGAGTTCCTGCTTTCTTGCACTCCTAGAGGTTTTTGGCCCTGCTCTCATCAGGTATAAAGGCTCATAGATTCAGCCTGGCACATGTCTAACCAAAACAAATATATTGATGGAAAATAATGCTGCTTTAAGTCACTGCTGCCTTAAAAATAATCCTATCATATTTTAGAATCATAGAATCATGTAGATTGGAAAAGACCTGTACTGGTTATTTAACCAAACCCAGCATTTTGACAATTCTGGACTTTTTTTTGTTTGTTTTATTTTTAACTCAAAGTTTCCTCTTTTTTCTGTGTCTGAACTTTCCCCATGGCTCCTCATTATGTTTCCTTGTAGCAGTTCCTACTTGCTAAAGTCTGTGGTTTATCCCTATTGCAGAGTTATGGAAAGCACTTGCCTTCTTGTCAGAAAAAGCTCTGGGTATCATACACTTAATAAGAGCAGACAGAGATAGTAAGAAGCTACCACCTACACTTCTGTTAGCAACTGAGGAGTTTCCATTTTGTGGATGTACACTTGTCATCACAGCTGACCTAGAGTGGTGTAAACTCATGTGAGGGACAACAGCCATGAAAAATAGATTAATTAATCTTGATGTTAGAAGAAGATGGCAAAATAAGCCTGGGTCCTGGTTTGAGTTAAAACAGAACTAATTCTGCTCACTGATTTTACTTTTTAGGTAAAGCTGCTCTTAGTATGTGCACTTTCTGATGACAACAGCAGGTTTAGCAGACACTGCCTGCTTCTAGCAGTGATAAGACCTAATGCTTAGATTTACCACCTAGGATTGGTATGCAGACCAAGGTCACTGCTAAATCTTGTGTCCCACAATGAGGGATGCAGAATAAAAGGCTGCACCTGCAGGGGGGGAGAGCAGACAGTTCGGGTGACCCTTAAGTGACCAGCTAGGGATTCCATTCCATATACATCATATTTGATATAAACCTGAGGGGTCATGAGGGTCAAGCTCTCTTGTGCTTGCTCTTCTTCAATAGCCAGCATTTTAGGAGGACTTTGTCTAATTCTGCCCTTGATCCTGATCCATGAGTTCCTGACTCCAGCTCCAGGATCCAGCCCCTAATGTTCCCTTCTGCTGCTGAGGCCATTCTGGGACTTCTGCCACTGCTTTAGTGGTGACAGTGAAATAGTTGCCACTGTGGGGGGGTTGACTTCACTATTGGTTTTGTATATGTTTGTGTGTGTATATATATATACACATTTCATTTTATTATTATTATTTTCACTAAAGTATTTTTGGTTTTGTAATCCATAAGTCTCTCTCTCTCCCTTATTCCCTTCCCCTCACACAGGGGAGGGCAGGAAAGAGGGAGTAATAGAGCATCTGTCACTAGATTAGTAGCTGGCCCAGCCCTAAACCTTGACAGCCTGCTAGAGGGCTAAAGATTGACCCATTTGGAATTTCCAGAATGACTGTTTAGCAAGATGATTTCTCCATATACTTTAAAATGGTTTTTGTTTGGAAATTACTTTTTCTTTTTGGTTTTCATGCTGCCATCACTTTATCAGGGTGTCTGCCTCCTTTTAAGGTTTTGAAATGGCTTTGAGGGTTGAAAATTTTGAGCCCATCTTAGTGAAACTCAATTATTTTACAGAATTAGATACTAATAGATAAAACAGCCATCAAAGCACCTGCATTCCCCTTATAGAATGCCAGATTTCAGGAATTGTCAAGAATTACATTCAGAAAATGAAGACCACTCAAGAATAACATTTGGAAATACTGTCTGCTCTTAAAAGCAGACACAGAAAGATCATAAAATTACTTACAGATGTAACACCTAAGCTTTGTAATTGCTGCAGATTTTTTAATCAGAACTCCCCTTGGCATCCTTGAGAGCATTAGTGATTAAAATTGTTTGGAGAATGTGGGACAGCAACTGGGAGATAACTGCTAGATGCAGAGCTGTTTGTGTTGCCATGGGATTGGAAGTGTTGTAAGGGAATACCTATTGAATCTTTCATGAGTATAATGTGTGTGTGTGGGACAGGAGGCTTCCCTCTTCCCCTTAGTGCACTACTGAATATCCAGTGCTGTTAGACTCTGAGAAATAGAAGAACTGAGTTGAATGTGAGTAAAATTCTTCATTTAGTGGAAGCATAGCTCAAGGTAATTTTCTTGGCTTCTCTGTTCACAGGAATAATAGTCCCACATAGCTGATAGCATTCCCACAGGTCATTCTGGACAAACAACCTCATACATTTGAGTGATATGTTTTCTACAGGTGAGGGAAGACAGAGATTCAGTAAAGCAGAGAAAGAATCAAGGTGTTCAAATGTGGAGCAGAGAAAGTTCATCTCCTTCCCTCTCAAGAAACTGCTTTACAAACTTCCAGGCCAAGGCTGCTTTTGTTTGATGTTTCATGATAAACAATTTTTACTGACAGAAACATAGCAGTAAGCACAAAAGACTCAGTGACTGACAGGGATGTGCTGCTTACCTAGAAAGCTCAGCCTGGCCAAGGCAGTGGAAGTGAGCTCTGTGAGTTTGTAGATTCTGAAGCTGCTTTTATCTAAGAATGTCATTTTTGATAAATAGTGCCCATTGTATATGGGGGAAAAAAACCCATGATAGCTGGGGAAATTGGAGGCAGTGAGCATTGGAAAGGGAAAAAATATTGAAAAAGAAACTTTAATTATGTTGGATTCAGGTTTTGAGATGGCAAATAGCAGTATTATCCATCAGATAGTTGACCATCCATCATTCCTGTTCATCCACCCTTGCCACTGGAACATTTGGAATGCATGGTCAAAGTGCCAAAGAGACACAGCTACAAATATCCTCTGGAACATTTAGGAGATGAGGAAAGGGGGTTATATATCTTTAACTCACTGCTAAGAGCAACTAAAACAAATGGTTTCTTATTAGATTCAGTTAGTATTGTACTACTACTTTTAACTTGTGTCTCAAAGCAGAGCTGGACTTCCACTTGAGGCAGAGAAATGCTACACCAAAAAAGGTTTAGACCCTTACAGGGTTTAGATGTTGCTCATTGACCCTGGATTTCAAAATACACATCCAATGCTGCTCGGTCATTTAATGTTAATTACAAATATTTAAACTGTCATACTTAATCTTGGGGTTGGTGGGAGTTAAGACAGTTTCCAAATAGAGAATACAGTCCTAGGATTTCCTGTGTAATTCTTGTTGTAATTAATTTATTTGTAGTCCTGAATACATGAGAATGAGATTCTTTCAGAGAATCACCTTAGCAAGAGGTGAATTCCCTCCCAGAAAGATTGGAGACATTAAGACACAAATTTTATGCACTGTGCTCTGATGAACACAAGGAACATCTGTAGACACTACTGAGTATTGTAAACAGAGAATAGTCATTATCCTAGGAATAATAAGATTTGAATCACTAATCAACCTATAGAGGATGTAGGAAGAAAAAGTCTGTTATTTCAAAATGAGAATATCCTGGGTCTATGACTAAAAAGTTTTATCAAACTCTTTGAAATGAAGGAAGCTTGGTAAAAATTGCTGCTTGGTAAGGCCATTTTAAGCATGGCTCTAGTGGGTAATTAAAAATATTGCTCTGAACTCTGGCATTTTTAGTAGTCACAATGCTATTACTGTGGATATGCTGATAATTGCTGTTCTGTAGAACTGTCAGACAGGAGCAGAAGTGAAAAATGAGAGAGAGAAGCTGAGTGACACAAACAAACCACTTAGAAGTCACCTGGTTAATAACCCTGAAAAAGTTGTCAGAAACAAAAAAATCATGATTCAATTATATTTCATGAGTAAAGAATGTCTGTAGGCATTAATTGTTCTTTGGAATTAGAGAATGGAGAGACTTGTTGATGGTGAAAATAAATGAGAATTCTGTGATTGAAGCTGCTGCTATCTACAGTAAAATCTGAGCAGTGCAAATGTTTTAGCATGCCTGTCTTTTGTCAGTGGAATAGTGAAAGCAGTAGCTGAATGTTTGGATGTCAGTCCTGGGATAGTGATGAGGCACTGGCATTCCAACTCTCAAGTCCAAAGTTTTGTTCTTCTAGTAAAGCTACTGGCAAATACAGAGCTTTGTGGTTTTACTCCAGGTAAACTATTACATTTCAGATTCCAAACCAGAAGCAACTAGTGTTCATTAAATATCAGATATTTGAGAATTAGATTTCATTTTATTGGCAGAGAAGTCTTACAGTTACTGCTGCTTCTTAAGACCAGTTAGAGTTAGAGCTTTGCTTTGTTAAAAAAAAACAGATGAGGAGAGATGAAACAGTTCATCCAAAGGCTGGGATTTGAACTCAGGTCTTTACAGGTCACTCTTTGATCTGGNGATTACCTCCCTGCTCCTGCTGCCAACACTGTTCCTGCTCCAGGCCAGGATGCCCTTGGCCTTCTTGTCCCCCTGGGCACACTGCTGGCTCACGTTCATGTTGTATCAGCAGTCTGGGAAAATAGTACTAATTAGTACTAATTTCCAAGTTACAATATTGTTCCTTCATCCCTCTGGAAAAGATCAGAGGGTCTTTTAGAACAGGCTTTGTCACAGAGCCCCATTAAAGCATCCACATGAGCTGCTTTCTTTTGCATTGTTATTTTCTGCTAAGTAACTTGCTACCTTGCTTCCTTATGAAAGCCAATGCATATTTAGAGGTTTTGATGCTGCTGTTTCAGTTAAATGACATTGGCACTTCATCACTGCTTTTCGCAAAGAGGTCAGGACTGGGGACAAGGTATTTTGTTGTAAGTGCTCCACAGAAGTAGTAGAAGGGCAAGAAAAAACAAATGGGTTCATTGACAGAGTTAGTGCATCCACTTCAAGTACAAATTGCTTATAATCTGTCTGTGCCTTTTGTGTGGAGGAATTGTTTGTTCCAGGAGCAGTAGTTTAAGGACCTGATATTGGGAGGTACTTGAGTGGAATGACAGAAGATATAAATTTAATGGAAATGGAAATGTCACTGAAGTCTTGCTGAACCTTCCTCCCCTCTCCCTTTTCATTTTCTCCCAGTGCCATTTGCAGAATGGGATAGCTAGACTTTATGGTACAGTTTTTCTGAAATCTGGACAATTATTTTTGCCCATTGGAAAGGGAAAGACATTATTAGGTATCATTAAGCAGAAGGACAAAATTCTGCTCTGTTGCCCCAGTGTAAATATGGAACAAGAATCTCTCCTGATGTGCTAGGTCAGGTTCAGTTCCTGTGGAGACTCACCAAAATGACTATGACAATACCAGATCAAGTCATCAGTTCCCATTTGTGCAATCTTGAAGTTTACTGGTGGCATATAGCAAAATGTCTGAATTAACACCTATAAAAGCCATCCAGTGACATAATGCCACTCAGGAAATGTTCCTGCTTTAATTGTTAGCTTATGCTTAGAAGATAAATTTGTCTTTACAAATTTCCAGTCTTGAGCTTCCCATTTTGTAGCTAATAATAGCCTTGTGGTCTTTATGTATTGCCCAGGGACACAAGAAAGAAAAATTATAAAGAACAGAAAAAATAATCTTACATCCTTTCTTGTTCAAACAGCAAATCTATCTTCCCTAAGAATCTGTGAGGTGTTAGTTGGATCAGGTTAGACTCAATAATAATCAGGTTCACACAGGTACCATGGTTTGTTTGGTTTTTCTCCTTTCTATATGCTCCTGTGGCAGTGCCACATGAATTTTCACTATGTTCTAATTTTTGATGGCTCATCTCAGAGTACACTGAGGAAATATCAACCAAAATGTAGGTACTATAAATAATTTAATGAACATGAACCTGATGATTAAAACCTCATGGTTTCTTACATGAAATGATACAGAAGGGCTTGCTCCAGTAATTTTGGAAAGTACAGTTAATGCTCCTTGAGCCTCTTGAGATCAGGGAAAAGAAGTGATCAAAGAGAGAGTTTGAGAGCCCTGTGAGGGTTTTGGCAGAGGACTGAGAACTGGCTGAGGAGGAGAGGAAACTTGAACAGACAGTAGCTGAGGGTCAGGTTAGGTAGGATGGATAAAGAGCTTGAAGCTGAACTGGCGGCAGGCAGTAACCAAACATGCCCAGTGAACGGCTGGATCCAACTTACCACTATGTCCCTTGCTTGTCAGAGTGAGACAGCCAAGAGTAGCAGTGCTGGTTTTTCTATTGCAATCACAATGATTCCTGGCTACAACTTTTGCTTGCTTCCAGCTCTGAGAAAGGCTCCAGGCTCAGTAGATGTATGTGATGATTGACTGAGCATATTGGTTGGAGGGCCTGCATTTCTCCTTGTTTGTCTCATGATGCACAGAGCAACAGCTTGCTGGAAAGCAGATCTTTTTCTTTCGTCCATGAAATCTTTCTTTTTGATGGGGCATTGGGCAAAAATGATAAAAAAACATGATGAGAAGAGTAATACAGTACTCTGGAAGAACAGGAGTTTCCTAGCTTGTTCCTCAGAGTGAGCTGAGGCATAAGAAGGCCAGCAGACTGCAATACTGGTGGACCCTTACCACCAGCACGGGACCTTGCCTAAACTCTCTTCAGTGGGAGAGGACCTGAATGTATTCTCCTAGAGTCCTTTCATGATATATGGCTGAGGGCTGTTTCCAGACTGTACTCCAGATAAATAGTTCTTGATGTGTTCTACTGCTTAGTACCTTTAAGGACTGTGTGCCCCGATTGTCTACTTGTGTTGAACAGAGCAGGGAGCATCACCAGTAATACCTGACAGATGTCTCAACTTTGCTAGTGCAATAAAACTAGAAACATGCATAACAGACTTCTGGACTGCCCCTTCTCAACTGCAGCTGTGAGAGACTCTATAAAAGGACTAGCTGCCAGTCTACCAGACAAGAAAGGCTATAGCTTGGAGCTACCACAATGAATTTCCTTGCTAGCTTATAACTAGATCCCAGATGTACTGCAAAAACTCCCAGACTGGAATTGCTACCAGAAGAGTAGGTTATTGGGAGGGAAGCCAGGCTGTGCATAACCTGGGACAGGAAAATCTCTTTGCTGTGCTTTACAGCCCTATATATCATAACAAAAAAAAAAAAGCCAGAAGAAGACTCATTTGACAAAATGAGTCAAAATAGAGTCAAAATATAAACCTGCCACTGAGACAGCAGACTTGACCAAGTGTAAAAACCCCACAATTTTACTTTGAATGTAACCTTTCAGAATTGCCTTGTACAAAAGCAAAGGAAAGAATGCCAAAGCTGATTTTTTCCCCATTTAAGGTCATCATTAAGATGAAGTCACTTTCTGCCAACATTGCAATGAAGGGAACACTGACAATATTCAACGAAGGAGCAGGTTTAACTCAAACCTTAAGTCCTAAAACCTGAAGAGTTTTACTTCAAATTCTAGCTTTTTAGTTTGGATTAACAGCTAATTAAACCAATAATTAAACAAGTCCTTGGCATGCTATGCAAGAGTAATATTAAAGCCCCTGTAATAAAAGGTAGTTAAAGGTGTCTGAATCCCATGGGATGTAACTTTAACCTTCAGAATGTTAGCACAGCTTTTATTGCACAGGCAGACAGTTTCCTTTTTAAACTGGCCACAGCTGAAAGGTTAAAATCTGGGCAAAGCTGCTCACCAACTCAAAGAAACATCTGTCCTCACACTATAGAATTTAGTGCATTGCTGAAACAGGTTTGACATTTCTGGCAAGCAGTAAGCCAGCTCAAAGACAGGAGGAGACACATCCACCTGAATAGACTGAAATTTTTTGTGACTCTCATCAGTGTAGAAAAAGGAGAGGAAAAATTATTTCTTCAGAGCTAGGTTACTGTCAGAAGGTATCCTTAGCTGAGACTGTTCCTTCTTGGGATGGCTTGTTACTATTTACATCCCTTATGCAGGAATAAGATGATGCAGTCTTGGATTTAGGGAAACTGGATTACCACTGATTATTTTACTTGATTGGAGTTTCTGTTTGGTGTTTTTCTTGAGAAGAAGGGTTATAGAAATTTTGCTGCATAGTAATCCTTGATAATTACATCTCAGGATAAATTTCTTCCTGTGGTTAAGAGTGTAGCCAAGATAAAGTGTGAAGGGAAGGCTTCAGGATGTGTACTCTGATAGAGTATATCAGTGCTAGTAGCAAGCTGGAAAGTTTCATTTCTGTGCTATCTGCAGGGAGAAGACAACCCATCTAACATGTAAGCACAACCTTCCAACGACCTGCTGTAAAGGCTCCATGTGCCCCAGTTCTTAAGAGATGTTGCATATTTGCAATGCCAAAGTAATAATGAAATAGCAACTTTGTTATCCCACTGTCTCAGCATTTCTGTGACTACCTACTAGGTAGCCATATACTTAGATACCAAATAGACAAACTGATTTGGGACAAAATTATTAAAATTAAAGCCTAAAACTTTATATTTATTTCTGTAAGGGTCTCCAGAGCCTGGAGGTGGTTAATCAGGATTTGGCAGAATGTCGGGGCATCTATTTCCTCCTGTTTCTTGTCTGGGGACTGTTATGTATCCCCTGTAGCCAACAGATAAGCTCTGTTCCCTGCATTAGTGAGGGAGAAGCACTCTGACCTGTCTTACAGGGTAGTCTGAAGGAGTAAGATTTTTTTCTCTTTTCTTTTTGCTTTTCTGGCAGTCTTGAGAAACAACATGGGCTTTGATTCTCCTCCTTAAAAGAATCAGACTTCTTATATTCTGACAAGTGAGATACCTGCAGATTCTTAGCACCATGATGGTAACTTCTGTCTCTTTTGTGATTTTACTGCATCTATTGGGCTGTTTTATCTTCTATCCAGTTGTGCTTCTGTTTCAGAATAGGTTATCTATAATACAGTCACATTTAGCTTTTCACTTCTCTTTCACATATAGCAGTCAGGGAAGCATCTCCTATGCTACACTTTTGGAAGTATGTGCTGTATAAGTTTGTTGGAAGCCTTCCACCCAGCAGTTAGTACACCTTTCTTCTAAAGTTTAATTAAAGTGTTTGATCTTCTGTGTATGTTTCACCTTCTCAGAGAAGTTTCAGACTCTAGGAGGGTGAATTGTGATCCATTATTGGACACTAATTCTTCTGGGCTCCACTCTGCAGGAAACTGTGGACAGGAAAGTAATTACAGGAGCAGGTGTGACTGGTGACCTGAATGCTGTTCCTGGCCATTTATTGAAGCAGTCTCTAAGGATGATGGCAAAGTAGAAGTCAGTGGTGCATGAACAAATAGGTCTTTGATATCAGTAGTAATGGGATAGGCTGCAGTGGTGATGGTGAAGTCTCTGCTGCCTTGCCAGGAGACTGACAATGCAGGTTCTATAGTTGCTCTTTGGTTCTGACAATCTATTGGCTCATAATCCAGGTATAGAAATTATTGCACTGTGTTTGTAAAAGATCTAGGATAATAAACTGCTGACTAACTTGCATTATAGCTTTCTGGTAGGGAAAGGTTGCACTGTACCTGTGGGTAGATAGTCCTGGGCAATGGGCTTTGGAATTAGCAGATCTTGTGGGCAAGAGGCCATGCCTTTTTTGTTGGACTGGACATATTAAGCAATGAATACTTAATGGCTTTTATGTAGATGACAAGGAATATGCTTTTTCTTTATGCAACTGTGCCTGTGTCTCTGGGTAAAACACATATGATAAGCACTGAGTTACATTTCTAGTTCTTGGTCTGTACTCCACACTGTATTTGCATAGTCTTCTGCCCTACCTGATGACTTGCATTAGTGCTAGTTTGAATCCTTGTTTAGTGCTGAATAAATCACAGCATGAAGCTGGAAATCTGTAACCCTAAATTAGGTTCTCTGTTGTAGCTACACAGAAGCATATGCTTTTGTTCTAAAATGAAATGCTTCCCTCAGTTTCTTCAGATAATTTGGGCACAAATGCAGTGGTTTTGCAGCAGTGTCCTGTAGGTTTTTGCAAGTACAATTCCACATCTGTAACTGCAGGCAGTGGCAGTCACAGTAGAGTGCAACACAAAGTTGAATAATAGAAATTCTTGCCTGTTTGCAAATCAGCATTTCACTGCTGCAAATTCCTGCATTTCTGTGAAATTTAACAATTGTACAGCAGATGCACAGTGAAAGAGAAACATGTCATGTTGTACAAATTAAGCCAGAACATTTGTGTTGAAACTTCTGTAATCATATTTCATAGAATCATAGAATTGTCAGGGTTGGAAGGGACCTTAAAGATCATCTAGTTCCAACTAGTGGGACACCTCCTACTAGAGCAGCTTGCTGAAAGCCCCAGCCAGCTTGGCCTTCAAAACTTCCAGGGATGGATGGGGCTGCCACCCCCTCTCTGGGCAACTTGGGCCAGGGTCTCACCACCCTCCTGGGGAACAACTTCTTCCTAAAGTCCAACCTAAATCTCCCCTCCTCAAGCTTGGATCCATTCCCCCTAATCCTAGCACTACCTGACATCCTAAAAAGTCCTTCCCCATCTTTCTTGTAGGGTCCCTTTAGATACTGGAAGGCCACAGTAAGGTCTTCTGGGAGCCTTCTCTTCTCCAGACTGAACAATCCCAACTCTCTCAGCCTGTCCTCATAGGGGAGTTGCTCCAGCCCTCTGCTCATCCTCATGGCCCTTCTCTGGACACCTTCCAGCACATCCAGATCTTTTTTGTCCTGGGGGCTCCAGAACTGGACACAGTACTCCACGTGGGGTATTCGTTCTGAATTTGTTTCTCGTGTTGGAGGCATTATGGCCAAAGCCAAGGCAATTCTGCCAGCATGAAGTGGTGACTGGCAAAGTTTGGTTTCCACTTCACTCTGCCAAGTTGTTGTAATAGAGCATGAAGGCTGGAATACAGGGCTTGGGTAAACTTTCCCAATCAAATGGCATTATTAGGACATCAGGCTTTAGACTGATTGTTGAGAAATGTGGCTGTCATGATTTAAAAAGCTTTGGGCATGGAAGAAAGTCTGTGTCATACCCATTTAAAATGGAGAAATGTATCAAGTGAGCTAAATGCTGTGTTGTTGTGGCAGCCCTTGCACAACATTATGTAGCAATACACAGTCTACCAGGGGTAAATGACATCTCTGTGCATTTTGCAGATGTGACATCTGATTTTTTTATGGGACTATATGAAAAACACCACCTTGACTTTGTTTTAATTCCTTGAATACATGCAAATTCCTGGAATACTTATTGGTGAGACATATTCTAAACTTCATTTTCATCAATAATGACATTCTGGATGATTTTTAAAGGGTTGTGATGCCAATTGTGGGTTGTAATAAATGGTAGGTTGTGTCTTTTCTATTGTATAAATAACACAAAAGATTGGATTTTGTTGCTCTGAACAAAGCCTTTCTGTAGCAGTGTTTTTTCAGTACTGTTATAGTCACTGACATGACAGCCTTTTACACTAGTGTACAGTGCAGCTGAAATACTATAGACAAGTAGGTATTTGCATGTTTCCTGTCGCAAACAGGTGCCTGTGTGGCACATAGATACAGTGTATTGTGCAAAGCATACCTTTGTGCACAATATGGAATTCAGCAAGTGTTCTGTCTGGCTCAAAACCCATGTTCATGGACAGTAAACCAAGCATAAAAATTGGTTCCCCAGATCACTTGCTGCATATAATGAAGGGTCTGCAAGTGTCAAACCTCTAAAGCATTGCAAGCAAGTGAATTCAGAGGCTGCAGAGCTGCTATCTGACATTAATTAATCACCCATGTCTGTCCTCCTGATGGAGCAGAAATATTATTAAGTTACTAATAGAAAATATAGTCCAATATTTACGTGTAAAGTCAAGAGGCATGCCTGGAACAGTAATTTTATTTACCTGTTTTAACAGAAAGCAGCACACAATACTCCAGCAAATTTAATACTCAAATTTCTTTGCAA
Source organism: Bucco capensis (assembly GCA_013396975.1). Taxonomy (NCBI): domain Eukaryota; kingdom Metazoa; phylum Chordata; class Aves; order Piciformes; family Bucconidae; genus Bucco; species Bucco capensis. The sequence goes on along the minus strand of VWZO01009081.1, from coordinate 294,672 downwards.
GATGTCCAGGGTCATATGCAATGTGTTGTGCAGAACAAAACAGTGAACTGGTTTGCCTTGGGGCTGTTGCAGTTTGCAGAACCTGTGGTTTGATTTTTGCAGTGTAGGAATTTTCCACAGCCTGTGCTTTATACTCTGTCTTCTGCCTGGCTGCCTAGCTCAAGCAGTGCCTCATGCTCCATAACTAATCACTCTTCCCTATGCTGCTGCTGACTCAATCTGACTAGCAATCATTTGAGTCTTCTGTGACTAAACAATTTTCAGTACAACTTGTAAGCTGAGGGTAAATTTTGAAGCATTTCATCTGCCATGCTTCTAAACTTCTCTGTTACAGTTATATTGGCAAAGCAACAATCTGGTCTTGCTTATTTACTGACTTTCTCCTTATGCTGATATAATTTATAGTACTGAATATTTAATCTGCAAATTAAATGTTCTTACTTGTACATGTAAGTATCATCAGCAAGAGGAAATGTATACAACATACTGAACTGTGGCTTTAAAACACAGTCTAAGCAGTGCATGTTTTATTTCCTCAGAAAGGTGATTGTCATTAAAGTTAACTACCTAGCTTTGCACAGATTCCATCTCAAACAGTAGAAAGAAATTGCAGCTTCTATGAATTTGTGGAAATGACCCAGACAAGTGCCCAGGCAGAGCAAACCAGGCAATCCTGAACCTTACACAAAAAGATGGTCTACACAGCTTTCAATTTCTCTCTGCCATCTCACATCTGAGCAGTATTACTTAATGCTTCACCAGGTCTGAAGTATCCCACAATAATTGGAGTTATTTAGAGTACTGTTCTGATATTCCTCCTTCCTGCTTCAAGGCAAAGAGAAACTGAAAGCTAACTGTTGAAAACAAACTACATGGACAGCAGTTTACTCTGATCTCTAAAATCAAAGCAAGGGGGAGAGAAGATGCCAATGCAAACAAATATGTTGGTATTAAAATAAATGGGGACTCCTACTTGATTAATAGGCTTTTAGTTTGGAAAAAGAATTGCTGCTTCCTAAGGGAGTTTATCAAAGGCAGTCAACAGCCTGCATCTGAAATGCCTCACAGATGCACTGGTTGGATCCATCAGTGAGCAACTTTTCACTGCATGAAGGTGATGGATACCTTCATCTTACAGAACATACAAAAAGAGAGATTCTTCTGGATGTCTTGCTTGAACATTGCTTCTTATAATCAAGGTTAGTTTACTAAGATTGGAAGAGAAAAATTGCTGTAAACCCATTCTGAAGCAAAACAAACTTGCTGGGTTGCAGAGTTGTGTGAATCTCAATTCTTTATTCTTTTACTCTGTAGAGAACAAAATCTGAAAGCCCAGCAGAATTTGTTGGATCACATTCCTGTGTTAAAATATGTTGATATTGACATGAAATCCTTTTGAAAGCTTACCACTTACCCTCCCTACATTAAAAAAAAAAATGCTTTTAAGATTTGGGATTGCTGACTTGAGTTTTCCAGCGACACTGTTGAGCTTTCTGGTTTTTATTTGTGCTGTGAGGCAGCAGTAAAAAGAAGTAAAATACCCATGTTTACAGCTATGCATACACCACACACCTAACTATTTACCCTTCTCATCTGGGTGATTCTGATCTCTGCCAAAATGTGGCAGACATTGACAAAGAGAAGTAGTGTAATAACACCCAACTTCTGATACAATAAATCTAACTGATAGGGTTCCAGTAATAAAGAAATCAGGAAATTATTATTCCAAGTACTGTAACTTAGAAATACATTTATGGATTTCAGTTTCATCACAAATTCTCACTTTTAATGTGCAACAGTTGTGTTGAAAGATAGTACAACTGTAGGATTGAAAGCTGAGGTCTATTTTTCTACACAATTTAACCAATTGTGAAGAAAAAATACTATGTTAATAAGATATAGAACAACTTACTGTGGAATTATCACAGTTCAATAAACAATTAGGAGTAGAATCCTGATTCTTCTGAACTTGGTGACAAATCTGTCATAGTTCAAAGTAAGAAAATTACTCTAGATGTTATTCAGAAAGACTAGTTAATGGCCTTTTCTTTTAAAGTACATATTATTAGTGCAAAACCCAGTTTACACTTAGTTTATCATTGTTTATTTTCAGATGTGTGCCTCATGGCAATGCAGTATGCAAGGGTTATTCATTGTCTCATAATCTAGGAATGAACTTTCCTGCCTCCTCCTCCTCCTCCCTCTCCAGAAGCACTTTGCCTAAGGAATAATCACATTAAAATCAGTAGGATTTCTCCCTGACTGAGGTGTAGCACTCAGTATGAGCAGTGCTGACAGAGCTGAACTTTAAATTAAATTGGCATTCTCATTCTGCCCATTTTCTCTCCCAATATTGTTCCTCTGACACACAAATAATATTAAACCTGTGTGACTGCTACAACTTCTTAGTTTTGAACTGCTGGAAGGATGATGAAGTATTTTTAAAACCCAAAGAGTCTTTTTCTTATTCCTTTAGGAGCAATAATTAGGTAAAGAGATTTGCATATAAGAAAAATCTATTGCAGCATTGTGAAACAGCAGAGAGGGGATATAGGACTGGAATTTATCTGTTGGAATAGCAGTTATTTCATTATTCTGTGATTTCTTCATCCTTTTTAGTCTCATTCCTGCTAATGTGGTGATTTGCACACTTCCCTGCACAGCAGTACTTCAAACTATGTGGAATTCCCATTCATTTCAAAGTAATTTTGGTTTTATGTGTTGATTGTCACCTTGGGCAGAAAGATGACTTAGGAAGAAAAGGATCTGATCCTGCAAACACTCCCTAGGGAGCCACATAATGCTAGCTAGTAACCCTTCCCTTGTCCCAGACAGTAGCTGAACATGCTGGTGGAACTGAGTGCTGTTGGATAGAAACAGAGAAACATTTGGGTTTGAAAAGACCTTTATGATCATCATATCTAACCATAAACTTAACACTGCCAAGCCCACCACTAAACCATGCCCCGAAGTGCTGCACCTACAAGAGTACTTATTGTAGTTGTTGTATTTCTAACTATAAAGATACTGAGCACCAAGTGAGAAAACTCACCTCTTTAGTGTTCCAGGAACAGCAAGAAAAACTCTTTATTGCCCAAGTTTAATGAGTAAATGCTGTCCATTTGGATGTGTCCCCGACTATGCTAAGTGGCAACTATATCTGATGGGAAGTGTTTGCAAGACTGAGCTCTTAATTTTACCTGCCCTGTATTTCTGTGCTTAAAGTATCATGAAGAAACTGAAACTGAGACACTGCTGCCCATCTCTTGGGTAGTAGCAACTGGGCCAGGAATAGGTCAAGAAACAGTTCTCTAATATCCAGCACTACTTGACATTGTCCAGTGATATTTGTTTCCAGACACTTAGGATCATTTAAGCTCATGAACATGCTACAGTAGAGCATAGTTCTAACTAGATCTGCAAAGATTTTGTGTGCTTTTGATGCCTGTATTATGATAGAACTAAAAAAAAATCAAATCAAATGAAGATTTAGAATGAGTTAAATAGGGTTTTTTTTCTGTGAAGAGAAACAGAGGCTGTAATCTTGAATTAACATATGTTTAAAGGGTGCAACAGGTTGAATACAGAGGTATAACCATGTTGGTTCACTCAGGAGTTGTTTCCACGGTCACTGCTTGCTTTTAATGAAACACCTGCAAGAAAGATAATGTTTCATCTTTTTTTCTTTCTTTTCTATTAAGATGAGAAGGACTTTTTAATTTTCAAAATTATACATTTCAAAGTGTATTCTATGCAAGAGAACAATATATTTTACTTCTTTTTAATCATCTAAAACTAAGAATGACTGATGTACAAGTTACGCATTTGGAAGTAAAATTCCTTGTTTAACATGGAGTAATATATTACACTAAAATGAGATGATTTTTCTTCCATTATATTTATAGAACTGAAAAAAGCCTCTAGCTATCTCCTATTTCAGGCTTTTTTAATGTTAATGTAAGAGATATGTATGACATTATTCTTATAATCTTAAAAAGAGGAGTTATTAAAATGAAATTAGAAATGCTGATTAATAATATTGGGATGAAATGAGAAGATCCTCTAATGGATTTTTGTAAAATTTTAATGAATTAAACAGTTTATAAAGAGCTAGTTCTTCTATAAAAGTCAAAATAAGATTGAATTACCTTTGAGTGCTTGATTTACATAGAACAATGGAATGCATACATTTTGTATTTGTTATGTTAAAAGAAGTATCATTATCAACAGAGAATATGATTTTTTAAGTCATTAAAAGGCTAGAAGGGAACTTGCCTAAAGTTTCATTTTAAATGTGGAGGACAAATATGTTTGGGAAAAAGGATGAGGAGAAGCATGTAGAGAGCGAGCTGAACTCCTCCTCTGCTACAGCTTTTCCTCTATCCTCCTTTCCTGTTTTTCCACCTGCCCAGTTTCTTCTTCATTTATCTTCTACCCTGTCACTCTTCTTTTTTCCCCCACATCCTTTATCAGTTGGAATTCTCAATGAAGAAACACTAAATCTTTCCAGTGTTTAAGAAAAAAAAACGAATGCACTGTGCACCCAAATTAACTTCTTTGTGCCCTTCCTTCTGCCCTCTAGCTACCTGTGCTTCTGCCTTGCTTTATCAAAGGTAATTACACTTGGAAAGTAATCCGGAGCAAAGAATAACTGAATGAAGTTGTTGCAAATTGTTGTTTAACTTAACAGGAAACAAGGCGAGGAAAGAGACTTGAAACAGTATCAGGAGGAGTGTTGCTAAACCTCAGCAATCAGCCCACAGAGCAGCAGTTCACTGCCTGACAAGAACGGTGCACTGTTAGGCACTAGACAAACCTAGTCCAGCGTAACAATTCCTTTCCCCTTTCTGCAAGTGTGCTAGGAAACATGTGCTTCTTTTGTTTCTTCTGTTGGCTGCTGCCTGGTTAAAATCGTGCATTAGTTTCAAGCTATGCCTGAATGTTGAGGAGGACATGAACCCAGCCCAGCAGGGCTGTGATCCTGCCTTTCCTAGCAGTGTGAGGAAAACCAGAAGTTTTACCTGAAACTATGCTGCTAGGTTTGATCCCAAATTTGGGACCATAACCACAATGTGTACTGAGAAGCTATTAAAGAAATCCTGTCTGCACTCCTTAATGATCTGCCTCAGGACTGCAAACAAGAACATTTCACTGGCCATCTGTTAAAAGTGGACATCCTAGTGAAATAAGTAGCTACAGATGAGCAAATGCTGATTGCAGAATATACTAAAAACGATGTTCTTATAGTTTTATTCATGTTAATGAAAGAGGTGTTTTCTCTACTGGAAAGGCCAATGAAACCAACAGGTTTACTCAAGAAGTAAGGCACTGGATCTTGTGAACTGTTTTGTTTTCTCCTAACAGTTGGTTTTAAACTAGCATAAGACTATTATTTCCACTAAGCTACCAGTATAAGTGAGGTGAAAACCAACTTTGCTACTTCAAAATTTATTTCCTTTAATATCTTAGCAAAGGAAAACACTGCATGTTTTAATTAGATCAGATTCCCCTGTTTTGTAAGGCAGACATATGCCTGAAATTAAAAGTCAGCAAGAATAGTCTTTCACAGTGAACAGCAAAGCTCTCTGTGTCCTGAGTGCCTTTGTCAATATAAATCAGAAACATGGTCAATGAATACTATCCAACTACTGTTCTGTTTAAAGGAAAGAAAATGACTACTCTGGATGAATTTTTATATACTTTTATATATTAGGCACTGCTATGCAAGTATTGCTTTGGCAACTGCCTTGCTGTAATAGGATTTGGAAGACAGAGAACCCCTTTCCAAAGAGGATTTATGGCTCTCTCTATAAAGTTAGTAGATAGATTTTGAATGTTCACCATAAGAAAGGACTTGATTTCTCTTCCATAAACCAAAGCACTAAATTAGCACAAAACATTTGGTTACATTGATTTTTGAACTGATTTTACAGAAGCATTTAGTTGTATTCTGGCTGTTATATTTCTGAGAGTAGCAGAGCACTGAGAGGATCCAAAAGATATCTCATGAGCACATGAAATTAGCTTACTTTGTGACAGCAATTGAAACAGCATACAGCAACCAAGGATAATATAGATAAATAGAGATAAGCAGAAAAGAACACCAGGAACTGGCATAAATCAAGAAAAAGCTGTCTTTCCTATGAAGTATTTTTTACCCAACTGCCATTATAAAAACAGTCCTCTCAAGCTCAGATTTATTCCTTTGTTCTATATAGATTTCTGCTTCTGATTGTTTCCTACTTTTTCCCCCCACAAGCCATTCCTACCTCCATGAAAGTAATAGTTTATTTTTTTCTTTACTATTTTTTTAGTGTGCTTCTGCATCAAAGTCAGTTCTTGGGAGAGAAAACCATGTCAGTTGGCAGGAGAAAAGGAATCAGCTAAGACAAAGTAAGAAATAGTGCCAGTCAGCTACTCTGTTGAAGGTTAAGGATAGCAATTGACAGGGTTTTCCAGGATTTATTGCATGGATACAGAACATGTTCTATATCTGAAGTGCCCCAGCAATGCTGGAGCTGCTGAGTTCAAACCCCCAGCGTATTGTGCTGGTTTTGGCTGGGGTAGAGTTAAGTTTCTTCACAGTAGCTAAGATGGGGCTATGTTTTGGATTTGTGCTGGAAACAGTGTTGATAATTCAGAGATATTTTTATCATTGCTGAGCAGTGCTTGCACACAGACGAGGCCTTTCTTGCTCTTCATACCACCCAACCAAAGAGTAGGCTGGGAGTGCACAAGAAGTTGAGAGGAGACACAGTTGGGACAGCTGACCCCAACTGACTAAAGGGATATTCCAGATCATATGATGCCATATTGAACAAAAAAAAGCTGAGGAAAGAAGAAGAAAGAGGGGATATTCAGGATTGTGGTACTTGACTTCCCAAGTAACCATTAACACCTGATGGAGCCCTGCTTGCCTGGAGATGGCTGAACAGCTGCCTGCTGGGGGGAAGTGGTGAATGAATTGCTTGCCTTGCTTTGCTTGCAGGCATGGCTTTTACTTTCCTTACTAAACTTTCTTTATCTCAAGACATAAGTTTTCTCATGTTTACCCTTTCAATTCCTCATCCTTCTGGGTGGAAGTGACTCTGTGTGGCTCAGTTGCTAGCTGGAGTGGCATGACACGGGAGACAACCACAATATACATCACTATATACTTCTGACTGGGAACTATGGGCAGAAGTATGCAAGTCTGACCAGGATCCTGATGTGGTGCCTTGTTAAGATGAGACTTACTAGCTCTCCACAGTGTTTGAAACTGACCATCTTTTGAGTTTTCCAGTAAGTTCAGTTCTTTGGTTTTACTTCTAGCAACTCAGGTTGCTAAGTGATGGCAATGCAGTTATCTATTGCCCAGTGACTTAGAGGAGAGCTGCCACCATAGTAAATAAGCTCAGAGAAGTTGATATTCCCTGCTTAAAATGTTTAGGAGTAGAAGTAATGCCCTATGATGGAAGTTCACTTTAATGAACAATTGTAAGAAGAGTTTGATAAAGGCTAAAAATATTCACAAGTAACAATTCTTTCTCAGAAATGAGCCTTGATTTCTAAATCCAAGGCAGAGAGAAAAAAAAGATAAATGGAAGAGATAATTTTGTTTGCTGCTAATAATTTATCAGCTCTAATCAGGGTGAAACCTATCCATTAAACTGTATGAGGAAATGTGATGGTAGCACTAGGAGTGCCTCATTATTGTTAATTCATTTACTACTCAGTGTAATAGCACTAATCATAATTAACTCCTCTGGTAATATTAATAGGGTTGTCATACAATATGTACAGTATTTGCATGAGAATCCCACTCTAGATTCTCATTAATTAAATCACCATAAAAATGTCAGCACTTTAATTTGCCTTATGTTAAATACTACAAGGAGGCTTCCAAGTTATTCTGATTAGAATTTATCAAAATACTGCTACATTAATTTTAACCAGAAATAATAGTTCTTAACCACCTATTTATCAACTAATTACTGTCTCAAAGACTTTCATTTTTCAGGGGATTACTGTTGCTAATAGACAGAGGTAGGAACAGTAGCTTAATATTCCAGTGCTCGAGTTTTTATTAGACTAAATACTCTGTGTTCTTGGAATAGGTTTGTCTGCCAATTTTCACAAAACACTTGGTGTCAGGATCCTGCAGGGCTGGTTTCACCCTGAGGTTGGGAGGCTGAGTGCTATGGGAGCTCTGCTAGGATCTGGCCAGGCAGCTAGGGTCTCTCCCACCACCCCAGTCAGGAGCAGGACAGCCAGGGGCAGCTGCTGCCCTGGGCACTGGACACCTCCTGGGGATGGTGGTGGGCTGAGGCCAGACCTGCATGTGGACCTGGGGATGGGGGTCTCTGTCTGAGCTGATGTTGCCCATGGCAGGTGCAATTCTGTCTGTGGCACAGTGGAAGCTGTGGATGCTTGGTTAAAGCAGCTCCTATGGGAAACGAACTTCCTGCAGCACCATCTGGATCCTCTCCAGAGGTGGCAGGAGGAAGGAGAAGCCCAGCTGCACTGTCTCCAGGTTGGCCCTGAGCACAAGAGGACAAGAGGGAATGGGAGCAAGCTGGACCACAGGAGGTTTAGTATTAACACAAGGAGAAACTTGTTTGCAGTGCAGGTGCCAGAGCACTGGCCCAGGCTGCCCAGGAGGCTGTGGAGTCTCCTTGTCTGGAGCCATTGCAGAGCTGCCTGGACACATTGCTGTGTGAGCTGGTCTAGGTGATCCTACTCTGGCAGGGGGGTTGCACTAGGTGATCTTTCTAGGTCCCTTCCAACCCCTGACATACTGTGATACTGTGAGCACAGGCAGCCAGGACTCCAGGCATCAGAAGTGGGTTCATTCTACTATACTATATACCACAGACATAACACAGTCACATCACAAACTGGCCTGTGAGAGAAGACAGAATAGAAAGTGGCTGAACTGATGGATGGATTTTGGATTATCGTGTGTATCAGTGATAAGAATGATGATTTTACTTCTGTATAAATACTTTAATATGCACAATCAATAATTTCCAATATTTTGTTAGAGAGCTGATAAAGATTATTAGGCTGGAGACTCATTTCAACAATGTTTAAATAAAGGTGGGTACCTAGACCACAAATCAATCTACTGGCACAGTCACCTAGGATTTAGGAATATAGCTCAAGTAATTTTTTCTTATCTTACAGAGAGCACTAAGAAAGGTGTTTCAATTTAGTATGGACAATAGTCTATCAAAATAAAGCTGCTCAGGACATGCCTTGAATACAAATGAGGCAATATGAAAATAAAAAGGAAAACAAATGTAATTAACCTTGTGATACTTTGCAGATCCTGAAGCCCTCAGTCTGAAAACAAAGATCTTCTAAAGCTTATATTCAACTTAAATGTGTTTTCCATAACAGAAAGTATCAAATCTATTAAAACGAAAACCACAGGACATTTGTAGATTTTACTTGAGAAACATTGCATCATTAAAGCTAAAAGGCAATCCTCTTACCTGCTTCTCCTAGTGGATCTTTATCTTTCCCACATTATCAGTTACAGAAGAGAACATAAAACATTTATCAACCCACCAATACTGATACACTAATACTTACAGATACAAACCCAGTAGTGCTCATGGGGGGAAAAATTCCTTATACAAACTTGTGTGCCAAGCATGCCCTAGTGTGAGCCAATTACATTATTTCTGATGATATAATTCTCATAATTTATTATCTTTGCCTATGATTCTGACTTAAGAACTAGTTTCTCCACCCACAGGGTATAGAGCACTTCATCTCCTTAACTTGATCATGCTCTTAAATTAATCTAGCATATTAAAAGTGTTTGATTTCTGATTATATCAATTTTTGAAAGTTGGTAATGCTATTCTAAATGGAGTGGCCAAAATGTCAAAATTCTGTAACCATCAGAAACCCACAATGGACAATTCTTTTTTTTTGGAGGGGAAAGAGGCAGTTTCTCTTTAGTTTGGGATAGCAATGCTTTTTTCCTCAAATGTCAACACCCAACATTGTGAGAAAAACAAAAATAATTAGGCTACCATACAGTAAATAACCATGGGTGATATTGCAGTTTTACAGAGCAAGAAATACTTTGCTTGTGCTTCACTTGGCTTTTGCTTTATGAGACAATAAAGTCCTCTGGCAAATAAATGGCAAGACCTCAGCCCAAGGGAGTGGTAATGCTTCTCAGAAGACTTTTGCAGGGCTTGTTTATTACCTCATAAACTCAAAGCCAAATTAAGTTCCTATAATGTTACATTTTGCATATGAATTATGCCTCCCCTCTCCATCTGCAGTTATGTGTACTTTTATTGCCTGAATTTCTTTCCTTCCTCTCTGCTCTTCTTTCCATTTCTACCTGAAGATGTTGTGCTAGGTGGGATTACTAGCCCAAAATGTATGGGAAATGTCATTGCTGCTAACCCAAGCTATTTACCAGGCAGGCACCAAAGTTGGAAGATGCAAACACAAATAAGCACGTCGGGTATATCTCCTGGGCTCTGAGTTGATATGTCTGGTTACTTAACAAATGCAAGAAACAAGAAAGTAGACACGCTATTTTCAGGTAGTCCATGAGTGTGCCAAGATATAATGAGGTGATAGGATAATTCATGCTGGGAGAGATCTTAGGGAGGTCTCTAGTCCACCTCACCTTGCTCAAGGCAGGGTCAGACCAGGTTGCTCAGGTAGCTCTTGATTGTCTCTAGGATGCAGAGTGCACAGCCTTATATCTACTTCAAACCCTTCTTTCAATATGTGTCCTTTGTCTGTCATCTTCCTGTCATCCATCTTTGGAACAAGTCTGGGCTCTGTCTTATAGAATCATAGAATCATAGAATGGTTAGGGTAGGAAGGGACCTCTGGAGGTCATCTAGTCCAACCCCCCTGCACTGGGCAGGGACATCCCCAACTAGAGCAGCTTGCCCAGAGCCCTGTCTTCTTGGTAACTGCCTCATAGATATTGGAAGGTTGATCTTAGAGATGAAATTGAGCAAAGGGAAATTTAAGCCCATTCTGTTAATTTTCTTTTTATCTGTGAGGGCTGTGAAGCTCTGGATCTAATTGCCAGATTAAAACTGCTGAGAATATGCTGCAAGAACTAATTCTGCATTGACACCAGAGGGGAGGAGACAATTTCCTGTTATATCCTTGATATGACATGATCCATTTAACATTTAGGAAGTGTGACCTAATGGAACTACATTCTGTGAAGATTAGAAGCACTCCTTTATCCACTCATGCCAGATTAATCCTAAACCACTTCTGGTCAATAGTCTGCAATTTATGTCAATACTACTTATGAAGATTTTGTTATGGGAACTCTTAAGAACTGGAGATTATAGANCCTTCCAACCCAAACCAGTCTAGGATTCTATGATTCTATGATTTTGTTAACAAACCTGTTGCGATGAGATGAAATGCAAATGCTTTCATTCCCTCTGCTACTTAGCTCTTCCTGGTCTGCTTCAGTCTTCCATATTGTTACACTTAAGATTCAATGCTTATTTTTTTCATGATATATAGTAAATGTGGGAAAAGCAAGTGATCAATTTGTTATTTTATGGATACTACAGGCTCACTGGTTTGTTTTATTGCATTTCCTTTGAGCTGCTGGTGTGGTAGCAAAGGGCCTCAATGGCCGGCAGGTTGCCCTACCTTCTACAGGTGTTTGTATTAGCTGAGCCTAATGAGCATTAGGTGAAACTGCTTGTATCCTGCTCCTCAATTTCCTTTGTTGAGATAAAACAAGGTTGCATTTGGAAAAGGGCTGAAGAGATCTCTGCCTGGGCTGAGATGGCTCTTACTGGGGCTGTGGTTGGTCTGTAGAGTTGTGTGCCTCACAGGTTCATGGACTTTTGGAGAGCTGAAGGCTCAGGCCTTACTGAGGTACTTTTGAAGAGCCTGAGATGGGGTTGTAGACTGCTGAACTTGAATAGCTGTATTTTGCCTATGAAAAGAGGAACTGTGCTGCTGTGAAGATGGAGAATGAGGAGCAGGAGCCTCCTGCCACAGCAACTAATGGCAAAACTCCCACCAACTGCAGAAGGACTTTTCTAGTGCTATACTGGGTAAGTGCCTCAAATGTTGTGTGGCTGCTGTTGAAACTCAGCAGGATTAATGGCAATTGAAAGTCATATGCCTGGTCAGCTCTTTCAAAGTGAAACCATGGAAGCTTATGGAATGTCCACTGGGAGATGCAAATTTTATGCTTATGGGATTCTTAATTTAACTGAAAGGCCTCAGCCCAGTACCACTAGGACAATGCAAAAATACTCATTTTAGTGAAGGCCAGGAGATCCTAGATTTCACTCAAAACCAGTATTTCTGGTAGTGAAAACTTAAAAGTTCAATCTCCAAGTCCTTCTGTGCCATCACACCATCTCCCAAATTGTGCATGTTGTAATGTTCTGGTGAGTTTAAAGCTAATTTTGTTGTTTTGTGGGGCTTACTTATGGTTTTGTGAATGCCAGGAGTTAGTTTTGTTTATACTGCTTTTTTGCCATCCTTCTGTTTACTGTAGATTAACGTTCAGATGTTCATATATGAATTGCATAAAGTAGTAGCTTCTTTTATTGTAAATGGAATTTGCTATTCCTTATTGGCTAGGAATTTAAAACACTCTGTGGCTGTTTAGCAAGACTGCTATCCTTAATTATATTCCAGTTCCCATTCTTATCCCATGTCAATTAGTTTAGAATTGAAAAACCTAATTAACTAGCTACCCCTACCATATGTTACCTTTTCTACTACAGATCCATGTTTAAATGTTCCTTGGAGATTGGCCTTGTCAAAAAGCATAATTAAAGAATAAAGTTTATAGTATTGTTTCCTGAAAGTAGACTAATATATATTCTATATAAAGTTTGCTTCCTATGTTTTGTTTTTCTGTGTAGTGCAAAAAAACAATCCCAGAACTGTCTCATCAAATCTTTTTGTTCATTTTTTTTAGTAATTAGAGCTCCCATCCCAGACAGGACTGACTTGTGTTGAAGTCCTAGCTTAGTCTATGGAGATTCAAATGCTTATGTTCTGTAATGGCTTATTTAGAAGTGCATGGAATAGTCTTTTTTAGCTTCTACTAAGCCCAAAGCAATCTTTAAGAGCAAACTCAGTTCTCCCTCTGGTATTTCAGGGCCTTTGGGTTGGGAGACAGAGAGAGACTGCTGTTTCTAAACAACAGGTTTTAGTATAAAATACAGAAATCCATTGGTTTCACTTCTCCTATTTGCTTTAATCTTTATGTTTTAAAAACCCCACAACACAAACCCCTTTGTTAGGCATTGTTCTTACCAATTTAGCCTTGCAGCTGAATGACTGATCATGATCAAGTGCAATGAGGGGAGGCTGTGGCTGGGCTCAGTATGTTAGCACAGCTGCTATTAAGTATATTTAACTTTTAGGTGCTAGGGGCTCAGAAATCCGTGGCTGATCCCTTTGTTTTCACCTGGGTGAATCCTAAAGATCAGCCTTAGCAGGGAATACATGTTAATCCATTGCTGCCAGCTGGTAAAGCACCCAGAAATAATGAGAGATTACAAGCAACTTTCCCTTTTCCTGAGAGCATTTATCTACACACAGTGGCAGTTAGGGCTGGCACAGTTGTCCTGGGTAATGAAACTCTTGACCTAGGAGAACTCTCCAGAGAACTTTAGAAAAATGATCTCTGATACTGTGCAAGTCTTTGCAATTTGATGGTGACTTCTGCAGCTCTGACTTCCCCATCTGAAATTCATACAAGTGGCTGTATGACTGAAAAGATTACCTGATGTCTGCCTGATGCCCTGTGTACTTAGTGTTTTGTCCAGCAGGGCTCTAGGAATCACAACAAATCAGCTTCAGAACCTCTGAAGAATCTCATCAAAGGCTTAGCCTTTGATGGCTGTTTGCTTTCTGTCCATCACATGAATACTGTACTGTAATTAGTCATACTGTATGCACACCTAGCCAGCTCATGGGAGACCACTGCACTGTCACAGGAGATTAGCACTTGGTTAACAAGCTGTTTAGTTAACTAATACATGAAGGGGGGGAAAAAAGAATCCAGTGTTATAAGGAAGGGGAATTTCAGGTCCCTTATTAATATAGTACAATGATATATTAATATTAACAAAATATCAGGGCTAATATGCAAGAAACGTGTTTTTATTATATGAGCAACTATGTGGACTCTAACACATGGTAAAAGCCTACCAGAGAAAAAGCAATGCTTAATTTAAGAGAGTTAGCTACTGAACTTCCCTAAAGAGCCTGAAAAGGGATTATTTAATTACATGTCTGTGTGTATATATCTCTGTCCTAATGTGTACAGTGCAGAGTTAGGGCTAGTAGTTAGCCACTGTCCCAGAGCTCAGCTGAGTAGCTATTTCTATGCCATAATTGGTATTTAAAGAAATAAGGAACTGACACACATCCTCAACTTCTTTACCATTAAATATCTGCAAAGATTTCCCTGAACATTCATGTTTGCCTCTGATCGTTCTTTTTGCTTTTATCTGCAGTGAAGATCATAGACTTTATTTTTTAAATACAAGAATAAAATAAGGGCCATTAGGAGTAATGACAATATAACTGTTGTGTTTTAAATAGGTTGTAAATACACATATAAAATAGAGACTTCAGTTAAGGGAGATTTGTAATGATTCCTTGAACACCACTGCTACACTTCCCTCTCTACCCTACCCCCCAAAAAACCAGTAAGTTTAATCCTGGTATAAAAAGGATATAAGAGCAGACACAGAGTAAGCATAAAGGATGAAATGACATGAAAATATTTTTTTGCTAAGTATTGTGCCATTTTAATGAAGTGTAACTGAGTTCTGTGGCTAGGCTTGGCTGTTGGTTAGAGAAATAGAAGTTTGAGTATTTATTTGTTAAGAAATTGCAAATTTGGAACAACCAAATGGAATCTGGTGTTGTAAAAGAATTGACACTGTTTTGTAAAACAAGAAATACATTTTTCTCTGCTGGTAGGGGTTTGCTATTGAGATTAATAGGTTTTTCTCCAAGGAGACTTAGCTCAACGTTGTAGTCCTGAAATGCAGACTGAGTAGATGGCTACATGTATTCTGTCATGAGATGAATAGCTGATTTTGCTGAAGCTTGTACTTTATAGGAACAATGTCATGAAACTATTTCCTCATTGACTTGGCATGGAATGACAAATTTTGGAAATAGTGGCAGCATTTCCCATTCCGTGGTTGGCTTTGTGGTTCCACTCTTTTTTTTTCTTGAAGTCATGGAAAAGTTCTGACTCTTTTTGGTCAGTTTCTTAATGGAAAACTCAAATTCTGCTTTCAGTTAAGTTAGTTTAGTAATCCGCAGCTGTTGTTTTTTGGTAGCTGGAAGGTACAAATGAAAAAGAGGAGAAATACAGTAGTGCAATGTAGGTATTGTGGGGAAAGAAAAGTTAGAGAAGTACAGTTTGTATGATTTCTCAGGCATTTCCAAAACTGCTCAAGCCAAAAGTTTGTCAGTATTTCATGCTGACATTTTTCATTAACATTGCTATTTACTTATCTGCAAACATTCAGCTTTTCAGAGAGAGTTGTGTGACTGAAACACTTCTATGCTTAGGACATTTAGTCTTACTTTCATTTACTTCAGCAGAATCTTGTCCATGTAATTACTATCAGTTTTGGGCTATCTACTTTGTGATTGCATGACCCTAAATGTGTTGGAATTCTTAGGAAGCTACTAATAAGCAAAATTTCCCCCCCTCCTCAAATGAGAAATGATTTCAGACACTGGGCTGTTGGTTTTTGGGCTGTCTAACTTTCAGTAAGCAATATGAATATAGTTCTTTGTGCAACTGAAATATTGTTTACTGCAGCAGTACTGTTTATACTGTTCAGGACATGTGCTGTCATCTGATACACAAATGTACTCACACTGATAGATGTGATGTACTTTTCCCTCCTTTATCAAAATGGTGTGACAGAATTTTGATGAGATTGTTTGACAGGATAGCACTATTCTCTTGATGTATGGTGCTTGGCTGAGATTATGGCTGTGTTTGTGTTCTGATGTATTTATCTTTGAAATAAATTTGAAAGACATTCTTGAGAGAGAGAGCTGATAAGATCACAACAGTGAAGCATTTCAGTAAACTGATGGCATTTTTACAATTAAGCATAATAATGGTCCATCAGTCCTCTGGGCTAAGGACAGGTATAAACTAGGAAGGAATAGCATGGGGTGTAGGGAATAAGTCTCATGAGGAGCACCTGAGGGAACTGGGGTTGTTCAGTCTGAGGAGAGAAGGCTCAGGGGACACCTACCTGAGATGGGAGTAGGTCTCTTCTCCAAGGTTAACAGTGAGAGGACAAAAGGAAATGGCCTCAAGCTGCACCAGAGGAGGTTTAGATAGGATGTCAGGAAAAATTTCTTCACTGAAAGGGTTGTTAGGCATTGGCCCAGGCTGCCCAGGGAGGTGCTGGAGTCACTATCCCTGGAGGGGTATTTAAGGACATAGTTTAGTGGCATGGTGGTGCTAGGTAGATGGTTGGACTTGATCTTCGAGGTCTCTTCCACCCTTAATGATTCTGTGAGTACATAAAAGGAAACTGAAAAAGATGCAGTTCTTGGCTATATTTAAGCACTTCTCCAGACCTAAACACATCACTAACTCCAGGAAACTATCTTAGGACCTTATGTAACTAACAGGCCTAAGTCTCAGCTAACCAGTGGGAGCCTTGGTTAGAGATGGGCATTTGCTCTCTATCACACTGAAGGGGCACTGTAGTAGAAAAGAAGGCTATGAAAGCTGGTAATGCAACTAAACAAGCACTGCTGGCTGTACAGAAGAGTTCTGTTTCTCATCAGTTGCTAGTTGTGAAAATGATAAGGAGTGAATATGTGTATTTTTATGTGATCAACACGCTATTTTTTGGGGGTGATTGTGCATGCCCAGTTTGTCCTTTGGGAGAAACTTCTGGAGGTTTAAGTGCATAACTGTTAGTTTTGCCTAACTTTTTGGTTTAAAAATGAACACAGCAGGAACTTTGATAAAGCTGACAGGAAAGGAGGGAAAGTCACAGATCAGGAAAATGCTTGTTAAAGAATTTCTGGAGAATCTGAGCATATTCAAACCAGCAGACAGATGAAATTTAACATAGTCTGCTCAGTGAACTGGTTAATTGGATTTATTTTCAGTTAATTTGGAGAATTCTTAGAGGACAGGTGAGGTTTCAGAAGGACAAACATACTTGCAGGAAAGAAAAAAAGAGACATGGAAATCATGGCCCAGTAAGTTTAATTATAAGGCTTTAATTGTTCCAGAAGATCTCCTAAATAGGGAACTGAATTTTGCCAGTATCTGGAGAGAAGTAAAAAGTTGTGGAAAGATGCTTGTTAGAAGCTTATACTGACATGTGAATTTTGGAGTAAAAATCCTTCTCTTTGTCTTCCTGTCTCCCAAATCATACATGGAGGTCTTCAGTCTCCAGGGCCAGAGGCTATTTGTTGTGAATAAATAGCATTAGTATCTTATCACACACCTATTCAAATTATAGCATCTGCATTACTGACTGAGTATGCAAAGTGACCCATATCTCTGTGTACTGAGAAATACCTGAACTATGGAAATAAATTGGATCATGGCAAGGTTTTGGGATCGGATACTCAATTACAGCTACCAAATGATCAAGAACTAGCAGTTACTACTGTTATTAAGTAACTAAGCAGAAGAGTAATTGTCAAGGGTTAGGGCTAGGCTGGCCATTAAACAAGTGACAGACTTTCCCTGTTAACACCTCTCCCTTCCCAAAGGAAAAGTGAAAGGGAATACAGGAGAGAGGCTTATGGATTGGAAAAGAGAACTAAAACTACTTAAACAAAAATAATAATGATAAAATGAAACATATACAAATACATACAAAACCAATACCAAACCTACCCCTCTTATGGAAATTATGACACTATCACCATTGATGTTGTGGGCAGGCACCCAGAATGAACTGGATTCAGGGGTTGAAGGCAGAATGGACAGAGTCCTGGGATGCGAACCATTGAAGAAGAGAGCTTGACCCTCGTGATCCCTCAGGTTTATGCTGAATTTGATGCATATGGAATAGAATTCCTAGTTTGTCAGTTTAGGGTCACCTGTCCTGTGACTGTGTGAAAATGGAAGCATCTGAAACTCAGCAGTGTGTGCTCGTGGCAAATAAGACCAGGCAAGTGAATAACGTGGAAACCCATAACAAATCTTATCACCTTGTCATAGCTTCTGAGCACTAGGCCAGAATGCATAGCCAGGACAAAGGACATTACATTCTCAGTGCCAGAGCATTTCTCTGCTCTCATCTGTCACTTTGAT
Source organism: Bucco capensis (assembly GCA_013396975.1). Lineage (NCBI taxonomy): Eukaryota > Metazoa > Chordata > Aves > Piciformes > Bucconidae > Bucco > Bucco capensis. The sequence goes on along the minus strand of VWZO01009081.1, from coordinate 276,371 downwards.
AAAAATGATGATCAAAATGCTAGCATGAATGCAATTAATCTGAACCTATGCTCACTCCTTTTAATTTGGGCCAAAGTCTCTGTGCTAGACGTAGTGATATCAGCACTGAGGGAAGAGCCCTAGACACTGGAACAGACAGGTCATTGAGCAGTGCATTCCTCCCTCATCCTTCCCCAAAATACAGCACAATATATGTCTTAGAAAATACTGGCAGAGATCTGAGACTGAAGAGACTATGTTGGCCATCTTTAACAAGTGAGTATGTAAAATAAACACATGGCTAAATAACAGATTGGAAGAGATGCGCTTTGCAATTGCAGCAGCAGAAAAAAGGTATTGAACCATTATTAGATTTTAAAAAAACCCACAAGCACTTTGCCTTGTGAGAAGAAGAAGAGTTGAAGCATAAAAGAGTAATGGTGAAGGTTTCAATTGATGGCACTGTGGTGAAAGATGATAGATGAAAGAACTCAGCCGTCCCATAATTTATGCCCCTAGGAAAGTTCTTGTGCCTTCAGGCAGAGAAAAAGAAGAGCTTGGCTCTGTCTGTGTTGTTATTATGAAGGCAGTGAATTTGACTTCTCACAGTACTAATGTAAAAAAAAACTTTCTCTGAAAATGAGAAAGCTGACTCAGACTGAAGGTTATGGGGTTTTTTTATCCACTTCTGAGCAAGTGCTAGCATTTATGCGTTTTATAATATTACAGTACTGCTGCTTATTATCAATGTTACAATATACAACAGTGGTAATTTCACAAGTGTATGTACTGTGTCTTCCATGAGATGGACCATTCTTAACAAACAGCCTTTGAGACCAATAGCCATATTTTGCTGATTATTCTGGCTGAGTATGTACTTCATGGACTTACTTGTATGATATGCTGCTCGATTATCTTACTGATTATAAACCTAGAAATATTTCACTTCTTTCTAGTTGTTCCTTTCTCCTATGGATAGACCATGGACTCTGTATTGCTTGGCACTCTTGCAAAGTAAGATAGCATTTGCAGTGCATGAGAGTCTATCTGCTCCTTCAATGCTCCCCCATTGTAGTTTAATGATATCTCAGAGATGTGGAGTGGGGAAATCTAGTCCTTTGCAAGGTGATTTGGGTGCAGAAGCTCCTGAATGCTGTATTTAGCAGAGAATTTGTCATAACACAGTTGAGAGGAAATTCAAAGCTGGGTGTCTCCAATGTAAGTCCTCACTGAAGTTACAGAATCACATCATTCTTCATTGAATCTCTCAAACCAGTTTAATTTTGGAGTCTAAAAGAACCTGTGCTCACAGCCCTACATATAGCTGGCCCTGTGTGATCAGAAATGAATTCAAAATGAGTCACACATCCCTGTAGTAGTAGGAGAGATATCCACTTAGGTCTTTATAGAAGAAGCTAGGCAGTGTGATGCTGGAAAGTATACTCCATGAAAAGCAGGAGGAATAGTCCCTTTCAACCATTCAGCTTAATAAATGATCTATGTTCTTGTAATTTGACAAATAATTGAAAGAGGTGAATGGTCACTGTTGCAAGCAAACATGTCTGTTATTACAAAAAACAGCAGGTACACCCTGAATCTGCTGTGCAGAATCTTGTCTTTGAATAGCACTGTGAAGTGAGTTACATGTCCTTATCACTTGCACAAACCATGGTACCAGGTTACCATGTGCCTAGGGATGTAAGCCAGTGCAGTGACACTGACTACAAATCCTAAGCATATCAGCANAACTAAAACTACTTAAACAAAAATAATAATGATAAAATGAAATATATACAAATACATACAAAACCAATACCAAACCTACCCCTCTTATGGAAATTATGACACTATCACCATTGATGTTGTGGGCAGGCACCCAGAATGAACTGGGTTCAGGAACTGGGTTCAGGGGTTGAAGGCAGAATGGACAGAGTCCTGGGATGCGAACCATTGAAGAAGAGAGCTTGACCTTCGTGATCCCTCAGGTTTATGCTGAATTTGATGCATATGGAATAGAATTCCTAGTTTGTCAGTTTAGGGTCACCTGTCCTGTGACTGTGTGAAAATGGAAGCATCTGAAACTCAGCAGTGTGTGCTCGTGGCAAATAAGACCAGGCAAGTGAATAACGTGGAAACCCATAACAAATCTTATCACCTTGTCATAGCTTCTGAGCACTAGGCCAGAATGCATAGCCAGGACAAAGGACATTACATTCTCAGTGCCAGAGCATTTCTCTGCTCTCATCTGTCACTTTGATAAAAATGATGATCAAAATGCTAGCATGAATGCAATTAATCTGAACCTATGCTCACTCCTTTTAATTTGGGCCAAAGTCTCTGTGCTAGACGTAGTGATATCAGCACTGAGGGAAGAGCCCTAGACACTGGAACAGACAGGTCATTGAGCAGTGCATTCCTCCCTCATCCTTCCCCAAAATACAGCACAATATATGTCTTAGAAAATACTGGCAGAGATCTGAGACTGAAGAGACTATGTTGGCCATCTTTAACAAGTGAGTATGTAAAATAAACACATGGCTAAATAACAGATTGGAAGAGATGCGCTTTGCAATTGCAGCAGCAGAAAAAAGGTATTGAACCATTATTAGATTTTAAAAAAACCCACAAGCACTTTGCCTTGTGAGAAGAAGAAGAGTTGAAGCATAAAAGAGTAATGGTGAAGGTTTCAATTGATGGCACTGTGGTGAAAGATGATAGATGAAAGAACTCAGCCGTCCCATAATTTATGCCCCTAGGAAAGTTCTTGTGCCTTCAGGCAGAGAAAAAGAAGAGCTTGGCTCTGTCTGTGTTGTTATTATGAAGGCAGTGAATTTGACTTCTCACAGTACTAATGTAAAAAAAAACTTTCTCTGAAAATGAGAAAGCTGACTCAGACTGAAGGTTATGGGGTTTTTTTATCCACTTCTGAGCAAGTGCTAGCATTTATGCGTTTTATAATATTACAGTACTGCTGCTTATTATCAATGTTACAATATACAACAGTGGTAATTTCACAAGTGTATGTACTGTGTCTTCCATGAGATGGACCATTCTTAACAAACAGCCTTTGAGACCAATAGCCATATTTTGCTGATTATTCTGGCTAAGTATGTACTTCATGGACTTACTTGTATGATATGCTGCTCGATTATCTTACTGATTATAAACCTAGAAATATTTCACTTCTTTCTAGTTGTTCCTTTCTCCTATGGATAGACCATGGACTCTGTATTGCTTGGCACTCTTGCAAAGTAAGATAGCATTTGCAGTGCATGAGAGTCTATCTGCTCCTTCAATGCTCCCCCATTGTAGTTTAATGATATCTCAGAGATGTGGAGTGGGGAAATCTAGTCCTTTGCAAGGTGATTTGGGTGCAGAAGCTCCTGAATGCTGTATTTAGCAGAGAATTTGTCATAACACAGTTGAGAGGAAATTCAAAGCTGGGTATCTCCAATGTAACTCCTCACTGAAGTTACAGAATCACATCATTCTTCATTGAATCTCTCAAACCAGTTTAATTTTGGAGTCTAAAAGAACCTGTGCTCACAGCCCTACATATAGCTGGCCCTGTGTGATCAGAAATGAATTCAAAATGAGTCACACATCCCTGTAGTAGTAGGAGAGATATCCACTTAGGTCTTTATAGAAGAAGCTAGGCAGTGTGATGCTGGAAAGTATACTCCATGAAAAGCAGGAGGAATAGTCCCTTTCAACCATTCAGCTTAATAAATGATCTATGTTCTTGTAATTTGACAAATAATTGAAAGAGGTGAATGGTCACTGTTGCAAGCAAACATGTCTGTTATTACAAAAAACAGCAGGTACACCCTGAATCTGCTGTGCAGAATCTTGTCTTTGAATAGCACTGTGAAGTGAGTTACATGTCCTTATCACTTGCACAAACCATGGTACCAGGTTACCATGTGCCTAGGGATGTAAGCCAGTGCAGTGACACTGACTACAAATCCTAAGCATATCAGCACCCTGATGTTACTTCACAAGAGCACTTTTTTCCTGCCCTGAATGTATAGTTTCATTGCCCACAGTGCCTGTGCAAAGTCCCTCTCTGTACCTCCTGACACTCTGGGAGCTCTGTCCCTCTGAATGATGTACAGTGCTTTAAGAGCAAGCCTTCATTTGGGCTACAGTGGCATTCCTGGAAGTCCTCCCTCAGATGTTATTTCACTACTGATTAAAATGACTTGAGTTGAAGAGCAGCTAGCAGGCATTTTATGGCGTGCCTACCTCCACTAAATAAGATTATCTGCTTCCTGTCTTTAGTATGAAGCAAAATACCTTGAAGCAAGGTGGATGGCATTTAGTTGCATTTTTCATTTAGAAGCATTGTTGTGAATAAAATGCAAATGAAATTCTGTAGGAGAGAGGTCTGAAGGTTCAAAGCCAAAATGTTTGTCACTAAGGTTCCACAGTTTAAGATTTATTCAGGAAATGAACTTTCAATTCTAGAAACACTGAAGGATGTCTTGAAAGCAAAAGTCTTGGTGTAACCCACCTTAAAAGCCTCACTTAGAACTGGCAAACTCTTAAGAATGTGCATGAATTTGCTTTGCAGATGAGTCAAATCTGCAGAGGAGAATATTGCTGAAGGAATTCTGAGAGCACTGCTGTTTAAATAATATAAAGTATTATCACTTGTTTCGGTATGCTGGAAGGGAAAAAATAAACTTTGACAGGGCTACAAGTAACATCTTCATCTGATCTCATACTTCCATATCCTGTATACTATCTATAAATTGACACTTCAGCCATAAGAGGTGAGCTTTCTTAACAGCTATAGCCTATAACAAAGATGGATGCTGAGGTTGTGGTTGCATGCCTGAAAATCTGTTACTATTTTGACCAAGTTATAAAAGCAGATGGAGGTTTAGGTTTAAGTCTGTTTCCTAATTTATGACTTTTCTGAGAAGGGAAGAAATCTTTGGAGGGAAAAGCAGGGTTAAAATTACTTTAAAAGGAATGAAAATCATACAACTTGAGTCAGCTTCAATGATAGTAAAAATGTTCATGGTTTATGTCCTCTTTCTTGACAAGCTTTATCTCCCCTACACCCAAGCTCCTCTTGAGGTTCTATACTCCCAGTTGCTCATGGAATGTAGCACTCGGAGACCACCAAGCAGAGCAAGGAGATGCAGGAAATGATGTATACATATGCTATGTTTACTGTAAAAGCTGTAGCCAAGCTCACAATTTTGAATTCTATAGGAAGACAAAGAAATGAGAAACTGCCTCTGGCAAAGTAACTTGAGTCTTTGTTCTGGCTGTGGTGTTGCATGTAGTCTCCCTGAAAATCAGCCAGAAGTAATCATGAGGTTGGCAATATATTTGTATATATTTTGTGTGATAGCCACAACTCCCTACGAGTAACACAGGCAGCTACCAGTGGGGCAATAGGATCCAGAAAGAAAATCTTTCTAAGCTGTCAGGTCTGACTGATTTTCAAAAGAGTCATTGATGGTTGAGCATTCCAGGCCTAGGAAGTCAGCTTCAGGTATCCATTGTGTGTGGCTCCAGAAGGTTGTCTTGGACATCTAACACCCCAATTGTCCTGAGGGGCTATACAAGGAAGCTGAGTGCATAGCTTTGTACAATATGGTGCTCTGAGCTCTTACTGTAGAAGACCTAGAGAAAGGGCACTGAAAGATTGGAAGAATTCCTGTTGATAAGCTTAATTTAAGGTTGTGTTTAAATTTGGGTTGCTTGTGGTCTTTTGTTTCCTTGTGACTCACAGCAGCAAGTCTAATTTTTGTCTTGCAGAACAAACTTTTACTGCTTCACCATGAAGTATGCTTTGTGTTCTCTGGAGCAAATGGATCTATCTGAAATGGGAAATATTAGGGTTCTCTACTCTAGTGGCTGCCCTGTGTCAGAAGAAAGCAGATGGATCCATTCTGTGTGTAGCAGCCTGTACAAAGGGACAGTATAACAACAGTTGGACAGGTGTTTTGTCTACCTGGCTCTCTCTCTTCAAAGAGCAGATGACACAAAGGCATCCCATGGTGTGGATATAGCCAAAGGAATCACAGTTACTAGATAGAAAGAGTACATAAAAATCTTTTAAGTTGCTTTTTGGTCATAGGAGCTGTACGTATGAGATGCCTGTCTTACTCCCAAACTGAAAGGAACTGAAAAGTAAGTCTCCTCGCAGTACATCTACATCCATTCGGGAGAATATTTCCCTTTCTGTGGTCATCAGTCTCTCTTGACTTCAATTTCTCTTTGTCAACCACAGCAACTAACTCTGCTAGTTGCAGATGTTTAGTATAATTCTGCTCTGCACTGGAAGGAGGGAGCTGGGTCAAGCCCCTTGACATGCTGACTTTTGCAGGAGTGCCCTCAGTGCAGCTACTCTTTTCTGCAATCCAGCTTGCTTGGGATGTGTTGCTTATGTCCCAGTGTGGTGACACCTACAGCAGGAGAAATGTGATTCAGACAAACACCTTGGCTGTTCTAAAAAACTTGAGGGACTGTAAGAGAATGTTATGTAAATAACTCACTTGGAAAAACTGAGTCCCTTCTGAGCTGTTATGTTGCCTATTCAGAAAGAAGGTCCCTCAGTGCCTGCTAATTGGTACAAACTCTGTGAAGTGAGGTGAAATCACATCCTGAAATGTGGACAAGTCAGTGTGAAATAGTTCACTGCTGGTGTTCCCATATTCCTCTCAAGGTAAACACATGAGTTAAATTCTGAGAACAGTAAAATTGCAGGGCATTCCACATCAGGACACAGCTATGTGAGTCCTGGCAGGACAATCATAGCAGCTGAATTTCTAAAGGAAACCCCCCTATGTGATTCCTGGCAGGACAATCACAGTGTTTGAAATCTCCAACTGTGAACAACTGCATAATACAAAGCTATCAAAACATATATTCCCAGTATGAAAAATGTAAAGGGGGCCTGTGGGCTTAAATTGTATTAGTAAAACCTTGCTATAATTGGTTCTTTGGCAAGAAAGAAAGAAACCTACCATTCAGTTCTCTGGCAAGGGCAAAACTTGCTAAATTGAATTACTGAGAAGAATAACCTTCTTTAGTAGGATTAAACTCAGCTTAGAGCATCAAATGTTTAGAAGTTTGCTTTAAAATATATTTTTTTTAGCATGTCTAAGCTCTATGGCAAAAAAAAAGTGTGGCAGCAGAGATATGGGAAAAGTGGAACAAAAGGCACTTATGTGGTATTCATTTCCTAGGGCACTTACTGGCAGATACTGAAGTGGCCTGAGAAATAGTCAACATGAATTTTGGGTCCACCTCTGTCAGGATGATGCTTATGGCCAGGAAAGAAGAGATCATGCAAGAACAAAACTGTTGAAGTACCCAACTTGGAGTTCCCATGAAAGGCTTCTGTAGCAGATGACCTGACAGTTGATTAACTTGATGAGGTTTTCTATTCTTTCTTTCCTCAAATGCCAGCAAAGCAGCAGGAAGGCACCTCCTTGCTGGTGACAAGTATTAGCATTACGTAGGTGTAATTCTTGCCCATCCTCATTTTAGTAACTGTTAAGGAAACTTGGTGGCTGGGTCAGGTCTTGTCCTTCTCCATCTTATTCTTGTCCACGTTTGTGTGCTGTAATTCACCTTCAACACAGACTCAGTTTTGCAGTGCTTAGTAGTACCACATTTATAAGCACAATGTGAACAAGAGGGCAACAGATTTAGGCAGGGACTGCAGGAGAACCTTTCTCGTATGCTTAATGCCATTTAACCAGGTGGAACTGCAGTTGTGAGCAGCTACTGTATCTGCAACAGTTTATGGATGAGTTCTGCTTAGTGGTGACACAGGTTGATTCTGGCCAGGTGCTTTCCCTGTCCCGTGTGCTCCTCTGCCTGCTCTGTAACCTATGATGTGTGACTCCAGAGTTTATTTATGTTCAGGACTCATCAGCACTGGGGCTAGGATTGATTGCTCTCAAATGCAGCATAAGTAGGGAGCAATGGGCAAGAACTATTCCCATTTCATGAAACAATGCCTTATGAGTATGAGAATTGCAGCTTGAGATCTTAAGCAAATCAAGCTGCTGCAAATGGGGATTTTAAGTGCTTTCTTCTGGCCTAGAAGTCAGCATCCTTACTGGCTTTCTGAATTCAGTAGAATGAGCAGAGGAATGGCCTGGTGACCTGCCTTCAACTTGGAAGCATCATCTCTTCCAAAACAAATCTTTTTCTTTTCAGTACACAGTCAAAATAAGATATGTGTGCAGGCTTTGAGGAGAGAAGGCTAATTGTTGGGGGATATCTGAACTTCTTTTGGTACAAGAGCTACTTAAAGCTTAATGACAGTTAAATTTGTATTGTTCCTCGATGTCCTTCAGATTCACAGGCAGTAATCCCTGTGCTAGTTCATAGATCTTGGGTGAAAGCACAATGAATGCTGGCATTTTATGACAAAGAAAAGTATGATGTTGCCTTAAAGCAAAATCAGGACTGCTTTGCACCTGCCTCAGGCTCCCTAGGCTCAGAGGGAGGCTGTTGCATTTTAAACCACAAGAGATTAGGAAGAAGCCCTGTTTTAGAAAGCTCTAGGAAGCCTGGAGCTATCTAATATGTTTGAGTGAAACTTCCACATGCTGCCAAATGAAGGAATCAGGGAATCAGTCTAGAAGTATATGCTTCTATAATTTCAGAACAGCAGCAGCTGCCTGGGATGAAATCTTTATGATCTCTTTGCCACAGGTCTGAGTTCTTGTGCATCATGCCCCCTCTCACACTGAGGAGAAAGGTTTGCACTGTACATTAGGGAGAGTTTCCTCCTGGGAGATGTTCTTGCTGTGTCTATTTTCAGAAATAGCAAGTGGACTTTTGGGGCACTTTACTGGCAATATTTTCCAAACAGGCTTAGAATTTATATTCTTTTTACCCAAAGAAGAGCAAAATAGATGGATAAGCATAACTAGGAAGGATAATCATCTCTAGTTCTGCTCCAAGGTGCTGTTGCTACCCAATTTCCAGTCCTCTGTGTGTTTCAAGACACCAAGCAATCCAGAATTACTTCTGAAGGAAGAGCCAACTTCCATATCTTGCTTTCTGCTGGCAGGAAAGCTCTTCCATTAAATGCCTCCCCCCTTATTTCATACTGAATGAGGGGCATAGGAGCATTAAAGAGGCAGTATCTATACTTACAAAGGCCACACTTTGTAGCCCTCTCCAACTTGCCTGTGAAGCTGCTGGTTCACAGGAGTAAAGCATTTCTCTTGTACTCCCTCATCTCCCTCAGAAGTGACTTTTTTTATTCTGGAGAGAATTCTTATTGCAAGTAAAAGACACCAAGGTAGGAGATTGAACTACTTAATATAAATAGAGATACCTCTAAAACTTTTAGTGTAGCTTTAATTTGCTGTTTAAGACCAAACCATTCTAGAAATTAACTAAGAGGGTAAGAAGAGGAAGTCAAAGAGAAGAGTGAAATGGAGTAAAGGACAGACCTTAATTGTCTCCTCCTTATTCTTTTTCCTGTTACCTGTGTAAAGTTAGTGATATTGAGCCATGAAAGCTTTTCCTATCTACTTTGTGGTTTTCTTTCCTAGCACATGTGGTCAGCTGGCTCACTCTCTTGAGTGGTTTAGTAAATTGGGCAAGGTAAGGAGGAGAGTTAACTCTCACTGGTTTTCTTGATGTAGAACTGAGCTTGTGCTACCAAAATCCATGAATAGAGAAGGTGGGGAGCATCTGATCAGCTTCTGTGAACTGCAGTGGTGATCCAGCTGGTCCAGTGAGAGTAACTGAACACATTTTATTTCTGCAACTTATTTTGTGGACAATTTTTCACAGATCTTGCAGCTTGATACAGCACTTAAAGAAACTATGTACTCTGTCATGGAGACAAATGAGGGAAATGTCCTAAAAAGCAGACAGCTGGAAAAATAACTGAAGAGTGTGTATGGTTGGATGAGCAAATAGCAAACTGGCAGTCTGAAATATTGTTAGAAGGAAATCTGGAAGACTTCAGACTGAGACAGAAGCACAGTTTCTATCTTTCAGTGAAGATTAGGTGGCTCTTCAGTCCATCCCACTGCTTCCATCTTAGTCAGCTCCATGGGAATTCCCTGTGGGTGGCAGAAGACCACCAGCAGTCCTGTGGTGATGTGGCTCACACTCATCTAAGATACAGTTGTACTTGCACTTTGTGTGGTCTCTTCAGGCCCATGTGTGGCTAAATAAATTGAAATATCTTTTTGCCTGCTCTAGTTTGGGCTGGACACTATGCTTTTATTAATCTCTACATTTAGGATCTATGAAGGTGGCCTAAACCCTTTCCTCTTCTGACTCTCAGCAGTATGAGAAACAATATCTTGCCACAAGTACAGGGCCAAGATCCTATGCCAAGAAATGAGATATGTCTTGTGTCATGCCAATATAAATATTTAAGGTTGAAATATAGTAAGAGAGGTCAAGAACATCACTTGGGAAATCCTTGTTTCAGAGTAGATTCTAGGTAGGCTCAAATCTCCCTCACCTAAACCACTTTTGCTTAAAATCTGTAGCATCCAGTCCTAGATGTGAAGCTAGATAGCTAGATTTGCAGCTAACTTGCTGGAACTTTTTGTTTAGTTAAAAATCTCTACAAAACCAAGGAACATGATACTAATGAGCCTTGACATGTTTGGAAGCCATGGGTGGAAGATAAAAAACAGTTGAAACACTGGTTTTGGAAAGAAGATGTGGTATACAATATATTCCAGACTTTAGAATGTTTTTTATGTGGGAGATTCCCTCTTCACTGCTGTAGGTAGTTGCCCATTCGTCAGACAGAGATAAAAAACAAAGCTTCATCAACTGAATTCAAAGAACCAGAAAAGTTCTGCCTTCATGAGGGACACTTAACCTTTCTGAGAGATGAATGAATATATGCAGCTGTAATGGGAGTATGGTGCTTCATCTTGTACAGGAACACTCTTGTGTAGCAGGAGAGAAACATGGAATGGTGTTCATGTAATGTTATTGCCTAGTGGTGACTGTTTTTCACTTGTGAGTGTCTGTTGAAGTATTCTTTAGTGTAAGAGAATGTTTTCCTAGTGTATTGCAAAGAAAGCTGTGTATAAAGTGTCAGCATAGTTCTACTGCTTTGTATTTTGGCTTGAAATGTCTTGCTGAAACCCAGCATTGCTCTGCTTGAGCTAAGGCTTCTGTGCAGATGGTGGCACTGTGCAACTCTTTTTTTGTAGTAAGTGGGTTGTTTTTTTTTCCCCCCTAGGGAAACCCAATGTTTTAGAAAAGACTTCTCTGAGTAGAGGAGCTCTGGGGAAGGCAGTTGTGTGGAGAGAGACCATGAGGTCAGCTCTCTGTGGTCATGGTAGAGCAGAACTAATTATTTTTAAGCTCTCTAAGATGAACAAGTGTCCAGGCTGTTGCTTGTAACTGTGGTTCCAGCATTTTCCTTAGTAGCTTGTCTTATTTTCTGCTTGTTGTGCTTATGAGAGGTTCTTAATAGTTAAATTAAACTTTCCCTGATACTTTTAAGACCATTGTTCGTTTTTTAAGTCATGTGACTAATGGTTTGAGTTGTTTTAATCTTCTTTAGAACATCATCTGACATATTTATATAGGGTACTAGTTTCTTATTTCTGTTTGGTATTAAGATTTTCTTTCTTTCTTGAAAATTATATTTTTCATCCTGTACTATTTCTCCAGGTTAAGTTCAATATCCTAAAATAAAACCAGAGAGCTAGCAAATCCAGAAAAGAGTAATTTTCTTATTACCCTAGATGATTTTAGTCAACAACTGCAATAGCTCTTTCTGTAAAGTTTCCCTTTTAACCACCTGAGGAGTATAAAGGCCTCTGAGATGCAACCCCTTCTTAAATTACCCTACCTCCCTCTTCTCTAAGTAAATTTGCTTGTGGAGAATATTTTCTGTGGAAATCCTCTTTTTTTCAAAGAAAAGGTATCTAGCAGATTCAGGTCCTCAATGGGAAGGTAAAATGACTAAATCATTACCAGTTCTAGACCAAGCCTATCTGTGACAGAAGTTTTGTGCCTGTTCTAGCTTGTTGTAGGAAAATTGAGAATGGCTCTTGCATTTTCTGTTATTCTCTGCCTTTAATCTTTTTCTTGCATAGCATTTCTTAAAGAGCTCATAGCTTCTGCCTCTGATACCATCCAAAATACAGCTTTTTTTATCAGAATTTAAGGAGGAAGAGAAGGAATCAAAAGTTTGTCAGCAGTGCATGCAGTAATATCCTCTCCTCACCAAGCTGTCCCTATTTTGTCACCAGAAGTGATTTTCTTAGTGTTCAGTTTTAGTAGGAGATGAGTTGTATGGGGAAGAGTGAAGTTATCAAACTTTCAGGAAACCTTCACTGATCCATTCCCATTGCATTTTTCACAGGTTACATGGCTACTTTGAAACATAGGGAACCAGATTCATCTCTGCCCTCTTGCTACAGTCTTCTGTGACCTTGGGTAAGCTCAGCTCTTCACGTTTCATTCTAAACTACTACTACTGTGTTTTGAAAAACAGCCCTCAAGACAAGCTGTACATTAAAAAAACCAACCCAAACCTCGTATCTGCTGTTTTTAAAGAGTTACCTATACTTTTGAAACTAAAATATCTGAAATTTATGAGCTATGTTGCTATAACAATTAGCTAGGCCAGACTGTGCATTAGTAGGCTGCTGGTGCTCTTCTCAGATGGATGGAGGCACTCAGCCTTCTGCTTTGGTCCTCTCTGACTCCAAAGCATGTGCCAATAGCCTATTGATGCACAGCCTGTTGTGACTTATTGTTATGTTCAATGCACAGCAGATTACAAAGGTAGGGTATTTGCTAGCATGATTTTCCAGGCTGCTGCTTGAAGAATTTTAACAGCATCCTCTAAACTCCCTAATGCATAGTTGAGAATGAATAAAACTCTGCTTGATGATGTTTACAAGAGTTTCTGTGCCCACTGCTGATGAGTCATGGAAAACAGCATATTCCTTTGCCTCCTGACTATGTGCGTGACGTGCACAGCTTATTAGCTGTGTGGGGATGTGCTTTACAATTAGTAGATTGGTTGCTTTTAGTTCAAGCTCTATCCTAATTCAGCTGTTTTCATTTTGCAAGGAAAATAAGCACACACACATCTCTCTGTCTCTCTAGCTGCTCTGTCTTGCAGCTCTAGCACCTGAGAGCTCCTGCCAGCTGAGCAAGTTGCTCTCCTGTTTTTCCTTGACTGTCGTTGCCTCTCCTCATTATGTTATGAACTTGTGCTGTGGCTCTTACTACCAAAGCCTCATTAGATCCTTTCTCTTCCTTTGTTTAGTGGATGTTCAATTATTTCTCACTGTATCTACCCTTCAGATAACTGGTTCATTTGCTTTTCACTCATCTCATTATGGTCTGCAGAGCTTTCATGATGGCTGAGTATCTCTGGGGCCTTATTCCAGCTTGACCATTAAGTCATGAAAATGATCTTCCCACTTTTCTTAGTGCTGTCTTACAAGGCTAGGGTATAAAATGTACTTTGCTGTGGTAATTATCTAGTGTAGTTGTTTCATTTTAAACAAATGCACAATACCCCAAACAACTTTACATTATAACACCAGAGACCTTAATTGGAGGTTTCTTTTGCTTGCTTTCTTCAAGACTGATTGAATGTTGATTGTCCAAGACATTAGAAATTGGCTTGGACACGACTTTTGGTTTTGAGTTACTGGTCAGGAATGCAAGTGTGTGTCTTCAAATTTTTGCTGTTCCACCTTCAGGCATCTGTGCCTGAAATTTAGCTGGAGGGAGCAGATGGAAAGATTGTGGCATTCAAATCACTGAAACCCAAAAGCTGTGATTTAAAAATGATTATTATTTTTATTATTATTATTTTCCCCAGTTGTGTTCCAGCAGACCTAAGTAAACTGTACTTGGTCTTGGTCTGCTGAATCAGCAATAAGCACCTAGAGGAAGATTAATGCATTATGAATAATGTAATGAGAGCTGCTAGAAAGGCATCTCTTCTGCACAAAGAGTAAGTGTGGTAATGTGCCAGAACCAAGAACATTAACCTCATAACAAGCTTTATCAATGTTAACTCCCTGAAAACAGGCAATATGTCTGACTTGCTAACTTCTAGCTTTATTAAGGCAATTAATCAAAATGTGATCTTTTCCCATTTATTTATAGATTCAATTACTAGTGGTTAATTAGGCTGTGGTTCTATAAATACATGCTACTGACCTAATGCTTTCAAATGGGAATGGTATTTTAGGCTTAGACTTGTTCTCAGTAAATAAAGTTTGTGTTGCTCCATAGCTTGTGCTTCACCATACAATGGAACCAAACTCTTAACCTTCCTCAGTATGTCCTCAATATTAATGGATATGGTTATATTTATTTAGGGATTTATAATTCCCCAGTCAGCATATCTGAGCCACTATAGGCTTTACCTATGTATGTGACATAGGTAAATAAATATTTTTAAACATATGGAGTTCCTTGCTTGCTGCTTGATGTCATTTGAAAAGCCTGAGTCAGCTTCTGAACTCTTTCTCTTTAATTGGAAGATTATTTTCCTTCCTTCCTTTTTATAATGCTGCATACAGTTAACCTCTGCCTGTTCTTTAGCTGAAACTGTTGGTATAAATTCCCAAAATCCAATATATTTTGGTAACTGTACTCAATGACTTAACTCCTTTATGATCTGAATAGATGAGGCCTGTATATTATAGGAGTTCAAAATAATGGGAGAAGGTTATGTTTTGTAACCTACATAGTTCAGTGACAGGACTGTAGGCTAGCTAGGGATGACTATACCAGGGCAGATAGCCAAGTCCTAAACCAGCTGAAGCTATACACTCAGTCCAACTAGATTGCAATCTACTTCAAAGAGATATCTCAGTTTAGTTTTGTTTAAGTAGGCAGTTGCGTTGAGGATGTTTGGAGTAATGACCATGTGGAAGCTTCCTTCCTTTGAAGGCATCTGATGGGCATCCAAGCCCATCCAAGAGAGAAGGCTAACCTAAATAAAGGCTTTTTTCCCTGTAAAGTAAAAAAGGAATGTTGCCCAAGGCAAAATAGAGGGAACCTGAGCAACTGATTCCAGGGAGCCAATATTAGCCTCATGTTGATACTCTGTGAACAATTTTCTGATGGAACTGAAGGAACAAGGTACCTAAGGATTTCTGCTGTGCAGCTCTAGAGAAAGCTGGACTTCAAATGGGGTTTTCTAGTGCTGAAGGCAAAAGAAGGATAAGCCTAAGACTTAGTCTAGGCAAATGGGAAAAAATCACACTCTAAGGAAAATGGTGCAGGAGTGACGTTTACATTAAGTGAGGCAAGACACTGAAAATAATGAGGAGTATATTTGAGAACTATAAGAGACTATCATCATAATTTAGTATTACCAGCTGTAGATACCTATCCTAAATTTCATTTAATAATCTAATAAATAAAGTATTTGCCTAAATCAGATGTAATATATCTTCTTGAAAAGACATCTTTTTTTAAAGAGGTCAAGTAATTCAGACTGAATCAGTGTAGCTTCAGCTTCTAGACATGGTGTTTTGCTGCATGATTCTTGTCTATTGGCAGAAATCACTTCATAATGTATGTACTGACAGATCTAAATTGAGTTGCCTTTGGCTCTCCTTTCTGGTACATATTTTGTGTTGAACTCCTTTGACCATTTTTCATGATTCTGTGTTTTTTTTCCTTCTTTAAACTCTTATTTTTGTCATCATGCCAAAGTGGACATAACAAAAATGGGCAAACTAGGTCCAGGAAATAATGTCAAAGGAGATTTTTTTCTTTTAAGATTCTTATTCATACTACCTACAAAGGTAAATACTCCTACCAATATTTCTGTGCTTATGTTCTGTGAATGAAGTGCCCCTAAATTTCCTTACTGGGCACGAATGTCCATTTTTTCCTCTTGACTGCAGGCTATGTTTGACCTTTGTAGAGGAAAGCTGAAGCCTGCCTATTAGCTTGATTTACTGTACATGGTGATTTGCATAGTTTTTCCATGATACTTTGTTTCAGCCCATTACATTTGCCCAGACTCAACAGTAAAAGTTCCTGGGCCTGTGATAAGGACATTTGCATTAGCATAAAATTGAAATTGTAAAGTATTTTTTAAATAGATGGAAAAGAAATACAATCCCTAAATTATATCCTTCTGCAATCTTCTATGCTACATTGAGATGCAGAGCACTACATTTGAAGGGACATCTCCCCTGAGTGTAGTCTGCAAGGTAATTTTGAATTAAGGGCTAGTTTTCTCTGGAAAACTCCAAATTGCTTTCAGCTGATTAAACAGTGAGTGTTTCCATGATACTGACACTCTGTTGTACAATGCTAATAGGACATCCTGCCTTCAAGCAACTGAAATGTCTCCAATGATCACTGGTCAAATGTGAAAGAGGCTGTGACCCTTTCCATTTCTACTGGAAGCCTTGTTCCAAATTCAAGCTGGGGCTATTTGCTGTCACTTGTACAGCCCAAAGGGCTGACTTATCTGTGGTCACTCAAATGCTGACTAACAGAATGGTGCTATACTCTTCTTTGTCTTCTCAGAGAGACAAAAATGGATAGGTTGCATGGCACCAGTAAGAAGTTTGATTTCTGTTTCTTGTCTATTGCCTTGTGGCTAAGCCAAGACATGAAGAAGGCAGTAAGAATCTCTCTCTCCTGTGAGCCCAGGGAGAGTCAAAGTCAAGTCTTTAGAGACTTACAACAGTCTCTAAAGAACATTAGATCATTGCCTCTTCTCTTACTGTGAATTCTACTTACCTGCCTTGAAGACCTGATTACTAGACCTTTGACGCTAGTAGATATGAGCTAGAAATCTTATATTAAAAAAATCCCACAAACAAGTGAAGAGGGCAAAGTGAGTGTTCCTCCCATTCCCAGAGAGGAAG
Organism: Bucco capensis; assembly: GCA_013396975.1. Taxonomy (NCBI): domain Eukaryota; kingdom Metazoa; phylum Chordata; class Aves; order Piciformes; family Bucconidae; genus Bucco; species Bucco capensis. The sequence goes on along the minus strand of VWZO01009081.1, from coordinate 259,545 downwards.
TAGAAAGCATTTGCCCATTGCCTTTGCTGAAGGGGTGATGTTGTACTGCTTATTACTCTGATGTGTCTTTGCAAATGGTACAAAAGCAGAATTAAATATTAAATATCTGCCCAAATAAGCATGGCCAGNTGTAACATGGCTTCTTCAGGTGTCAGACTCAAAAGACACTTGTTCATTGCTTATTCAAGATACCAGGGCAGTTATCAGTCTGCATAATTTGCAGTTATCAATAATGCATTTATTGTCTGCGTTTTTTTCAGTAGCAAATAGGTAGTTAGGATGCATGGCAAGTGCTTGTTGTTCTTGTAGCACTGCTGTGATCTTGCCTCCCTAGCTGGATTGCCAACTTAAGTTCCACTGACCTGGCTGCCCCATATATTCCCACCTTTCTTTCTGTAAGAACATGAAGGCAGTTTCTTTATCTGACTTCATCTCGGCAGCTTTGTCAGGTGGCCAAGGATTGTTCCCACAGGGAGAAATAATCCCTCTTTAGCCAATTTGGGGCATAAAAAGGAAAAAAAAAACCCAAACATTTTCCGTGAATTGCTGTAAGTGTTCCTTCATCAGAGTGGATATTCATATTTCACACACTGAATATGTGGAGCTGAATTCTCTTCTAGAGACACTTAGAAAACTCATTGCTGCTCAGTGACTGAGGTGCTGTCAGTGAAGGCTATTGAAGCAGATGAAGCCTGGCACACGGGCTTCCTGGCAATTGAATCAGGAGCCCTAACTGTTTGGTACTGAATTGCAGCCTTTACCTCAGAGACCTTCATATTGTCCCAAGACACCTTTTTTGCAAGTATATAGCATAGTGTGTTTTAAAAGATGTCATTAATGTCACCTCAAGTTATAGGATTTGCTTATGCATCTTCAAGGAACTGTTCATTACTTCAGTGCTTAGCAATTGCCTGCATCTCTCTTCAAGAAAGGGAAAGATCTGACTTGCTGTGAGGAAAAATTAACCCTATCCTAGCTGAATCCTGGACAGATGCCATGAAAAGAATTTGTATCTGTGCAAATCCCACATTCCTAGAGTCTTTCTGACTCACCCTAAACCACAGTTTTACTAAAGCTAAGTCATTTGCAAGAAACATGTTTTCAAGCTATGATATTTAGGGCTGAATAAATTTTTTTCATTGACATCCCTTTTCGCCACAAAAAATTGACAATGCAGGACTGATTTATGAAAACAGGGTTATTTCAAATTGCTTGTTTTTTTATGGGTGGGAAACCCTAAAATAAAAATTTCTCTTAACTTTGTAGATTTTATTAACGTTTAAATTTTCCCCACCCTTATGAAGCTTATATTTAATTTTCATTCTTTTCATTCAGCATTTTAGCTAGATTTTTCTGTCAAAATGTAACATTTTAAACCAAAAGATGTTCTCACTAACTTTTTTCTGGTTTTCAGTGTTAAACTCATTAATTCTTGCAACATTTGGGAACAGACATTTTTGAATGTTAAAAATGTCTAGTGAGCAACAAAAAAAATTTCCATTGTCTACCCAAGATATGCTGAAATCTGTAATATATGCTAGAATTCCTTGAAGAAATCAATAGTCATTTCAGATTCAAATACAAAGAGCTTATAGGTGTCCCATGACTTCTTTGTCTTCTAGTCCAGCTTCTGCTCTACTCAGTTAATTGAGGGCCTGGGGAAAAGCAGCAGGTGGGTGCACAACAGTGGAAGAAAAACAGAATTACTGATAGTATGCAAAGGAAAACCAAATAAAGTGGAAGCAGTAGCAGCTATTAACCATAACCAGGAACATCAGTGGCTGCTGCTAAACTTTGATTCCTGGGAGAACCAAATACTTCTCCACAGACTGAAGAATGTTTCTGAGCAGCATTTGCATGGTCATGCTAATGCCATGCAATGAAGTGACCACAGTGACATCTTGTACTTTGGTCCAATATAACACACTATCTTATCTTGGGCAAGGCCACGACAAAACTGTTGAAATGGAATATTTACACATTGCAGTATGTCATGAGGAGAAACATTTTGGTCAAGGGACAGGACAGGTTCTATTCTGCTTCTTCTTGGAAGCCTGATGCATCAGTTGGTCATATTTTTGTTGGTTGTCTCCAGGCCTTACACAGCTGCACTTGACAGGCAGGGTAAGGCACATGTCCAGTACTTAAAGGGGGATTAAGATAGAAGGGGAGAAACTTTTCAGCTGGTCAGATTGTAATAGGACAAGGGGAATGGTTATAAGCTGAAGGAGGGGAAATTTAGATTGAAGATTAATAGGAAGTTCTTTACCCAGAGAGTGGTTAGGCACAGGACCAGGTTGCCCAGAGAGGTTGTGGATGCCCCATCCCTGGCAGTGTTCAAGGCCAGGCTGGATGTGGCTCTGGGCAAACTGGTCTAGTGTGTGGCATCCCTGCCCATGGCAGGGGGGTGGGAACTAGATGATCTTTAAGGTCCCTTCCAACCTGGACCATTTTATGATTCTATGTTCTGTTTGTGTAGGCAAACCTGCAATGTCTGTCCTATGCCATGGTAAAAAGGGGTTTGTGTTGCTCTAAATCCTATGACTACAGCTCTCATGGTCTGTCTGTTCTCCAGTGGCTTTTTGTGGTCTAGGATGAATAGCTTTCATAGGTACCTCCTGGATGGTCAGGATGTCACAGCTCCAGTGCTTACACTCTTAGCTCAAGGTTCTCCTTACTCTCTCATACCAAAAGACAGGCAATGTATACTTGCCCTTTAGGCTATGTCCACAGTTTGGGCTTTCTGATCTGGCTTTCATTAGGTGCACTGACTCTGCATACAAATAACTCCTTACCTTAGGCTGGTCTGCAAGAAGCAGTCTACATTATGCTCTCAGTTATACAGACACAAATTAAAGTAGCATGAATGTGGCAATCCTTGAGTAGTTGAGAGGAGACTAGCTGCCTTTGTCTAAGGCAAATGTGATTTTTTTTTTTTTTTTGGTAAGGATATTCCTGATATTTGAATTAGATTGTCTGAAGTCAAATTCCTGTTGAATAGTTTCAGTGCAGTGATGTGCTCTTTGCTTAGCCTGACTGGAATCAATGGCTCTTTTGTTAACAAGTGAAAGAGTAGCCACTGAAGTGGTAGTCTTGTATTCTTTACCAGTTAGTATTGAGTATATTTTGAATATTACCATGATGTCATAAATATGGCTTATACTGTTTTTTTTTTAAGAAACAGTAATTTAAATATATAAATTCACCAAAATTCAGAGTGAGTAGTGGTACTAAAAAATGAGCTGCTCTAGAGTAAGCTCCTTTTATTATTTCTCTGTCTTTAAAACTTGTGCTCCTGCTACATTGTGAGATTTCTTCTGTAATTCACTCAAAAAATCAGAAAAACAAACCCTAACCCCCAGTGGCTTAAGTAAATGACAGCAAGGTGCATGTTGATGTACCATTGTGGATTACACAAAGTACATTGTGTTTCAGAGAAAAACATTTTAAATGGTTCTTGTCAGAGTCACCCTTGCTGAAGAGCTGCTTCACACCTGAGGGCCTGATTCCCAAAGCAATGACTAACTTATTTTTAGTAGCTATTTTTCTGACCCATAATAGAAAAGCACATCCATGCAAATGGAAGAGCACTTTCATCTTGGAAATGGCCTAGATAACTGCTAAAAGCCACATTGGGTAGTGGGATCACTTCTAGCTAGCAGTTCAGCTTGCTTCCTCAAGCCATTATCTTGGTAGTATAAAACACAGTGAATTTTCTAATAGTGCTATCAGCTGTCATGGTCAGGCTTTTCCATGGGTTACTTCTATTAGCCAAGCATAAAAAGAAGGTTATAGTTATACTAACCTTATAGCTAACTAGGAGAAATAACACTCCAGAGTTTGGCTGTGATATACATAGCACTCCTCTGTGCTACTTTTTCTCAGCTGCTGCTCAATTTCAGGCATCAGATACAGCTTTTAATCAAGATGACACTTAAGATGGTATATAGTTTTAACAAAATATTATTGAAAAAGGAGCAGAAAATGCTTTAGTTGATTTATTTGAAGCAGTAATGCCCAAAATGCCAGTTCACAGAGCATTTTTTTAAGCAAATACCCTCTGTCAGACTATCATTGAATGACTTTGTATTTGCACAGCAACTCTAATCCATCATACTTGACTCAGCCATCCAAGGAGAAGCATACAGAATAAAAAGCACACAAACACTCTGAAAACCTCTATGTATGGATATGTTTAAAGATCTGAATACAGAAAAGCACCTTCACAAGAGGGAAAATTCTCATGGTGATGGCATGTCAGAAAAAGGTTTTAGTAGGTGGATGTTTAAAAAAATTACATGTATAGCTCACTTGTATAAAGTTTTAGTAAAGTGTATATTGTAAGACACAGAGCTGACACCTCAACACATGGAAAATCAGGAGGGAACCTTCTTAACTTTTTTAGATTGACTGAGACATAAAAGATTCTACAAAATAAGAAGTGCCTGTACAGCATGCTGGTTTCTAATGTGAAAGCTGAGCTTATAATCTTGATTCTAGAAGCTGTATCACTAATACCTGTCTCTCCCCTACTAAACCACCCTATATACTACCCTATATACTGTAGATAATGTCTTCATGTCATATGAAACAACCAGTGGCTTTCAACTGTGTTCATTGCCTCTTGTTCTGTCAGTGGGCATCACTACACAAGAGTCTGGCTCCTCTCTCTTGATGGTCCAAGGAGTGGTACCAGGTTTTCTGCTTCCATGTGAAGAGTAGGAAAATGAGTTGTATCAAGGATGCTGATGTGAAGCAGACCTCAGGGCTTCTTTATGTATTCCCTCTTGTCCCCACATCATTGACACACAGGTTCTGCATCTTCGCATAGAAAGAGTTTTGAATCTTTCCTGGGGGGACATTCAGAGCTCAGGACTTGTTTAGCTGGACTTAGAAGATGCCAAGATTTCATGCAGGATGGAAACTGATTTTTGTCTAGCTGTATCTTTTCTATCTGCCCTTTATATATCTATGGAGTCCTCTCAGAACAGGAACAGCTAGCTGTCTGTGGATGATCAGCCTTGCTGAATTAGGCTCCTGGTTCCTGCTCTCCTCTGTGGGAGGCAGCTTTAAGTCCTTGAGTGGTTTCTTACAGCAACAACTTATCCTGAAAGGATTCAGGAAAACTGAAATTCCCAATATGTTTTGAATCAATTAATAGAATTTACTAAAATAGCAGATTTTGAGTCCTGGCAGACTTGATTTTTCTTGTCCATGTTCCTCAATACTGTTGAATATCTGTCAGCAATTTGAGAAACAGGCAGTTACATTTTGTAGGTGTGAGATTTTGCACTTATAAACTGTATTTGGACATTGATGGCCAGAAATGGCTTTGAAAACACGTATCGGGTTTAGACTTGGAACATGATCTGAAACAACCAGAATTATTTTACCTGTTCAGACCATCCCCAGAACATATAAATGAATGCAAAAAATAACAGCAAGGGAATGTTTGTTCTTTACAAATTAGGGAAATTCCTTAGGAAAGAAGGAAGTCTAACGTGTTGACACTTTGGTGGGACAGCTTAACAGTGTGCTAAGTGTTTTCCTTTCAATTCCTTTCATTAGGCTATAGCATGCCATTGATATATTTCCTGGATAGGGACTGAAGGTAATGTCTGCTTTGCTTAAATGGACCACAGCTTACTGGAAGGAAGGGACCAAAATTGCACAGTATATTCCTCTCTTTTGTCCCCAGAGAAACAGCTTTCACCACATTTGTAGCTTTTGGGGAGTCATTGCTAGGCCAGAAGAAGTTTGGGATGGCTAACTCATCAACTTCGAAACACTTAGTGGTGTCTTGTGCAAGATTACCTATTTGTTTTGAGATTCCTGCCTGAAGATCAAGTGTCAGCAGCAGAGAATGGAAACTGTCCTGCAACAAAGTAGGAGTGAAAAGGTCCCACAGGTATTGACTTTTTTCTAGAAGTGAACATTCAGCTTGATGTGGATACTCAGATACATGTGGAATGGAATGGCTTGGCTAAAGTAATGGTTAAATGGAGAAGGATTCCTTCTGCCTTAAGAGAGAAATGATACAGACAAGATCAGATCAAAGTCTGTCTAATCACAGGAGACACAGAGGAAGTAAACCTGCTCACTCTGCCTTTCATAAGAATAAGCATCAGATTAAACCAGCAAGTGTCAGATTTAAGATAAATGCTGCCACAAGGAATCGGTTGCCACAGGATGTTATAGGGGATTGTCCTGCTTTGAGTCAGAACAGAACCAATTCTGTTCAGTGATTTAACTTTTCAGCTAAGTCTTCTAATTAACTGCACTTTCTGAAGTTGACAGCATGTTTTTGCAGGCAGTGTCTGCTGCTGGTAGCAAGAATGTCTGATGTTTAGAATTAGTTTCAAATGTTGGAATGCAGACCAAGGTCACTGCTAAATCTTGTGGACCATGCTGGGGGGATGCAGAGTAAAGTGACACACCTGTGGGGAGGAATGGACAGTTCAGTGACCCTAAACTGACCAACTAGGGATTCCATTCCATATACATCTTATTCAGTGTGAAGTTGAGGGATTATAAGGGTCAGATTGTTCTCTGGCTCTTGCTCTTTCTCTAATTCAGTGGCTGGCAGAGGAGTACTCTGTTCTGTTCTGCCTTCAATACCAATTTGTGTGTTGCTGAATCTGGTTTCCCCCATGCTGCTGAGTTTAGTCTGACTTCTGCCACAGCATCAGTGGTGACGGTGACATAATTGCTATCAGGGTGTTGGGTTCAGTGTTGGCTTTGTATATATTTGTTTTTATTGTTATTATTTTCATTAAAGCAGTTTTAGTTTTCTTTTCCAATCCATAAGTCTCTCTACCTTATCCCCTGTGGGAAGGGAGAGGAGTTAGCAGAGAGTGTCTGTCACTTGCTTAGTGGCCAGCCCAGCCCTAAACCTTGGCAAGGAAATGATCCTAAACCTCTACAGGAGTTCAAAGGTAACTACATAAGTATAAAGAAATTCGTGATGACAAACCTGTAATTAAATGCAATTTTAGCATTTAGAAAGTCTGCAAACTTCAAGATTTTTCTACCTTCTTGATTTAAGTAGTTATCCAGGGAAGTATCTTTGTAGTTGTCCAGTTCTTACAGTGCTTCCTATACATCCACTACTTGCTGTGGTCACAGTATTATGTTAAATTGGTTTTGGTTAATATCAGTTTGGCTATTCATATGTAGCTAATGAAGTTGTTCTCTGCTCTCCTCATAGCATACAGTTACAAACATGTAGACTTGAATCCAATCAGCAGAAATAAATGTCTGTCTAAGAATATCCAGATTAACAAATTAGATGAGCTTTCACACCAAGAATTTCTCCTAGAAGAACCACAGGTCTGAGTAAAACAGAAGCAATATTTAAAGGGGACTTGAAGGAAAGATGAGGAGGAACTCATTATCAGGCAGTATAGTGTCAGGACAAGNGTTGAGGGCTCCAGAACTGGACCCAGTATTCCAGAGGAGGTCTCACTAGAGCAGAATGATGTTAAACTGAAAGAGGCTGGGCTTAGATTAGATAGCAGGAAGGAATTCTTTATGCTGAGGGTGGTACGTAGCTGGCCCAGGTCACTCAGAGGAGTTGTGAATGCCCCATCCCTGGCAGTGTTCAAACCCAGGTAGAATATTCCACCCAGGTGGAATATTCTCTTCATGGAAATTCTGAAAAAAACCTTGTTCATAAAATAGCCAGACTGACCTCTCCAAAATATTATTACAAAAATGCTGTCTTGAGACATGTCAGAACCATATTTATGCCTGTCATATGTTCATCCTCACAAGGACTTAGCCAATTTAATCAATGTTTTAAAACACCTACAGAAACTAAAAATAAACCTTAGCTAATTTAATCAGTTTTAAAACACCTAGAGAAACTAAACATAAACCCGGCCTATTTATTTGCCACAAGAGTCTGGGAAGCCAGCATGAAAAGAAGTGTGCATTAGAGGGGAAACTTATGCTAATAGAAATTTATCTCTCATAACATCTGTGGGTAAGCTGACAGGTAATAGCAGCTAGAAGCAGCTGAACATCAGTAATCCTGTCTATAAAATACCTGAACTCATTGCACTGAGTTGGTTCTAAGGGAAAGAACCACAGAAAAACTGGCATGCTGTTTTTCAAGCTGCTAGTTGCATGCATTCCCTAGTGTGTAAAGAGATTTCATCAATGGTTGATTATTTTAATTGGTTTGCAATTGTTTTAGCAGGCAGTCAGTATTTATCATGTCAAATTTTGTAGCTTCATCATTATACACTAATTAAACTTGAGGCATTGCTTCCAAAGGGGAAGCTGAATGCAATGGGGATTAAGGGAGATGTGGTTAGCCATCTGGGATGTGAGGAAGAGATTTTGACAAGTGGAAGACAAGTCACACTAAAGATAAAGTGAGGTGGAATCTAGAAATTAGGTTGATGTAGAAAGGCTTGCAAAAAGACATGGGGATTGGCAGCTGGAAGACAAGATGGGGTACATGGAGAAAGGGCAGCTAAGAAGTCAGATAATGCTGGAGAGTAAGAATGGACAAGTAAATGGCAGACAGAGCAGATGTCAGAAAAATAAAGCTGTATAGTAGCCAGGATGGAACATAAGGTGGACCCAAAACTCAGCCCATGATGAGTGTTGTTCTGCCTCAGACCTAGTCTGAGTTCTGGACTTTCTGCTTATGGTTGCTATTTTTAAATGTAAGCCACTAGGGAAAACACTTGCAGAAACTCAGTGGATCTGAAAATTGTCCAGTAATTGCCTTCCTAAGCTATATTCTGTTTTACTGGAATTTCTCTAACACCAACCCAAAGAACTAGGATTAGTCCTCTAATAATTTTCCACTTCATGTAATCTGCCCTTGACATAAGCCTTCCACTTCAAGGAGGTTGCTTGAGATTATCTTTTGATTGCTATGATGTTGCTGCCCAGTTCCTTAGCTGAGTCTTGAAAGCTGTGTTCCTGAAGATTCATGTTGAAGCAGCTCAAGGTGTAAGACCAGGAGGCTGCAAGCACTGTTTTCTTTAATCTTCTTTAGCCCTTCATCTTTTATTGTGTGTGGTAATCTTTCACCTGCAAAACAGACAAGAAATCCTATGATGAAAAAGAGCATGTTAACATTTTAAGGCTCATGGTCTGACTTATTGTGAATTTCCTCTTTGAATTTTCTAGTTAATGGTGTGGAAGAGGAAAAAAGAGAATTCTTTTTAGGTTGAAGTGAATAAGTGGTTGAATGATCTTTTCTATCAACTATATAATGCAAGGTATAAGATTTGCACTGAGAAATGTCTTCACTGGATGCTGTTTGCTAATTAGTGGGGCACATGCATGATGGGATCAGGCTTACCTTTCAGGATTAGAAAGAGTAACCCAATCCTTCAAACATCTAGGCTGTGATCAGGAGGTGTTAGAGCAAAGCTATAATGGAATGTGAAACAGCCAGGGGAGCAGAGTGTAGCTTACTAGGATGTCAAAAAGGTGTATTATGAGAGGCCCTTGTAATGAAGATGGAAAGGAGGTGAAGTTGCAGTCTTATCTGTCTCTGTCTTTTAATATTATTTTAGAGAAGATGTCAGCCCAGCTGGGAATTTAGAGTGGAGCTGTAATTTGAAGTGGTTCATTCCTCTCTTAGTGCTACAGACAATTCTGGCAGCTTAACACTTGCTATTGAAGCTTTTGTGCTGATTAAAACAGCTCAACAGAACTCCTTCCTGAACTGAAGAATCATCTTTCAATAAAGGCAGCTGGATATGAACACTGTGACTGCATATATACGGCAAGAGTAATGCTCTTGGAAGCAGAAACTCTGTAGGAAATGGAAATTTGATGGCAATCTCCCATTGATGGTGCCTGTCTGAGTCAGGGGAACCAATCTCTAGTATAGTAGATGGGGGGAGGCCTTGATCAAAAGCTGCCACTCCTCCCACAATACCATTAACTGCTTTTGTGTATGGCTTTGTTTGTATTTAATGTTTGGATGAACCACGTAAGCTACCAGATGCTCTTTGTGAACGTTTTTGGTCATAGCTTATGATAATTGAAAGAGAATTTCTTTTCTCTCTCTCCCTTAGAAGCTGTTGCTGTGCAGCTTGGATTGAGGTACTGGCATTATTTTGCAATAAGGAACACAAATGCTCTAGGAGAGATAAAATAAGAAGCCATGAAGGTAAAAGGTGTTAGTTTCCCTTGTGAGATTGTTGAGGTTAAGAATGATGAGCACTAATTGTGCTGTGTTATTGCAGAGATGCTCCTGAACTGTGAAGAGGTCGGTCATCTCTGTGATGTTTCTCCACAGAGAGCTCTTCAGTGCTTGAGAATCTTTACTCTCAGCCTCTTCAGCCTTTAAGCTTATTAAACTTTCTTTGTACTTCTTGAAGAGGAAAAGATGAAGTGTAGTACAGAGCAAACCCAGAACTTCTCTTTTGAGGAGGCTAATTCTGTGGCTATCAGCCTGACAAAATACCATTTAGTCTGTACTTGTTTGGCTCCTCTTAAGATAATATTTAGGCTTTCCTAATTTGTAATTTATCTCCTTAAGCCTCATGGGCATGGCAGAATTGCTCAGAAAAGTCACATATGACATTTATTGTGAAGCATAGTCTCCAAAGATGAGACTGAGTTCTTGATTTGCTACTCAGCAAGAGAACATAAGTTTACCAGTTGTCAGTCTATGCAGTCTCCTCTGCTGTGTCTGAGTATGATTTACACATGACATTAAAAAGTTTGCCAAATAGACAAATCACACTATTGCTTTTTTGAACAGTTTGAAGATGACTTGATTTTGTATCTCAAGCTCTTAATGCTCTGCTTTAAGCTTATTAAATCTGCTACTAGTAACCCTAAGGATGACAACAGACCACTTGGGAGAGCTAGCATATTTACCTAATAAATTCTTTGCTCTTTCATGGAGCCAGGCTAGGGACACTAGCCTTTCTCTTAATCTCTTGCCATAGTTCATAATATTTGTAGTTTTGGTCTTTTACTTACTAACAGCAAAAGTCTCCTTGGGAAGTTAAGTATTGATGGCCATTGGGATGCTTGGAGGCATAGGGAATGCACACTTTGTGTTCTCTCTTGTGCTGGAGAAGGAAATTTGGAAAACAAATACTTGTCAGTCCTAGCTGTACCTGCTGCCTAGGTAAATGGCTCTGCAGTTGACAGTGGAGCTTAATTTCAACCTATACTGCTATTTTCTAATCAGCCAATGGACTAGGATAAGATTTGCTAACAAGAAAAGCAATTAAGTTTACAGATGAATATCTTTCTGTAAATCAGGATTACATCATTACAGTTATGGAACAGTAAACAGCACTGCAATCTGTATTCATCTGCACAATTCAAATGGAAAGTCATGGCTGAAAGGAACACTTCAGAGTGAGGGAGCAAATATTTCAGACCTGTCTGAACAAGATTGTTTTATGTCTGGGTGTTTTGGCAGGGCTGTTCCAAGACTTTTTGCTAGGAAAATGAGCTAGACTGTTTTTAGAAGCCATTTCAGAGTGCACTTCACAGCAGACTGCATATGCAATAGCATTAATTGCCACTGCTGAGAAGTGCCTTCCAAATGAATAAAAATACCTGTGTCACAATGAAGCACTAATAAACATGCCTTACATCCAAATAAATAAATAAAATCAACTGAACAGGTAGGTTGTTGCTATGTGAATAACCTTCCCGCTTTCCATCTGAGCTTTTAAATGTGCCCAGGGGATGATTTCACTACTTTTAAGAAAAACAACTGTGGCTGTTGCTGCACAGGCTAACAACATCTTTGCAAGGTTTACCAACCAACAGTAACAGTCTGTACCTACAGAGAGAGAGAGACCCAACTCTGTTGTTTCTGTAGGTTTTTGATGCACAGATACAGTAGCATTTCAAAGAAGTGATGAAAAGACAGAAATTAACAAATGTAAGCTAAGTAAGCAGAGAACTGGAAATCTGGGTAATGCCAGAATTATGAGTGCTCCATCACAGGAGGTTTAGTATTAAGCTGAGGAGGAACTTGTTTGCAGTGAGGGTGCCAGAGCACTGGCCCAGGCTGCCCAGGAGGCTGTGGAGTCTCCTTGTCTGGAGCCATTGCAGAGCTGCCTGGACACATTGCTGTGTGAGCTGGTCTAGGTGATCCTGCTCTGGCAGGGGGGTTGCAATAGATGAGTTTTCCAGGGCCCTTCCAACCCCTAACATTCTGTGATTCTGTGAACATACTGTTACTTATTCCTACACTAATATATTTCTACCTCTGTGATGCTTACTTGCTGCCTAAGATCTCCACTATTTTGAGTGAAGCCTCTGTTGAGTTCCAGCCTTGTTTCTGACAGCTGTGGGGTTTGGTCAGCAGGTGCAGGTTGAGCAGTGGCAGTGGGTTGGAGCTTGGCCATGCAAAGCTGCTGCTGCCAGCATGGCCATCATCAACCAAGGAGTGCAGAAAGGAGGCAGGCCAGCCCCAGGGGTCTGCATAGCAGCTAAATTCCCAGATGGAAGAGATCTGATAACTAAGCACTTGCTTCACAATGACAAATGTGTAGGAAGGCCACAAAAATGGAGAGAGGGATGGAACACCTCTGCCATGAAGAAGGGTTTAGAGACTTGGGGTGGATTAGGGAGACCTTATTGTGGCCTTTAAGTACTTAAAGGGTGTTGCAAGAAAGATGGGGACAAACTTATTAATAAGGCCTCTAGTGATAGGACAAGAAGTAATGGTTTTAAACTAAAAGAGAGTGGATTCAGCCTAGATAAAAGGGTTTTTATGCTGAGGATGGTGAGACACTAGACCAGGCTGCCCAGAGTGGTTGTAGATGTCTCATCTCTGGAAACATTCAGTCAGGTTGTTTGGGGCTCTAGGCAGCCTGATAGAGTTGAAGATGTCATTGCTCACTGGACTAGATGACCTTTAAAGGTCCCTTTGTGCCCAAACTATTCAATGATTCTGTGATTTGCTTTTATCAGCACAGCTCTGAAAGATCTACTCTGGTGCATCCTAACCAGGTACTGAAAGTGCTTTGTAGTTTGATTTTGTTATTGTAATTATACCATGTTCAAAATTAGCAATTGAATGACTTGATTTTATACTAATTAAAACCTTAGACCTTTTTATTTCAGATTCAAATGGAAAAGTACAATAATTAGTACTTTATTGACTGTCTAATTTAAAATTATGCAAATTACACAGCTACTAAACTACTCTTAGTGGAATATATGGCCAATTTATTTTTGGCTAACAGACAATGTGTAGTTCATTATATTTAAGGATATTTGAGATGCATAATCTAGATTATCACTAAACTTTAAGAGCTCCTTTACACTGGAAGGTTCTGAATTTGAAAATGAAAGATCAATTTTTGTGTTTCCAAGGGAAAATCTTCAGGTATAGCTCAAGTTAGACAATTCAGGCCTGCATTGCAGTCTGAAGTGGAGGAGGTTGGAGGAAGTCAGAAGAACTGACAGGAGCCCACTGAATCCATGTTGCCAGGACACCTCATGAACATACCTTCTAGCACACAGATTCTCACTTTTATTGTGCTCTGGTCTTTCCTCCTGCAGATTAACTGTGGGGCAGGATTGCAAAACCAGCTCTCTCAGTCTGGCACAGGACTTCCTAGGGTAATGGGAATTCTTCCTTGATCAGCTTTGAACAATTTCCATATATTTTGTGCTCCTACTAGTTCAGTTCTGCTCTGATCCCAAATGTGTTAGACATGGTAGTAGCTGATTTTCATATGTGCAGCATGGCAGGACTCAAAACTGGAGGATGCTCTGAAACAGCAAAAATGAGAATTGTTAAAGATCTGGTTTTGTCTTGTTGTGAAATAAGTGAAACCAAGTGTTTTATAGAACATTTCCTAGCAAGCAACACCCCATGCAACTGGAGAGTTAAGATACTAGGTGGGGGTGTGAGTAGGAGATTAAGATTTTGGGAAGAATTTCTTGCACTGACTGAAAATTCCATTCTGGCTTTCTCAAAGTCCAGTTGAGATAGAGGGGGGAAAAAAACCCCACAAAACCCAAACAACAGCATGTTTGATGGAGCGAAGTGCTGTTTCAGGGTTTCTGACTAAAATTCATCTTGCCTAAGATCTGTCCCAGATACATTGTCTGGCTTAAGGACACCTACTAATATAGATCAAACCCGCAGGGCTTCATAATGAAAACCACTTATGTTATTAACTTTCGGGGCCAATTCAACTATTCAAAACTTTTAATGGAGTGAGTCTGTACCATGCACCAGGACTCCTGGATTAGACTATGTCCTGTGTGCATCTCTTCAACTTTACTGAGTCTGTATTTTCAGCTCCTGGAGTGAAGGGAATATACACTCCAACTTGCTCATCAAGAAAGCAACTCCATGTCCTTGTCTGATCAGGATCTGCACCAACTCTGTAATGTCACCACACCAAAGCATGGATTTGTTCTTCTAGAACCCTGAGTCTCCTTGACTCCCCATAGTAGAGTATGCCAGGCAGGAGAAGTACATCTAAATCCTCCTTGTAGAGTCCTGGCTTTGAGAAGAGATGTGAGAATTTGTCTCATTATTCTCTGTCCATGCACTTATGATAACTTAGCTCCTTGTGTCAACAGCAACACTTGCCAGAAAAAACACACTGCTGAGTTTCTGATTGCTTAACTATTTTGCTAAGTGATAGGAAAAATGTGTTTCATTAATTCTGTGGGAAAAGGAAAAGGTCAAGTCAGCTTAAAAGCTACAAGTAAATACAGAGAATAAAGAAGATAATTGTCAGTAAATCTAGTTGAAGCTTATTCTTTAAAATAGTATCTGGGAAGCAGATAAAGCTTTGTACTTTAACAGCTTCTTCCTTATCTATTATTCCTACTCTTCACATCTTTCATAATGAATAGATTTTACTTGTATAAATGATACAACATTTTGCTGCAGTTATTTTTCTGGGCATGAATTAATGTTTCAGGTTTACCTGTGAGGATGACATGTACAGTTTGGAACAATAAGGAAAAATAAGAATATTCTAGAGGACTAAACGTTTGCTTTTGTTTTGTTCATTTGATACATAAGAAGAGAAATTAACTGATTTTAGTCTGCAGTTTTATTCTCTGCAGAGCCTATGCTGCAGAACAGTTTCAACTACTTCTGCTTTGCTCTTTTCAAAGCTTTAAGTCAGCTTGTTTTTGCATCCTTGATATCCAGTACAAGTCTAGATGCATTTTTAGCTGTTTTCCTATTTGAAAGCTGTTTCCTGTGAACTGACATGTGACAGTTGTATGAATTTGTTTATCATTGTAGTGACTGGGATTGTTCAATTACCTTAAAGTTCTGTTGGCATTTTTGTCATAAACCTTAGTTTTCAGGCATTTCAAACAGGAAAGCTTTTCAGTAACATTGGGACTTGTACTTCATTTCTAAGTTATCATAAACACTCTTTTTTAACTTGTAAAAATATGCTGAATTTTTAAGACCTAAAGCAGCTTTTCCATTTTTAATTATAATTTAATTAATATAATATAATTAAATTATAATTTAATTAATATAATATAATTATATTATTATTTAATTAATTATAAATTAAAATTCATCTAACTGTTAATGTTCATTGCTTTTATCTCAATGTCTTTGTTTAGTTCAGATTTTGTTGTGATTTCTTCCTGTACTACATATACATTTTAGCCATGTTATTTCTTTCTTCTTTGTAAAGAGTTTGCTTTCAAAAATAACTGGAACTAGTGACAGAGTTTTAGATTGTGATAGGAACACAGCATTTTAAGTATTGCTCTCTTTTTAGGTTTCCTGAAGGGAAATTTTGCTGAGTTTTGGGACACAGAGGGAAGATCATTTGTTTATGCAAGCATTTGCTTGAGAAGGAAAAGTGTGTGGTTGTGTCACAATTGCTTCTGTAAGGTTGCTAGTTACTCTCAGTCCCAAGGCTGAGCCACAGAAAAGCCATTTGCTAATTCCCTTCCAGCCCTTCTGCTTTTCAGCACAACTCCTTTTAGTTAATCCCTGCTCCACTACACTAATTCCTCTCTTCTATATTTTAGCAGATCTCCTGTGGCTCTACATGAAATGATTTTCTGAAGTACAGATAGCTTGACTATACAATTCTCTCTTCTCCCAAAATCTGTACTAGTTGAGGGATGTTATACCAAATCTTGAAACTTCACTCTTGATTGTCTGCTTGACGCTTTTCTGTTGTTCTCTCAGCTAAGGCCAACTCCAATCCTGCAGTTCCTTTCTTGTTTTACTTGAACTGATTTCCAATGGCAGGGCTTTCCTGAGCAAGGGAAGAGTATTTTAACCATATTTTCACATTGCTGAGAGTCTCTTGTGCTGCTTAAGGCTATCTTATCGAGTGATAAAAGGCCCTGAACTCATTCGGTACCCTTAAACTATAACAGAGCTGAGCATGTGAAATATCAAACCCTAGTTTGAGCTGAGGTGATGGATAAAAGGCTGTTCCATAGAAATTGTCCCAGTCATTCTTTTTATTTCTCTTTCTGCAGTTTAGGAAGATAATGATCCCAAATACATCCACATACAATCTCAGAAAGCCCTACTATTTTATCTTTATGTTCAGACAAAGGAGGCTAATAAGTTTTAACATTTCTACTCAGTTGGAGTGGTACCTGTGCAAGATGAAACTTATGGCTGACTTGCTGTGGCCATGAGAAATGGATTGCTCAGGGCAAAGACTTGTCAGTGCCATCTCTCTCCTTTGTGGTCATCCAGCCTGTGTTATTCTCTTTGAGGCTGGCAGAGAGCACTTTCTCCTGATGAAGACCTTTGCTTGTCTCCCTCATGTGAAATCAGTATAGCTGGTAAAAACAGAGGTGGAGAGAGCAGCTGAAATGGGTGCTATGTTCATTTCTTTAACAGTAAGATAGATGAGTATGCAACTTCAAATCTTGTGTAATAGCTGAAAGCTGCAAAACTGCTTTGCATATTTGCAAATATGAGGGATCTGGGCCTGTTTAGCCTGAAAAAGAGGAGGTTGAGGGGAGACCTCCTGGCTCTCTAGAACTACCTGAAGGGAGGTTGTAGAGAGGCAGGGACTGCTCTGTTCTCCCTAGTGGAGAGTGAATAGGGGAAATGGATGGAAATTGCCCCAGGGGAGGTTCAGGCTAGACATGAGGAGGAATTTCTTTGCTGCAAGGGTTGTGAGCCATTGGAACAGGCTGCCCAGGGAGGTGCTTGAGTCCCCATCCCTGGAGGTGTTTAAGAGACAGGTAGATGTTGCATTGGGAGGCATCATTTAGCAGGTTGCTAGGGCTAGGACAAAGGCTGGACTTGATCTCCAAGGTCTCTTCCAGCTGGAACTGTTCTATGATTCTGTGATTCTATGATATACCGTTGAACCTAATCATTTTCTGGCAAGTGTCCTGTCTGAGAGTGTTGTGCTAAGGTGAATTCATTTTGTATCAAAAGTGGTAAACAGCTCAGTTCTGTGACGATGAGATGTCTGAACAAAGCCTTTGGCCATGCTTGCTCTTGCACAGTTGCTGAGAGGGATCTAGGATATTTGCTAGGTTTGGGCTCAGCAGGGGAAATACGAACCTTCATCCTTCTCTCTTCCCTTGCACAGTGTAGAGGAGGCAGTGGGAAGCATAAAGTCCCTCTAGAGTCTGGGAAATGGCTAATTACATACTGCTTGGAAGGCATGTTGACAGGTTTGTCCTTCCCCATTGGCCAGCAGGCTGTGAGTGCAATTGCATGCACTGTAATCTCTCCAGTGAAAGCATTCTAGAGGTGCTCTGGGATGCTTTTACTGCTAGAGGCATCCTGGTTTCATGGAAGCTGTCTGGCTAAGCCCTCCTCCCCATGGACAGGCTGCAGGCTAAAATAGGTTTGCTGCTAGAGGAGAGTATGAAATACTTTTTTTGTTATAAACTTGGCATGATTATCCTTTCAGTTGCTGCTGCAGGTCTCCTTCTGTGTGCAGTTTGTGTAATACTGGGAAGAAAAGGGGGGGGGGGAAATACCTAAAGGCTAATTTGTGCTGTTACTTGACTTGTGATGGGGAATAGATGTGAATGAGAGTTTTGCCCTTAGTTCCCAGGTCTTCTGCTCCTTTTCTCTATGGCCCCAAAGTGTGATTGCCTCAAACTGTTTGGGATGATGCCAGTGGCATGTGTTTCCTTGTAAACAGTGGTATTGGAATAACATTTGTGCTATCATTTAAAATGCCAGCACAGCTTTGGGGCTGTCAATTAGGGTAAGGATTGAGATTAGCAGGTTGCAGTGCTTTTCCAGTGCTTTGCTCACCATAAGCTCTCAACTTAACTGAATTAGGATGTGTAAAAAAACCATACAGAGCCAGGTCAGTCCATGATGGTTTAGTTTTTAAGGGCTGTGATTTAAGTGAGACTCTGATTATTCAGCCTTCTGAAACTTGGCAAATTTTGGGTATTAATGGAAAGTCCTGGAACTGTAACAGAATTTTGTAGTAAACCTCTGTTTTTATATTCCTTTAGTTGACTTTGTGACAAAATGAAAAGAAGTTTAGAGCTTTTTGGGTTTTATTTTATTCCAATGGGCTCTGTGACAGTAAAATGCTGGCCATAGTTGTCTTGATTAGACTTTTTGTTTTATTAGCTAATTCTTTAATCACAGTAATCATCACTTTGTTGCTAACTAGTTGCTAAGAAGCATAGATTGCCTACAGAGACCTTGCTGGGAAATGGGCCAGTGCCTTGCTTGCCTATTTTAATCTCAAGTTTGCTGTTAGAATTATGCAATGTTACAGGATAACACAAGTCAGGCACAACAAGCCTGCTTTCTTCTGAATAATATCCAATAACATACTCAGTGCTTTGTATCTCTCTGGTGTTTCATTATGTGATCAGGTGGATTTCTGTTTTGCTCACTGAGAGAAAGCAGGATAATAATGTTGTGTTATACTGAATGTTATGCAAAGATGAGGATTAATTTGTGAATCAGGCTCCTGGGTTTGATACAGGGCAGCTTGATGAGCTGCTTATAGGCTACAGAAACAAAATGACATTTTCAAAGCTACTGATTTGGTATAGGCATAGCAGAGAATGGCTGCATGCTGGATAAAATAATGGCATAACTGATTTGTTTTAGGAGAAGTGAGAATAACAAGTCTGGTTCAAACAGCAGCACCAGAGACCAAAATGCATTGGTTTTGATTGCTCCTGGCCCTATTCCAGAAGACATGGGGCACTAGCTATAGACCATTAGCTCCTGTAAAATATTATCTTGTGTATTCCAGGCTGGTCTGTGCCTGGCTGCCCATTTGTGTCTAAGTTGGGAAGAGGGAAAAGCCCACATCTCTTCTCCTGCAGTACAATTAGCACAGCTGGGCTTTAGAATGGGTTGCAGATGTAACATTTGGTGTTTTCAGCATTAAAAAAGGTGTCCCAAGATTTGAGGGCTGGTCTAGGGCTTCCTACACCTACTCCTGTAAATCAGCCACCCAGATGCTCTAATACTCCTTTGCTTTTTCTCTGGATGTTGCACTGCCTTAGTTTTATCATGCCTGAGGTAGACTGGGGATGAAAAACAGCAGCTGAAGATTGATGAGGAGAAAAAACCTTGGCAGAAGATGCTGAAACTTGATCAGACTTACTATTGATAGTGAGCCCAATTGTCAAAAGGAAAGCTTAAAAATACCTATTTTAAAATAGATAAATGCAAATGTAAAAGAGATAAATGGCAAGATATTTGTACTTTTTCAGTTCCAGGTGAGCTCTGTGTTGCATAAATTACTTTTTGCTTTGGAAAGTCAGTGGTAGTACTAAGATCTTGTCAGCCTGTTCAGAGAAAATGTATCAATAGCAAAAATCATGAGATGCTTAAATCATGTATTGTTCCTGAACAAACCCTAATGTTAAATGTTTTGAAGAGTGAGTGATGTGGCTGGATGAGCTCCATGGTTTTCTACTTATTAATCTGATGATACTACATTAGATGCTCATTTGACATCACTATAAATAGGGAATTGGGTTGGGTTTTGCCTTTTTTTTTTTTCTCTAGAGGATAGATTAACTGCTAGTAAGTATCACTGAAGAAGGTGGATAATAATCTTTTATTTCAGTAGTCATTCAGCAACACAGCTGCTTATTACTAGCTCAGTGAGTCAGTGCTTTCAAAAATGACTAGCAATTTTGTATGCCTGAATTTCTGGCTACCCAATTTGAGAGGCTAGAAAAAAGCCTGTGGGTTTTAATTCTTCTTCTTTGGTTTTTCTTTTTTTTTATTTCCCATCCTCCAAGGAAATTCTGATCAGTCTTCAGAAATATTAGGAGATGTAGAAAACTTAGTGTATGTGGAATTCAAGAGAATCCATCTCCTTCAGTGGTGCAAAGGGGCTAAGAGGCATTTCTTAAATGTATTGATGACTATTCCATGCTCTGAGATAATATAGAAGGAGACTTGCTTCTCCAACTTTATGATAACTTTCATGAAATATTTAATGCTTGTCTGATGATTTATTCCTCTTTGCATAATGCAATCAAAAAGAATGGTTTAGTTAATTATTTACATTGTGCTGCTGATGCTATTTCTTTCCAAGTGCTTTCTAGCAGTAGTTGTTTCTGCTTATTGCCAGGAGAGACTTTAAAAGGCAGATCTTGTCAAGAAAGCAGAATGATAACCTGTCTCATTTGTATCTGTGTGCATTTATAATGTGTCTGCTGGGTAGAAAATACTAAGGAAGAAAAGAGAGACTTAAAATTGCCTGGGAGCCCCATGCTCTGAAATGAGAATAAACCCTGGGTCTTGCTGGGGCTTGTGAGTGTGCCTCTTAGGGCTCCTCCTCATGCTGGCAGGATGAGAAGGTGAAAAGGGCAGTTCAGAGAGATTTTTGAAGCAGCAGCAGTGTAGAGTGAAGAACATTAAGGAACCTGAGGGTGATGATCCAACCTCATTGCAAGACTCTAAACAGCTTGCAAGGTGGTTGCAGGGAAGCTTTTGCTCCTGTAATCTTGTTTTAATAGGGTGTAAGTCTGAAAGCCAGCAGTGAACTTGGCAGCAGTGGCAAAGCAGGGAGGGAGCCTGCCAAGGCTTTCTAAGGATGCATGAAAAGAAAGCCTTTGAGCCTTTAGGTCCCATGGGTTCTGCTGTCAGTGATCTCTCTGGCTGCCTGAAACCCACTCAGGTAAACATAAGAAAAGGTGAACTGCCAACGCTGACCTCCCGTTGCAGGCTCTGCTTGCTGACTCTGCTGGCTCTAGTGAGGCAGGAGAGAGCAGTGTAGCTCTTCTGCCTCCTTCAGAAGCTGACTGGCTTCTGTCTGCAGCAGCTGGAGCATTGTGCTACTCTTGTAGTGCACCAAGGAGCAGCATCTCCAACTTCTTGTGAAGCAGAGGAGCAGGCTGACATTTACATTGCCCTCTTGATCACTTTTTCAGTAGCAACACTCCTAAAGGGGAAGAATGATTCCCAGTTCCTGTTTGTTTGGTAAAAGCAAAAGGACATTCAAGAGTTTCTTAAAGGTGGTATTGTTAGATTCCAAGTCTTACCTGGAATAGTCAGGTGTTAGGTGGCCAATGGTAAAATATGCTAACAAACTGGACATTTTATTTAAGGATCACAGGAAAAAAAACAACAATGGAAATATTCTATAATGGGTGCTGTTGAAGACATAAATGAGTTTTTTTTGTTTGTTTTTGTAGTGGTAAAACCTGGTTTCTAATCACAGCAATGCTGTTCAAAGTGGTTTTAAATCGATTAAGCTCTTTGATAAATGCCACCTTAATATGACAAACAATAAGCAGCTGGGGGATTTTTTGGATTTAGCATGTCTTTTAGCTTTCTCAAGGACTGTAATTCAGATCTACACAACTTCAGATTATTCACTGAAGTGTATTCTACTAGGAATTCCCACTCTGTCTTTTGGTAGGAGGAGACGAAATAAAGTTCTTGTGCACAGTAGAGGACTTCTGGGTCACGAAGGTGTGCTATGCAGGCTAGAATCTAGCTTAGACCATCCCCTCAAAACCACAAGCCAAATTCTTCTCTCAGAAATAGTGGTAAAAATTAGGAATACTCTCAGTCAGTTGATTTACACTGGTGTGAGAGAAGAATAAGGGCCAGCCAGTGAAGCTGGTTAAGCAGTTTAGCTACTGAATTGGCTCTGACCAGGTCTCTAACTGCTGATGCTCAGGAGTGTAGTAATATATCTCAGGCTAAAATATACTCCATTTTGTTGCCCCTGGCTTAGGCATCTCAGAGACATACCACATAGCTGTGAATCTCACTCTAGACTCATTTAAATAAACAAATGTATAGGACAGTGAGGAAGAACACTGCCATTTTTTCCCCAAGCCTTTTGGCATCAGTTGAAGTGCTTCTTTATCCTTCCTAAGAGAATCCAGACCTATTGCTTGAGGTCTCTTATGAGTTATTCATACAAGGCTCTTGTGAAATTCCTTTCTGTGTTTAGAAATGTGCAGACTCTCAACTACAGTAAACCCAGAGCACCCTTCCAGCCCTGACCACCTCCATGTGATGAGAAAAGCTGACAAGAGACTGACATTTATCTCATGGGCCTTATGTTTAATACAGCCTATGTAGGTTGCTAGATAGAGCAAAGTGAAGTGTTCTTGGACATCACTGCTCATTGCTGCCATGAATGCCCACCCCTATTCAAGCACTGTTGTAATAATGCAAACAACTTGTCCAGACCTGCTTGGTATGCTATAAAATTGGTCCATCATTAAAGAAGAAAGATGATGACAAAAGAGATACTACAAGTCTAAATTTTGAATGCTTTAGGAAGACATTTTTACTATTTTCTCATGGAGCTCCAAGGCAACAAAATATCCAAGCACTACCAACTCTCCATCCCCCCCAAAAACCCACCACAGATCCTGAACCAGGGGTAAGAGTATGCTCACAAACTCTTAAAAATAAAACAATGCAGACACACAAGAAGTTTTAATTCTTTTCTCTCAGGCACAGACAAGTGTAATGATACAGTGTATTTGGACGTATTTGTCCACACCTACTTGGCAGATCCCCTCTTCTGTGCAGCCATGCATCAGAACCTGAGTTGGCAGTGATATTCAAAGAGCTGTTGCAAGTGTTGTCTACAGAAGTATATCTCTGAATTTACTCATAACATCTTACAGCTCAGGTAATGAACATCATTAGCAGAACTGCTTAAGTCCAAGCCTGTCCTATTGCAGTGTTAACTACTGCAAGTCATACAACTCACTGTAGTATTGCAGCAGCACATAAAAATGTTGAATTCTTGTTTAAGAAGAAACTAAGCAAGAACATGAATGAGTTTCAAGGGTGTATGAAGTCCCAGGAGGAGAAAATGAGATATGTTGAACCATGATTTCAAGTTATCTAGATCTTCTAAAACCATTTCCATTACTTCTTAATTACCTTTGCTGTTTGTTGGATATTGTTTCCTTATCTGGTGTTCTCTCAATTATTAAAACCCAATTACTGTTTGTTTGGTTTGTAAATTATTTAAAATTCAGAGTGAAACATAAGAGATATCAAATAGCTGTGTCCATCACAAATTTTTATAGTACCTTATTAAAATTCCCATTAGTTTCTCATATAACTGCTAGCCACCTCATTTTCTTCAGAGGAATTAATTTCAAGTTGTGTGCATTTGTATAGGAGATGGAGAAAATCTATTTCTCTGTGCTCTGAGACCCATTAGGCTTGTCTTTTGGTTGAGGGAACTTTGGCAAGGTTTTATTCTGGGTGGCTGCTCAGGTCACTGTGACTTTGAGAAATGGACCTGATTTGCATTAGAATATTTAATTTGCAGGGCTGTATCATTACACTTGTCTGTGCCTGAGAGAAAAGGATTAAAACTTCAGCTCAATTCTTTTCTTGTGTGTCTTCATTGTTTTATTTTTAAGAGTTTATGTGGGCATACTCTCACCCCTGGATCAGGATCTGTGGTGGGTTTTTGGAGGGATGGAGTGTTGGTGGTACTTGGATATTTTGTTGCCTTGGAGCTCCATGAGAAAATAGCATAAATTTCTTCCTAAAGCATTAAAAATTTAGACTTGTGTATCCTTTTGGTCATCATCTCTCTTTCTTGTTTAATGATGGACCAATTTTCAAGTGTATTCTGGTTTTCAGTGCTTCTGCAGTACTTGGCTGGTGAGCTGCTGTTACCCCATGCAGTGCATAATGAAGTTCTCTGTGTGTCCACAGGGATGCTAAGCTCTGCTCTTAAAAAACCTAAGTTTCTCTTAAAACAAGAGTGTATACCTTCCTCAGGAATGCAGCTTCACATCTGGCAGGAAGGTGAGGTCAGATGCCAGCCATGAAAGAGATGGTGCTGCAGGACTCTGGCATAGGCAGTACATCCCTTGTTGCAAAGGATGACTGTTTTACAGTGGGGCTGCATAAATCAATCATTTGATTACACAAAGCTCTCTTCCTCTTGTGGCACAATTCAGAATCTGTGATGCTTTTGCTCTGAAATATTTCTGTGCCCAAGGTTCTGCTGTTTCTATTGTCACCTGTGTCTTCCCTTACAGTCATGCTCCACTGTTGTCTAGTTGCATCAAAGAATGCAAAAGAGTTGGTCAAGGCAGCTCCAGTTTAGTTTGGCTTTGCAGGATTTGGACAAATCTTTTTCTGGACAAGTGCTTGTCCTTTCTTGTTAGCTCCATTATTACTTTGGCTAGGGGAAGTCTCAGGGAATTCCTGTGCTATAATTACTAACCAGCTCATTCTTTGTACTTTACAAGACACTGGAGACCTCAGCTGAGATGGAAAGTTGACAGCAGAAAGTACTCTTGGAGCAGACTCAAAAAGTCACTGGGATGACACTTTCAAACACATGTTAGCACCTAATTTTCTTTGACAGTTTGAAGTGGATGGTATTTGTCTATTTGTGTGTTTCTTAGTGCTTAACCATTGCACAGGGTTTTCAGAAAACACTTAGCTGCATTGTCGGGTTCTTCTACTCTTCTGTCATTACCCCAAAGTGACTGATTTTAGGATACCATGCATCTCTGAAAACTTAAGAGCTTGCTTTTCTAAATCCTAAAGCTTGCTTTTCTAGATCCCAGTCTAGGATCTTATCTGTCAGAACATGCTTTCTCAATGTTTTCCTTAGTTGTGTCTGCAATAGCTTTTGATTTTGGCTGTTTTCTCAAGGTTGCCTTATTCTTCAGTTCAAAAAGCCTTATTTTCCTTGATGCCAGAACATAACATATTGGCAGTTAGCTCTTGCACTCATTACCAATTTGCTTCGGTTGATTTCTCATTGCTAAAACTTTCCTTTTGTGATGTGTTACATTAGCTTTTCTTACAAGCTAAATCTTGTAGTGAAGCAAGTAGGCTGGAGCAGAAACATTGCAAGAACTCACATGCAGATGGGCAGCTGCCTGGAAAATATATACAAATGTGGCTTGTTCAGTTGTTGACCTTAAACAGTCATTGGTTGTGGGGTCATTTTTTGTGTATATTTGTTTTGCTTTTTAATTACTCAATTTAACTTCTTAACTTAGACATGAAAGCAAAAGTAAAAGAAATCTCCTTTGCTTGAGGAGGCCACTGACAGTATGGATTGCTTTAAAATTACTTTTTCATTGCAGAGTTATTAATGGTAAAACCTAGCATAAAGAATTTGAAATTAAGGACTTTTAGCAGCAGGAAGATAGCAGAGAGTCAGGGGGGAAAAGGCATTTATAATATAAATGATGATGGGCAGGCTGCTTGCATGGAGACAGTGCCACTAATTAACAACTGTGACGTGGCCCAGGACAGAGCCTGAGCTCAGAGGAAGGCAAAAGTCCAGATGGCAGGCTGTGATCCAGAAGTGTTGGGCATCAGACTGTGTTACAAGGTGATTGCAAGGTCCAAAGAGAGACTTTTTGTTTGTTTGTTTGAGCAAATATTCCAAAAGCAACTTCATTAGATGGTACTGACTGGTTGCACAGAGCTAGCATACACTTGTCTTTAGATAGAGTGAAGTATGCATCCTGCTTTGCTCCCAAGGTTTTGTGGCATGAATGCTCTCTGGCAGATATTGAATTACTTGGAAAAGTGAAAGCTCTTTTGTGGAAGAGGGAGCTAATCCTTCCTTTCTACTCTGCCCTGGTGAGGCCACATCTAGAGCATTGTGTTCAGTTCTGGTTTCCCCTGTTTAAGAAGGGTAGGGAACTTCTGGAGAGGGTGCAGAGACAGGACACTAACATGATTAGGAGACTTGAGCACCTCTGTTATGCAGAGAGGCTGAGAGAGCTAGGGCTGGTTAGCCTGGAGAAGACTGAGGGGGAATCTTATCAATACTTATACTTAAAGGGTGAGGATCAGGAGGATGGGGTCAGGCTTTTCTCTGTGGTACCTAGGGACAGCACTAGAGGCAATGGGCACAAACTAGCACCCAGGCAGTTCCATCTGAACATATTCTTGTCATATATATGTGTTCCTTGAAACTGCTTCACAACACTTAAAATGTTGAGCTGACTGTTTTACTGTGTGAAAACATTCATGGTATTGAATCTCAATTAGTGTTCTTGGTAAGCAAACCCAGAGATGCTGCAAATAACAGCTGCAGGGAACTGATTAAAAATTCACTGAGTAGAAAGGTGTAATGCCTTTAGTGCAGATAAACTCCAATGTTCAGCAGAGCTATTGACTGAAACTTCTGCCACTCACATAAAACAACTTTGTATCTTCGTGGAAAGCAGGATGTGGGATGACAGTGGGATGAGTGTCCAGGCATCTCAAGATTAATGCCTTTTTCTTTTTGGATTGCTTTTTGGGGTGGGGAGATCTTTTCATAGCCTGGTATTCAACTGTTCATTCTTATTTTGACTTTCCATGAACAATCTCTTCCTCTCCTAAGAAAGCAGCAGAGCACTGCTTTTTGTCCTCCTCCTTTCCTCTGTATTTTTTACCTATTTTTTATTTTTGCTAAGTTCACTTGTGTGGGACATTCACTTAACAGCACACGCTTTGCTGCACAGGGAGTCCACACTTCTCCTTTGCTGGGCTTGCTGTTCAGTAAGTTAAGTAGTTCAGAGAGCTAAACCACTTTTGATGTCTGCTCATTGTCAGTTCTGATTTGGTGTACAGTTTATTCAGAGGAATTTAGCTGGGAAAAGGCAGTGGACAAAGGGATCACAACTTTGTTTGAAGGAAAATTTGGATTCATATAAAAGGGAGTGTTTGCTAAAAGTCACCCTTGAGGTGACAGTAGGTTTAACGTTGTATGCACTGTGGTTTTGCTGTGCTGACTGTGTTCTTAATAGCATGCAGACAGCTCAGCTGGAGAGAGACACTTCTCACCCAGCACAAAGGAGCTGTGAAAGTGGTGGTTTGTACTGCATACTCTACTCTGGCCTGGTAAGGCCATATTTAGAGTATTGTGTTCAGTTCTGGTTTCCCCTGTTTAAGAAGGATAGGAAACTTCTGGAGAGGGTACAGAGAAAGGCAACTAAATGATTTGCGGACTTGAGCACCTCTGTTATGCAGAGAGGCTGAGAGAGCTGGGGCTGGTTAGCCTGGAGAAGACTGAGGGGAGATCTGATCAATGCTGATCAATACTTAAAGGGTGGGGATCAGGAGGATGGGGCCAGGCTTTGTTCTGTGGTACCTAGGGACAGGACTAGAGACAATGGAAAAATACTAGCACCCAGGCAGTTCCATCTGAACATGAGGAGGAACTCTTTTCCTTTGAGGGTGGTGGAGCACTGGCCCAGGCTGCCGAGGGAGGTGCTGGAGTCTCCATCTCTGGAGATACTCCAAACCTAGCTAGACACATCCTGTGCAAGCTGCTCTAGCTTCTGGCAGGAGGGTTGGACTAGATGGTCTCCAAAGGTCCCTGCCAACCCCCAACATGATTCCGTAAATGGCCTTTGCTAGGATGCTGAAAGGTGTTTCCATGATGCTCACCATAGGCAAGCTCATTCTTGCTGTGTTGTTTTTACCTGTCTCAGTTATTCACAAGCCAGTATTTACAAAAGTGTCTATGCTGCTTCACTCTTGTAACACGCAGTGAGTATCTCTGTCCTGGGGCACATGCTCATTCCTACACACCAGTGCAGCAGGCAGCTGTTTCAGCATCTTCACATTCACTCCACTGTGTGGAGAACTTGCTGGGAGATCCTGGTTCACTTCACCATTTGCCTGGGAGAATTTGCAACAAAATGTTTTTCTTTCCCAAGGAAGTCCACAAAATTACGTGTGAGGATTATTTTGAAAGTGGATTCTTTGCAGTGCCTGTTAGTGATGCTGCAATGGGCTGGAGTAATCAAGAGATTGGATTGTGTGTCTCTGCTGCTGTAAGTGTTTCTGTTGCTAATGGGATATCAGCAGCAGAGATGGAAGCCTTTGACATTACCTTCTTTGTGAGGGGCAGAGTCAGAGAGGATACACTACTACCAAAGCTTTGTTCTGTAAACAGTGTCTTGAAGACTATCACTTCCCTTTGAAAACTCAGTGTTTTATCTAAGCTGCCTCAAAAAAGATCATTTTAGGCTAATCAATTTTTGTTTTCTGCATTTACTTTTTTGGGGGGGCCATGTCTGAGAAATGAGTTCCTTGAAAAGCTGCAGTCTCAGTACAGTATACATTTTGGATAAACCTCCAGAAAGTCTTCTGTCAGAATTTAACTCTCTCCATCTTGAAAGTGGAAGGACCTGGCTAATGGTGGGGTGTAGGCTAACCAGATACATTGCAAAGTGGTCTTAACTTCATGGTTATCCTGTATTCCTGGATTTAGTTCAGGCTTGGGAGTAAAAGGTTCTAGGGATACACAAGGCAGAATTTTTCTCTCTCTACCCATCTGACTTCGAGTTAATAAAGCTTTCTTTCAACTTATTTCCTTCAACCTCTGTCACCATGTTTGAATATCAGAGTTATTAATCCATTCTGTAATACAAAGTTGGTGTGAATCCTATGCTTGCAATTGTGGACTATGGCTCACCTCACTTTCACAAACTCTTCACTTCCAAATGTGGCAAAGAGAAAAGGCTTAAAATTGGACCTTAATATAAGAAGGACCCTGGAGAATAGATATGATGACCTAGAGGAGGCAAAATCCTAGTCTCATAAGAGTAAAAATCATATAATGTGAAAGGCTCCATAGTTTTCCTATGGCCACTGAATTCTATGTAGCTGCTTCCCCTAAAAACAAATAGGTTTCCATGTTCATATATTTTCATAAAAAAACCAAACCAAAAAACAGAAGGCAAAAAAACCCTCCAAAGCAGCAAGCTTTTGTTTTGGCTTTTTGGAAAGAGCTATGTGCCTAGCTCCAAAAGGCTTTACTTTTCCATCAGTATTTTGCCTTTTATACACTTTAATTGTTACTTTCTTCCTTTGCTATAAATATGGATGTTTACATGAACATACATTTCACCCATTTTTTAAGCATCATTTCACATCCTTGCTGATAACAAGATGGCAAGCTGTGATATGTGTGTTCTTCTAGAGGCACAAAGAGCTCCTAATGAATCATTATTATAATTTGTATGTGTGTCTTTGATGCTATTGTAGCTTTGCAGGCAGATGTCCCACCTGCTGTGTGTTCCTAGTTTCAGTCTGATGAACTGCTAAAGCTACTGGACACTCAACACTAGCTTCCCCATCCCACACTGCATTAGTAATAACTTTGCTTCAAGATGAAGAGGCTTTAACTGCAGCACACAATCAGTAGCCCACACTGGAAGAAACAAATCAGGAAAACCACTGTTCCATAAGCAGAGAATTGAAAGAGCTGCATAAGTAAAATGACAGACTATTCATTCCAGTTTGGAAAGCATGAATAGGATTTTTGATGAAGCTTAATTTTCTTCAAGCTCTTCAGCCATGGGTAAACCATTTGAAATAAAAATAGATGTATTATGGAGCACTGTGCTTGTCACTGTTTATTATTTTGAAAAAAGCATGGGTCCTCCTCCTCTTTGCTAATGACAAAAGATGAGTTGAGTACTGATCTCAATCTCAGCAGTAAAGATGTGGGATAATTCCCATGGCTGCAGTGATTTTGCTTCATATTTATGGCAGAAAATGGAAGGAAGCATCTGTACCAGGGATTTGAACAGCTTGCAAATAACAGAGTGTGTATTCTCTGGCACATCACTGAGCTACAGATTTTTTTCAATTGTTTATTGTAACTTAAATAAACTTCCAGTAGATCAACTTTTAATTGAAAAGATGTATTTTACTGAACAATGTAATGCATCACTATTGTTGCCAAATGAGCCTCCCAGGCATCCTGTGCACTTTGTGCTTACTGAAATCTCTTTCACCTTTAAGCAGAATAAATTCTTGAATGGTTTTGGTATGCACTTCAGCTAAATCTTGGAGAAATTGGCCATTTCCAGAGATTTAAAAAGAACCAAAAAACAACCCACAAAACCTGCAAAAACCCAGTTTAGAATACACTCACATGCCAGGGAATTGAGTTAAAAGGCAATGATTTAATAATGGCTATTGAGACAATTCTTGCTGGGCCCTGTCTTGCTCTGCAAACAGCCACATTCCCTTCAGTGAGCCTTCTCCCAGAGCACTGCCCCACTCAGCTCCATTGGCATGAGGAGAACCTCACCTTTTAGCAGATAAATACAAGGTCCTTGGGGAACATACAGATCTGTTCTAGACATGCTGAAGAGCTGGAACAGAAGATGGATAGCAACAGGAAAATACAACCTCCCCTCTTCCTCCTGATTGTTTCTTTTCTTACACAATTACCCTTTAGTGCAATCAAAAGGATGGATGAGAGCATAAGTCAGCATCTTCTGAAAAACACATTAATGAGCTTGTAGATTACTTTCTTGGGTTTTTTCCTGTACTTCTAGCCATTTTGTACTGTAATAGGTACACAGCAGGTGAGGTCTTTGTTACAGCAGAACTGTGTTTCAGCTAAGGCCTCTGCCTTTTCTTTGCTGTATTTTTAAAAGTGGAAGATTATAGGTAGCTGGCAGAAGTGATTTGAAGACTCATTTTCTAAAGAGCTGATCAAATGGCCAGGCTGTTTAGGGAATGATTATGGAAACTGCTTTGTCTTTTATAGTGGTAGATGGGCAATTACAATATACCATTTATTGACCACTGATGGCTTGCAGGTTTTCTTCGTTCTGTTATGGAAGTACCTGTACAAGAGAGCAAAGGAATATTATCTTACCCTAGTGTGACCAGCCAAAACCAAGGAAGAATGTATGATCAACCATCAAAATATTTTGCCAACAAGGAGCTTAATAGCCTAAGAACAGATGAAGTGAACAAATACCTCACAAGAGGTGAAGAAAGGAAACAGGGGAAAAAGGATTACCTACCTCAGGTTACTGATTTATTTGGGGCAATAATTTTACTAGCCCTATCTTACTAGAATAAAAGCTTCACTTGTAAGCAGGATCCTGTCTAAAAAGAAATTGCAGAGAATTTTGAAGGCTTGGAGAAGTATTTATTTGTATGAAGGATAAGGTGACTCACAGCAGGAATACACATGATTCAGCCACAGAGAGATGAAAGGGTAAATAGCTGTTATTCCTGTCTGTACTGATATATTTTGGATCAGATTTTGTTCCTAATGAGTTGTACTTACTAACATCAGTCTGTGGCCTGAACTGATGTGTTTTAATGTCAGTAGCAAGACTTCCAGTGAGTTTTGAATCAACTTTTTCTTTAGAGACAGTTTATTTCAGCAGCAGCACTTAGAAGAACAAGCTCTCAATTCACATCTGCAAGTACACAAGACTAAAGCTGGTTGTTCTCTTCCTTTGTTTCAGCAGATGCAGAGCCTGACTGGGGCTTCCCACCAAGTTATACTCTGAAACATCAGCAGTTTGAACATCCCTTGTTCAAGTGAGTAATTCCTTTTGATCCTCAGGGCATCCTCTCAGCTGTAAAGTGGTTCAAAGTATAGTCAATACTTTCCGAGAGTTACAAATGCTGGAGATACTAAATTAGATTCCTGTGGATCATGGGCTAGGGCCTATGTTGTGCCCCTTGGGCCATGGTTCCAAGACTTTCAGTGTAGTTATAACTTTAATGCAATGCCTGAATGAAATTGTCTGGGATGCCAAAATAACCAGCTTTATTTGAAGTGGATTTTTTTCCCATTTAAATGCTGACAATAGTACCATGAAGTTACTGCATCACCTATTAGCCATGATTGAATAGTATCTATCATGTTCAAATGTCTTTTGTCTGCCTCTCCTTAGTGAAGTCTGACAGCTCTTGTGAACTGGTATAATAATAATAATTTTTATTCCATCCTTAATATTTAATAGTGTGAGAAATTAACATTTTATGGACTGTCCACAACCTCACCAGAGTTTGTATTGGACACTTTAACTTGTTCACTTGAGACACAGTCTTCATGCTCTCAGACTGACCACAGTAAATGGACTAAGAACATTATGGAAAACATTTGTCTTGTCCTTCTTCTAGGGTGAGTGGAATGCTGTAGCTAAGCTGGTCTTGTAAACAGAAGTCCCTCAGGGTGAATAACCAGGCCTCATCTGTTAATACTTCCTTTTGTTGCCTCTCTCAACATAGCAATGTCTTATTATTTGCATTATATCTAAAATGTATCACTCAAAATAGCAGAACTTGTATTTAAGAGTAAAATTAGAGTAGCTTCTGGTATTAGATCTGCACGGGAGACAAATTGTGCTTTGCCTTGCTTCAAAGACTCTCAAGGAGAAGGAGTGCTGCATGTATCCTAGGGAGAAATGAAAAGGCAGTGCCCTTTCAGCTGCCTCCCCATGGACCTTGGGAAGGGTCGAGAACTTTTGCTTCTTGCCAGGTTCCCTCCTCCCTTTCCTCTTCCTCCTCTCTGAGTTCACTAGCTCTGATCCAGTTACATCTTTGTAAACATTTTTTAGGGGAACAAAACTACTCCATTTTTTAACTTACTCTTTTTCCATGGAGATCACCAATCAAGTCTATTTCTGGCAGTCTTCCTGGGCTAGAGTAACTCCTTTTAGAGCCCAGTTCTTCTGTTTGCAGTGTTGCCTGGCATGTTTAGGTAAATGCAAGACACTGTTCATGTCTGGACTGTTAGCATGCTGTTAACTGAAGTGTCTCTTGTCTGTCTGGCCCAGGACACTGAGATGCTTTCAAACTTGGCACAACATTTTGCCAGTGTCACCATCATGCAGGTTCATTGTATGGAACAGATGTTTTTATACTCCAATCTTACTTGCTCTGAGTAAAAAAAAAAATAGAATAAAATTAGTAATGATTGTTTAAAATCTAAAGGCCTCAGTTAAGTGTGGGAAGACCTCAGCAGGAAGTATAAAGCTAAGCATCAGTTATGTTTTTTAGATCTATTGCAGAGAGGATGGCTCTGGAATCAAATGGAGAAAACTACCCAAAAATGAAACCCAGAGCAGAAAGCAGCAAAAGGATTCTGAGAAATTTTTTAGCATTTGAAAAAAATTTTAGCTTTTCAAAATTTCTACCATACATGCAGATAAGGTTTATACAATTTCAGTATCCTTTCACTTTGACTTAGGGCTGAAATAAATCCAGAACCCAATACGCCCTGTGAGTTGCTGTATGGTCTTTGATCAGCAAGATTCTATTCATTTCCCCATAACTCTTGCAGTGTTTTATAGTAACCCATGCCAGGGGCTGGATATGGAAGTGGGGATAGGCTTTATTTTTCTAAAGGAGATGGTACTGTTAGCAATCATTCTACCTTCTCCCCTCAAAAATGGTGAAGATTCCATGATGTCCAAAGGGCAGCAGTGACCTGTTAGCCCATATGACATTTGGATACATAATCACAGTGCTGTTTGCACTTCAATTACATTAACAGCTGAACTTGCAAATCATGTCTCTGGAGGGCAATTTTTGGAAAACTAAGTAATTGGCAGTTGTCTGAAGTAAGTTGTTTGATGTTGGTCAATGGTAAATGGTGATCATGTTAATTTAATTGCAGTTCTGTCAATGGTATAATTAAAGCTGCTATCAAAGCAACAAATCAGTTCATTGGGAAAAGGCAGCACTATGATATTAAATTCCCAGTTGCCATGACACAGAATGTGATGCTGCATAATAATAATGTTGGCTCTGCTTACAGTGAACAAGAGCCATTGTTTTCCATGGAAATAGTATTAACTGGAGGCAACACCGTTCTGCATTATTACAAATAATGCAAGCATATTATGCCAGAAAGGCTTCTCTTGCTCTAAAAAAATGAAATTCTCTTCCTAGCTGTCTGGGAAAAGATGTGGCCAGGAGATGTGTTTTGTGGTGCATTATGATTGACAGAGATACTGCTGTGGAGACTGGAAATGACAGGGTTTTGCTGCATAACATGCACAGGACCTGATGCTGGGACAGACCTCAGAAAATCACTTTGTTACTCCTTTTCCTTATTTGTATTTGCTGTTCTCACTTTTAGGAGTCATTTATGGGGACTAATGTGACATGGACTTTTCCCCACATGCACCTTTCCTTCAGATGACTTCCTCAGGCATAAAGTTATCCTCTTGTTTCCTCTCACCTCAACACATGCTAATTCCCCCCTTCCTTTATCAGTGGCATGTCTTGCCATCACCTGAACCTGGGGGCCTTTGAGATGACAGCTTTGCTTTTGCTTTGGTTGAGTGGGAATAGAACTGTGTGCTTTTTTTTCCCTTGGTAGTTTGGATGAGCATCTGTAGAGCAGCATTAGAGAGAAAGTGCCTTAAGGGATGGTCCCTGGCATCTCCTGGCTTCACTGTATGCTGCTAGAGCAGCAAAAAGCTGCCACACAGATTGGCTAAGCAGGCAACTTAGAGGTTTTTTCCCTTGTCATTGAGGTATACTCCAGTGAGCTGTAGATGTCAAGGAGAGTTGGAAAGGGAAGAGTTATTGGTGTATCACTGCTGGATTCTGGCAATCTCCACCTGCCAAACTGTTTGCTAGAGCTTATTGCTGCTGACACAAATCTGTAGCCAGTGCCTTAAGACTTGTAAAGGTCACGAAGCAGTAGAAGCTGCTTTCTAGAGCCACTCAGCTAGCTTGCTTGCTTGTTTTTTCCCCTCTGGGCTCTGCTAGGTAGTGGTTAGCCAGTGCTGTGCTTCATATCCAAAGATGGAAATCTCAGAAGAAGACTCTTACCATAGAGCTAAGCTATGCTGTTGAATGATTAGGACTCACCTATTCATCATCCTTCCTTCTCCAATTGCTTTTACTGGTTCTGCTAAGAAGCACTTCTAAGTGAAGTAAGGCATTGTAGGAGGCAGGACTGATTGCCTCATTCTTAGACATGATGTCTGTTCCTTCCACATAGAGAAAATACAGCACAGGCATATCTGAGAGCATTTGTCCATTCTATCATTTTTATTCTAATGTTTTCTTCTGGTTTTCATGTGATGACATTAAAACAAGGTATATCTAAAAAATAAGTTCCTTTCTCCAACATCTGGTATGCTGCATGCAAGAGGCTGGTGTTGTAAAAGCAGTGTCAGAAGCTGTTGTCAGGTACTTTTAAAGGCCAATTTCAGAGCTGGCTACTCTAGCTTACCTCTGGTTAAGCTTTGCAAACCTGCTTGAAGCACAATTCCAATACTTCTAGGTGGAACTTGTTAGATACTGCAGATTTTCTTCTAATCACTAAATACTTTCAAAGTATATTAAGAGAGTGTGTTTGAAAACTAATAAATTAGTGTTAATAAAATCCAGATAAAACTGTTGTAGCTGTAACTTGTAATTCAGCTTAATTTCATAAGAAAGTTAAAGATTATTTAATATTGCAAGGGAAGGAAAACAGTCAGGCAAAATGCTTGTGTTTGAAACTGAAAGATATAAACATAAGATCTCTAGTATTTTCCTTTTTATGTGCTGTATGCCATGAATTCATTTGCTGGAGGAGAGTAGCACCTTTCTAAACTGAAAAGGTAATGTTGCCTATTTAAATGCTAAATGGAAGTCTGGGCAGACATTGATTATTGGAAAGAAAACTGAGTTTGGGGAGTGTTGTTATAATCTAGCTAAACCAGTAACAGCACAGAAATTGGATTGGCTTTGGGAAGAGTGCTTAAATTTAAAAACTTAGGCCATACAAATGTATTTGAGGAGGAAGGGAGTGCATTTTGTACTGCTAGGAGTTCTTATCAATTACCTTTCATGACAATATAAAGCTCAGGAAGAGTATGAACAGTTATGTTTCCTTGAAAATACAATAGGAGCAGCTGCATTTCTTTGTAATAAGCATTCATGTTCTCCTCTTTCCTAAGAAAATTCTTAATTCACACAAAAGAAATATTGTTGAGGGGAAAAAAGCAAGCTGCTTTGGAGTGTTTTAACACAAATGGAAACTTCACTGTTAGGAGAGAGAGTCAAGAGTAAATTGAAGCTCAATAAATCAGTACAGATGTTGTATGGAGTAACTTCATAATTGCAAGCAGCAAAGTTTAAATAACTGAAAATCTCTCTTCTCCAGAAAGATTTTTATATTAACTCACTCTCACATCCTTCTTATCTCACTCTTGCCCTCCTGAACAATTAGATTTTAATTTAGTTGCTCTTTAAATTGTATTGGTTGCAAGTTGTGCATTTCTACAAAGCAGACTGTTTTCTGTCTCTGCCTGTCTGCCTATAAACTGGGAATGTCTACCAGTAGGAAACTTCCAATCTCACCTGGTTTGCAGTTAGCAGCTGAGCATAAGGATTTACAAGTCTTTTATTGCAACTTATTTACTGCAGTTATTCCTTTAACCAAAATCTTCATTTTTCATCTACTAAATTCACTGATAATAATTGACAAAACGTTCCGAGTTTTAACTTTTGGTGATTTTTGCCTAGCTCTTGTGCTAAGAAAAAATTAAGATATCTGATCTGTTTATTATTTTTCATGCCTTCTCCTCTTACTCTGTTCTAGTATTTTCTGTGATTTTCTTGCAAATATATTCTTTCTAAAAGCCATACACCCTCTTTCTTTTCCATGTTTTTGCTTCTCCTGGGTACTTTTGAAGCAGGATGTTTAGAGAGAAGCAACAGATCAAGAGCAGGGATGCCTGGATACTAGGATTTATTAGAACTGAATACAATGTTAATGAGGGAGTCAAGCTACACCTGCATACAGCACACATGACACCAACTCATAGAGGCAGGAAAAGGGAAATTAAGATTCATATCTTAATATTCATAACCTTTATCTCCCAAACTCCCCACAGTTGCTTCACCTTTTATACCATTACAGCTACTGCACCCTAGAAACCACATGTTGCACTTTGGCTGACTCTGAATTATACATTATGGGGGAAAAAGAAGCTTGAAATATTCAGGGAAAGCTAAAATATTTCCTGTGGTTGAGAAAACATTTGTCAGCACTGCAGAAGCATAAAGGCTATTCTGATGTGTAATGGGAAGTGGTTGGAAAGCTTTTTGGGATGATCCTAGGTTTTCACGGCTTGTAAATACTTGAATTCAGACAGCTGCAAAAAGCTGAGCACTGCAAGATGATCTCTGTAGTCCACACTTCAAGTCATGAGGCAGTAACACTGCTTCAGGAGGAAATGGATAGATTCCAGGTAACAATGTTTATGTTGGTGTCAGTACAGGGGGGGGAAAAAAAAAGGAGAAGAGACAAGAAGCTGTTCAGTCTTTAGGCTGACATCTCTCTGAGCAATTCTTTCCATGGTGAACTTTGTCATCTATTTCTATAAGTGATGTGACTTGCCTACTTGTGCTACTGTAAATGACAAATCTCAGGTTATGATTTGTAAACTCTCTTCTGACATTCAACAGCAGAAGTGTCACTGACCGGGGGGGAGCTTTTTGCACATTAGCTCACTATTTCATGACAACCACCTTATAACAAAAAACAATGTGTAAATCTCCACTACAGTGTATAGTTTAGATCAGTAGCAGATTGCCACAGCATTTTTTTGGTGGTGTTTTTGCCTTTTTTT
Organism: Bucco capensis; assembly: GCA_013396975.1. Lineage (NCBI taxonomy): Eukaryota > Metazoa > Chordata > Aves > Piciformes > Bucconidae > Bucco > Bucco capensis. The sequence goes on along the minus strand of VWZO01009081.1, from coordinate 221,796 downwards.
TCCCCTCTGAAGCTCAGAATTATTGTAGATTACTGTGATATTTGAGTGCAAAATAACATTATTGTGCTTTGATAGCACTCATATAACATAAATATCTGACTTAGCTAGAGGGCAGGAGAGGTTGAAGCCAATATTCCACTATGAGCCACACACTGAAAGCATTCCTACCTTAAATAACTCTATTTTCTCTTTATTTTTTCCCCAAATCAATAGTTATTGCTCATTTTTAGACTGAATGTTGGACATACAGCTTCATTCTATGCATTAAATTCTCAAATACAGTATTTGCATTGAGCTTTTTGTGAAAGTAATCATACACAGGCATAGCTTTAGAACATTTCTCCAAAAAAAGGTGTTTTCTTTCCTGGACACTGCATTTCTTTCTGCTCTTTTCAGTGGGGAGACTGAGTGTGATTTCATTCAAAGCATCCAAAAACACATCTAGGAGTGTTGGGAAAATAGGTCTGAAAGTAAGTGCATGCTGTTGTCATGCCAACTAAAATGCTAAAAAGGATGCAGAGAATGATTATTAAATGAGATGTTGCATCAAGTTGTTATGGCAACTCTATAGCAATACAAAAAAGGTGACTTTTCAGAAAAATAGTGTGTGGAAAGTTTGCCTCATTACAGTATTTTCACAGTGGCATCTTGATAAAAGGAGAAAAGAGAAGTGGAGAGCTTCTCACAAAAGGAGGTCAGGATTCAGCTCTCTACCTCAATGGATTTACCTTAAGTACTATAATGTTCCACAGAAAGTATCTCTGCTGATTTCCACTCCTGTCAGAGGTGGATCAGAACTCAGAGAACACTAGAATATAGCCCAGTGCTCTTTCCCAACCTTGTAGTCTTACAATTTAAGGCCACATTTCCCAAAGTGCTAAGCCTCCATGGCCCTCATTGACTCTCAGTGGGGTACAGGAAGCCTCAGTGGCATTTAAGAATGGACTTTGGGAAACCCAAACACAAAAATGGGCTAGGGAAAGTGTTAATGCAAAAGAGTAGTATTAAGAGGCTTCAGTCTTGTGAAAGAGTTTATTTTTCAGCACACAGAATGACTTCCTTGTTTGTTTAGCTAAGGACTTCCTAATAAATGAGTATTTGCTAATAAAATCATTGAACTGATTGTATAAAAGTGCTTTGGAAGGCAGGAAGCCTCTTAAGCAGTGAGTGCAGTGGCAGTGAGTACCTGGGCTCTGTGCCACTCTTTGTGGTTTGAGCAGTGCTAAAGCTGCCTTGCCTAGCACAAAAGAAATGGAGTAGTGTGCTCAGGGAAGCTAAAAGATCTCCTGTGCTGGCTGCAAGTCACTGTGGTTGGTGCTTCCTGAGTCACTGTGGTTGGTGCTTCCTAGGCTCTTACAGGGAGGTTTTCTCTCTCAGCAGTGCTCTCTTACTGGAGACAGGAGTGAGTGTAGGGAAGAGGAATGAGCAGGAAGCATATGGAAAGCCACAGAAAGAGACACCATTGCAGATGAATATTAGTGTGAGGGGCCTAGAGAAGAAATCTTATGAGGAGCATCTGAAGGAGTTGGGGTTGGTTAGTTAGTCTGAAGAAGAGGAGGCTCAGGGGAGACCTTATCTCTCTCTACAGCTACCTGAAAGGAGGTTGGAGTGAGCTGGGCGTAGGTCTCTTCTACTGGGTTACCAGTGAGAAGAGGAGAGGAAATCTCCTCAGGTTGCACCAGGGTTAGGTTTAGATTGGATGTCAGGAAAAATACCTTCACTGAAAGGTTTGTTAGGCTGCCCAGGTTGGTGGTGGAGTCACCATCCCTGGAGGCATTTAAAAAACACATAGATATGGTACTTAGGGACATGGTTTAGTGGGGATGATAGGTAGATGTTTGGACTTGATGATGCTGGAGGTCTCTTCCAACCTTAGTGATTCTGTGAGAGCAAATGGGCTTTGTCCATAGGAGCTGGCCACCTCTTTGGCCCCTTGGGTACTACTGCAGCAGGAGGTGAGGCAAGCTGATTGGTTTCTCTTCATAAGAAAGTGCTTTTTTTTTTCTCCAGTAAAATATTTTTGTTGTATCCTTCTGACTGAAAAGTAACTGCTGTGTGTGGAGATACTTTAAAAAAAATGGTTTTAATATAACACAAAGCTAAACTCTTGCAACTCTAATCCAGAGAATGTTGATGTGGTTGTTCTGCTGTAGTACTTTGTGGCACTTGGAGTTTACTTGCCTGATGTCTGGCTTCCTCTTTAATGGCTGAGCTTCCAAGCTGGGCTTAGTTTTGTGACTCCTTTCAACGACAGTTCTCTCCTGTAACTTTGATCCTTTTGGAAGATACCAGACTTTGAATCAGAATAATTTTTCAGAGTTATTGCTAAAAATAGGACACTTGTGTGAGAGATGGAGAACATGTTTTGAAGCCTGAACATAAGCATGCATAGAACTAGGGTACATGGTTATTTGCAGATCTGAAAGCAGTTGTTGCATACTTGTGTAGAAAATAGATGTGAACCCTGGCCTGAGGCCAGAGGTTAGCTACTGCTCCTTGGGATTGTGATGGAAGAGAACCAGGATAGCTGTGATGGCTTCTGTCTTGGAAGCTTTTTTATATTTCACTCTATTTTAAAATTCAGAGAACAGTGAGTTTTTAGTAGAACTTGTGACTGCAGGCATGTGTTTCTCAATCTTCAGTGTATTTTCTGCTGTGTTTGTTCCAGAGGTATGGAGTGGTTTGACAACTGATAGGGTTGGCTTCCATCCCAGAGGTTGGAAGAGTGGTGGTGGTGGGGAGGAACCATTTGAAATAGGACAGAGGAAAGGAGCTCATGTGTAAGCAAACTGCAGCCTCTTTTCTCTCACCTTGGGGCTGTAAAATCAAAGCCAGAAGAGCTCTTCCAAGCAGAATGTTAGAGAGCCCTGAACCCCTTTGGCCAGCTTCTGCAGCCTCAGCTGTTTTCATTATTACAGGTTCTTGTTTCATCTCACGTGACTAAATTAAATGATTTTGTTAGCCCAGAGAAAATTAATTTGACTCAATTCCCTGCTTCTAATAGACTGTCCCACTGGAATAAACAGAGGTCATGAAAGCATGAAGAGATGTCCAAGCCACCTGTGCACAGTAGTCAGTCACTAGCTAATGAAAAGGATGTCGTGGCTAGGCTTCGCAAACGAAGCTCCAGGGAGGGCTCCATCCACGCTCCTCCTCAGCGCCTTTTCCAAGTGCACTGATAAAAAGAGGATAGCAGATAGCACCCTCGAGCCTGTGCTATGGATTTTTTTTTAGGTGAGACACAGCATGCGCAGAGCTGGACCCACCCTTTAGTCCTAAGGTTCATCTGCCAGGGCCTAGCAAGCTTGGACGCTGGCAGCGAGGTCCTTAGGACAGAGGTTTAACCTCTTAGCTGGAAGGCCTTCCAGGGCTAAACGAGCTCCATCTGCCCGGGTTTGGAATCAGAGTTGTCCCTCTCCTAGGATGACTGCCAGAAGGCTAATGAGCTCATCCTACCCATCCAAGGATTCTAGGAACATGGGTATCACTCCCCACACTTTCCCGTGGGCAATGAGTTTAATGCTCCCTCTGCTGTGGGCACAGTTATCGCACCAGGGGCCACAGGAGACCACAAGGGATTTTCAGACTGTGCCTTGAAAAGGATGTAGGTTCACCACTAATGAAATGAATATCTTTCCCTGAGAAAAGGACCAATTACATACTTGTGTGTAGCATCTACAGCCTGGCTAATTCTCAAGGCACAAATTAATGACACCAACAAAATTTGCCACTAACTGCTGTTCTTTTGATTCCTCTTATTCATGATAAAACCTGTAAGAGAGTCACATCCAACACCACTTGCTCTCAATGTGTGTGTCCTCAATTAGTGGTGTTATTTCACCATGCCATCTGCTCCCAGGGGAGGTGGAGACTGCTGGCATCCTGCTGATTTCCAGGGCAGTTGTAAACTACAAATGCAAGTACAGAGTGTCTGAAGAGTTACTAAGTCATAATACTAAATGATAATATGTATTTAAATAAATGTGGAAAAGGAAGATGTGTTCTAGGGAAAGATTATGAAAGGAAGAAAGAATAATACACTTCAGAACAGGCCAGATAGAGATTGGTGTCTAATTACTGGAGTCTCTTTTACTAAGTGATCCAACAAAGATGCCAATAAGTAGTCTGCTTAAGAAAAAACATCTAGGATTGTATTTTTCTAAACATCTTCCTGCTTTTTCTTTTCCTCTGACTGAGAAGAGAGAAGTGCTAGACTCAAGTACATGTTAGATTTTGTCTTCTCTGCCCTTTGCAAAGTATGATCTGTTTATATTGTCGTTAACTGTGCCTCCATTCCAAGTGCTTGTTCTCATGCAGGACTCTTTCCAGTGATAAGAAGTGGCTGGTCTAAAGCTTCTTCTATTATGTGAGCACAGCAGGAGCTTTTTTTCCTTAGAACATCAAACTGGGCTCTTCTGTGATTTTTGCACAATGCCTTTCTTCTGGCCAGAATGCAGAGGAGAAGTGTGAGTGGATGTTTAAGATAGATCTCCATTGAAGTTTTTCAATCCTGTAGGAACAGAGCAGGTGCATTTCCTGGCCAACCCCAGGCTCTCGATGGGCTGCTAGCAGCCACTCTAGGTGTAAGCACAAGGCATCTCTGCTATGAACTGATCCCACTTTGTCACTCTGGAAACAAACACCAAAGAGATTCTTGGAATAAAGCTTCAAGACATTGTACTGCACAATATGCACAGCTTTCTTATCTTTTTAATAAAGAGGGGGGTCTATAAAGTATGGTATTTATGCTCTTCTCTGAGGGAGAGGAGCAAGGATGTGGTGAGGAAAACACAAAGTGGAAGCTGAAAAAGGCGCTGAGCTAAAAACTCAAGCACTTCCTCCTACAGTTAACTGTAGCTTCAGTGTGTCTCCTAACTCCTGCAATCAGATGAACATATCCTGGTTTCNCTAGATGATCTTTCTAGGTCCCTTCCAACCCCTGACATACTGGGATACTGTGATGGTTTGAAAGTTTTGTCCATGATTATTTCCTTCTAATGCAGAAAGGTGCAGCTGGTGAACTGTTCACTGAAGCACAGTAGAAAAATGAGTACTGCAGGAATCCAAGGAGATGATGCTGCAGAGTTTTGGTGCAGTGATTTACAAAATAGATAGGACCCTGAAAATAAATTTTGGGTCTAGCTGGAATTCTGAACTCTTCAATGGTATGGTAATGCAGGTGGTTCATAGCCTTATTAAAAAGACCATAGCAAATATGTGGATTTATTTGGTCATGACTCACCTAGACAGATGAGTCAAGAGACAGCAATGGGGAACTGGCAGCAGTCCTCATTCTTCTAAAGAGCTTCACTTTCAGATTGCTAAAAAGGTGTGTGATTGGAACTGGATGGTTTTACTCTTGGATTTTTTTTAATGATGCTGGGTTTGCTTCAATTAGGATTGGCAACAATATTCCTTTAAAAGTGTTTTCCATTTTTGTTTGAGTGTTTCTTACTGTATAGGGCTTGGTAAAGCAGTAAGTAGTGAGGACAGGGATGAAGCTCTTCTTTGGGCATTTTCTGTTTTGGAAATGTCTGTATTCACTGCAGAGTTGCTCCTTTGCATTATCATTTTCCTGAAGGCTTTGCTTTATCTCTTCTCATAGGAATAATGTGAAAAAAATCCCAAATTTTAAGAAAATAACTAATAAAAATGACAAAAGTGATGCTTTTTCTCTTGTTAAGAATTCATCCATTGAATCTTGACATGTATTTGTATAAAGATCACCTAGGGCTCAACTCTTTCTTTTCTGGGTTCTTCTGTAGCCTCATAAAGAGTCTGTTGTGGTTTCTTTTAAAACAACCGTGCTTTTTGGGTAGTTTGCTGTGGTCTCCATCCTGTGGCTAAACAAGATCTGAAGGCACAGAATGAGGATTTGAGTATGTGTGCAACACGGCCTTAACTCTAGACCAAACCAGCTAGCTTTGATCTAACTTAGAAACCAAAATTAATTCAGCTGTGAGATCCTATAGCTCAGCATGGGATGACTGATGCCTTCTTCTGAAGTTGGGTACTACATGTGAACTTCTTTCTGTAGTTGCTTTGGCTCTTGAAGCACAGGAGAGACACAAAAATGTGATGGCAATGCTGGTTGCCTAATGTGGCAATATTTGGCAATGCCTTAATATTGATCTAAAGTGACTGAGACTTCAAAACAAGGTGTATAATGTGAGCATAATAATTCACTTATTCTCCTGTAATATGGAGTTGTTATTGCCATTCAAATTGTTCCCATTTTTTAAAAAACAAGAATAACTCAACATCTAACTATGAGCATAAATTGTCATGGCATTTGGAGACCTTGTGCTAATTCTGTTGTCTCTTAAAAGAATCTTAGGGTTATGCATGGAAAAGACATCATAATTGCTGAGTTTCTGATAAGAGCATCCTAAATAAGAAGTGACACAATTTTCTCTGCCTTCTATCTGAAAGTGATATTAAGTAATATTTAGTGTATTTCTCTTTCTGTCTTCCAAAAAAAACCAACCAACAACCTATTTCAAGTTGCTATTATGCATGCTTTCATAAAAGGCATTTAAAATAGATGTTTTAAACTGGGATACTATGCAGTGACAGTAGTAAATTACAGAATGTTAGGGGTTGGAAGGGACCTAGAAAGATCACCTAGTGCAACCCCCCTGCCAGAGCAGGATCACCTAGACCAGCTCACACAGCAATGTGTCCAGGCAGCTCTGCAATGGCTCCAGACAAGGAGACTCCACAGCCTCCTGGGCAGCCTGGGCCAGTGCTCTGGCACCTGAACTGCAAACAAGTTCCTCCTTGTGTTAATACTAAACCTCCTGTGGTCCAACTTGCTCCCATTCCCTCTTGTCCTACCATTGGATGCCATTGAGCAGAGCCTGGCTCTCTCCTCCTCACACTCACCCTTCACATATTTCTAAGCATTGCTGNTGGCAGCACAGCTCCTGGTGTGCCAGCCACTGCTCCAAGCTTGGGATCATTAGTAAATCTCGGAGAAACTCAAAGGTGGCAAGGTAGTTCACTGAATATCAAAACAGGTTAGAATAAAGAAAGCAAGTACTCTGCCCATTCTAGTACTGATCTACTTGGTGATACTGTGCAGACCATGCAAGTCCTGGAGATGTTGCATTGGACTCTCTTGCAATCTGGGCTTTCCCATATCTGAGTGCAGCAAGTGAAGCTGAACAGCCAGCAGCTAGAGTAACTTGGAAGCAATTAACATTTCAATAGCCTTCTTTTCACTGACACAGGTTCAGTCTTGAGTATGACCTTGCTATTGTTGGAATTCAAGTAGCAAACAAAGTGTGGTTCAGAAAAAAGGCTCAGCACCAAGAAAGGTAAAGATGTCTCAAAGAAAACTTGTGCACTTGCATGCCTTCACACCCCCACAGACACAAACTTTATTTTCAGCTACTGTTAGAGTACTTTTAAATAATGCCAAATGTCAGCTGCCTGATTTTTAAATGTCAAGATTTGTGCAGCTCCCTAGGGCAGCACCTCTGAAAATGCCATTAAGAATAATAGAAGACAAAGATTAGCATAACCAGAATTTTTCCTCTAAATTCTCAGTGACAATCTTTGACAAGACTAGTTTGGTTACAAGCAAAGTGACTAATAAGTGTAAGCTGCCATGAGAGGAGACCTCTGCAATTTGTATTCTGTTGATTGTTTGATTCATTTATAGCTAACTTAACAGCAGTATCTATGTCAAACTCAACTGAACTGTCAGGCAAATTTTAAATGGACTGATAGAGTGACATTGTATCCCTCTGCAGTATCCCAGATGACTAACTTTCTCTGGGAAAGAACATTTCTTCTGACACTGCCATGCTGTGAAGACAGCTTTTGTATTATTAATTTATATAGGACTTTTGGCTGATGTAAAGAGCTTTGCTACTGCAGCATCTGATTTGGGCTCAGAGCAGTGAAGACTCATTAGACCTTCACAGGATGCTCTGAGTCTGTCCACACACAGCTCAGAGTAGGCTGCTGTGCCCAGGAAACTTGGTACAGGTCCAGGACATAGTCACAGCTGCTGAAATGTCATAAGAAATTCTCACTGTAAAGGGAGAATAATAAAGGAATCTTTGTGGATTCAGTGACTGATCCACACATAGCAAGTTTTTGCTGTGTGTGTGTGGCATGCTGATACTTGGAGCCCTTTGAATAAAGGCTGTAGATGTTGGGGTGTTTTCTTTTGGCTCAGTCTCAGGTCTGCAGCACTGCTGTGTGCAGAGATAGCTGCCTGAAGGTTAGCCAGCTAATTCTGAAGTGTTGGATAAAGAATGCAAGCACTCTCCCTATTCTCAAGCCCCATGATGCCAACTAGAAATACTTAATGTAGTAGAACCTGGTTCTTGTACTGAAGCCTTATATTTAAGCATATGGTAACAGCAATATGCCCAGGATTGGTGTAACTAACTGCAGGAGAATTGTTAGGAGCTTTTATTGAATTTTTATTTATAGTATTAAAAAAAATTATTCACTTCAGTCTCTTTATAATGTTTCTTGGAGGAAGTAAATGTTCATTTTACTGAGAAACTGTACACTATTCTCTTTGAATGTGTCCTGGAAACTACAAGCACCTACTTATCCCTTTTTTCTTTGGGAGTTCCAAGGTTCAACTTTAACTTTTTAATACTTTCTAAGATTTATAAGGAATGTCCTATCTATTACAGTTGGAGTTCCTTCAGAAAACTTGTTAAACAGCTGTTACACAACATCTGTTCCAGATCTTCTTCCCAGAGATGGCCCCAGTTTGCTCTCCATTTTTGTGGCTGTGGTTAACCATTTCAGCATATGATACACTGCTTTGGAGGGGTTGTATAAAAATCAGGAATACTTCTCTCTTCTAGCTGGAGAATGACATGGCTAAATTTCTACTAGAACAAAAATGGGTTTTATAAAGCCATTACTGTGGACTAGGCAGCTGTGGTTTTTCAATTCAGGACATAGTTTCTCATGTTTAGCTCTGGAGGAGCTTGCTGTGTGGGCCTCTTGCCTTGCTTGAAGAGCAGAAATGAATGAGGTACATACCACTCTGTCTTAAGTTTCAATGTGACTATTATCTCCCCTTTTATCATTTCTCTTTCTTCCTTTTGCTCTGCTTAGCTCTAATTCTGTTTTCCAGTTTCCTCCAAGATATTGCTTTACAGTTGTGTTTTTTTTTTCCCCCTGTCTGGCTCAAAAGTGGGGAAATACTTTGTATATGGAAAGGACCTGTTTCTGTTGAAGGGAAAAAGGCAAATCAACTGAGTTCTCAAGGGAAGACTGCAGAGTGAACATCTGGGGGCCTTAGGGAGCAGTAGCTAGAGTCTTCTATGAGTCATAAAATGCTTTGGGTTGGAAGGGACCTGTAAAGGTCATGAAGTCCAACCCTTCTGGAGCAAGCAGGAACATCTTTAACTAGATCACGTTGCTCAGAGTCCTGTCCAAACTTCCCTTGAATATTTCCAGAGATGGGGCTTCTGCCACCTCTCTGGGAAACCTGTGCCAGTGTTTCACCACCATCACTGTAAAAAATTTCTTCCTTATATCTAGTCTGAATCTCCCCACTTTGTTTGAAAACATTACCCCTTGTCCCATTGCAACAGGTCCTGCTAAAGACTGTCCTCATCTTTCTTATAGGCTCCCTTTTATTCTGTTTCTTCATGTTGGTTTTAGCTTCTGTTTGAGAAGTGTCACATTTGAAATAGATATTTGACAGAAGGACTTCTTAGTTAAGTTGCTGAAAGAACATACTTGGGTTGTCAACCTGCCTGACCACACTAAGCACCTCAGCCTTTCACACATGCACAGGCTCTTTAGAAAGGCCACCTGGTGAACTGAAGTCAACCAACACAAGTTCCTAGAGGTGGAGGACAAGTGAGAGTCCCTTCTAAGAAGTGTGTCAGTAATGGGACATCAGAGAAAGTTTAAGTCCTCATATTTTAAAGTATTTTTTTACCTCAAATGGGTGTGTGTATATGTATCTTCCGCAGTACTATTCCCATTATTCTAAACCAGTCATATTCACTTTAGCACGGAGAGTTATCTATGAGTCAAAAGATAAAAAAACTCTGACTGCCTTTGTTTTTCAGTCTTTTTTTTTATCCTAAGTTTCTGTGATAGGCAGAGCGATGGGAAAGTAAACAGTAGATGTGCCTGTGAAAATATCATACTAACTGGGAAGAGGTCAGGGTATACATGATGTGACATATTTCTTTACAACATTTACCAGTAGTCTGGTACCATAGATATTTATTATTTCTATATCTGTGATGACTGGAATCTAGTTCTCTCATTTTTTCCTTGCCTACTTGTATCCTGTCTGACAAAGCTAGTGGCTTTCTGGGATAGTGTGACTACTTCAGTGGACAAGGGACAAGCTGTGGATGTAATCTATCTGAACTTCTGCAAGGCTTTTGACACAGGCCCCACAACATTCTATTGGCCAAGTTAGAGAGCTATGGATTGCATGGGTGGACTGTCCAGTGGATAAGGAACTGGCTGGATAGTCACATCCAGAGGGACCAGGTTGCCCAGGGAGGTGGTTGAGTTCCCATCCCTGGAGGCATTGCAGGTGAGGCTTGCCAGGGCTCTGGGCAAGCTGCTCTAGTTGGGGATGTCCCTGCCCACTGCAGGGGGGTTGGACTAGATGAGCTCCAGAGGTCCCTTCCAACCCAAACCATTCTAGGATTCTAGGATTTTATGATTTCAGTAAGAATTCTAAAGCAGGAAAACCTATTAAAAAGATATAGAAATGATGAAAATTATGTTGGCAGTGTTTTTCTTTTTGTATTTTTTTTGTTATGTTTTTGTGAAAGGGTAGCAAGTTTTTTTTCTCTTCAGTGTGAAAGAGCTGCACTTCTTGCCTTTGTGCTTTTGGTAAGAGAGCAGAAGAGGAGAAGAGCTCTGGTACTGAAGCCTAACAAGGCTAAAACAGGATCAGAACAGACAAAAATGAGCTTAATTTTCTCATTTACAAAATGTGAGCGTTTCATATTGCAGCATTATGCAGCTCATCAATGTGAAATATAATTAATGTTGAATTACAATCGAAGTGCTAAAAAAAGTATGAGGCATATCAAATATATATATATTATTTTCTGAGACTAGGCTGGCAATTAGAATAGATGCCAAATGGATTTGTAATGAAGGGGGACATTAAATACAATCTTACCCTCCTTTTTGTCATAGCAATTACCTAGGCTTGTTTTCATTCTGATTGTGGTACTTCATTATAATTGAATTTTGGCTAAAAGAACATTTTTGGCAGAGATTTGGCACCTTTGTTCCTGCTCTTAACATGATACAGAGCATAGCAATATATATTGTATGAGACTGATTCATGAATATTTCTGACATTATTAGTGGCATCATCAATATATGAACAAAGAGAAGAGAAAAGATAACATAAGATGATGTTGGGCACAATTTCTTGACCACATCATAGAAATTATCAGATACAATCAAACTTTTAGGGTGATTTTCCCAAAATCTTTCTAACACTGATATATTTTGTAACTCAGGAAAATGGTGCTGGAAATGCAGATAGCAGCTACACCTTGAAGAATTTTAGGCTGTTTCTCCTTACTTTTCAGAAGGAACCTGCTTTCAAAGTAATTCTGTGTGCGTGTGTGTGTATACACACAGAATTATGTATGTATAAAGGCTCCTGTGTAAACATCATTTACACAGCCTTCAAAAACACCTTACTATGTGATTTTGATTTGCAGACTAATGGAAAATACTGAAGAATAGTCAAAGTTGTACTTTCTTTCAGCAAAGCTGGCTGCCAGTGTGTTATGGGAACCTAACACTTCAGAGAGATGGAAACATTGCTCATAAGCTTTGCCAAAAATACAGTGCAGTGGGAGACAGAGATGATGATTTCAAGGTAGGATCCTGAGAGTTTGGTATTCTTGTGAATAATATGAGCTCACTGGCAAAGTTTCATGGAGATTTTTTTGTGGCAGCCTTCCTGTTTCAACTTTTATGAGCTAGTAAAACTGTCTTCACTACCTGTAACACTCAGTGGTGTTGTACAAGCTTTTTAGTGCCTTTAGTTTCAATTAGAAAATGTATTACTTTGTGAGGAACCACACAAAATAAAGGAGAACATCCCATGAACCAAGTGTGATGACTTTCCTGTCCAATCTCAACGTAAACAGAAGCAAAATGCTTCTATTTGTGGTAAGTCTAGATGAGAGATGACCTTAGATATTATTGCTGTCAAATCAAATAGCCAAGAAAAAGAACTGGATTCTACTGCAACTTTTCTTGTTTCCTTTCTTGTTCTGCAGAACACTGGGCTTTGTCCTTTTCTTGTTCTCCTGTCAGGTATCTGGGCTTTTTATAGCTTCCTTTATTTCTTTGTTCTAATTTTTCCTCATGTTCCACTCTGTCCTTTGTAAAATGGAATGGCATTGCAGTTTGCTGTTGATATTGCTTATCCAGAAAGCTGTTTATTTCCTCTTGGCACATATTTCAGCCAAAAAAAAATATGTTCCTTTTCTGCTTGGCCGTGACATTGCTTAATGTGATTATTAAACATCTGAATACTTGGATTTTCCCTTAAATTCAGAATGAAAAGTAAGACTTCAGATATTGGAAATAAGTTACTTTTCCTTTAGATAATTTTATATATATATATATACCCACACCTATATATCTATACACACCCATATATATATATAGATATATATTTATACACACCCATACATAGAGTCAAGGAATCTTTTCCCAAATGCATAAATGCATCAGACTCAACTAAGGCTTCCTATTTTCTGGGTTTCCTTTGGGCTGTTTTATTTTTAACTGCATAAATGTATTTCACATGTAATTGGACTCATGTGAATCATTTTCTGCTGCTTTTATGTTGAGAAGACATCCATACTTTTTGGTTATATTTTTGGGCACTCCTTAACTTTCCAGCTGACCATAATCAACCCTTTTTAAAGCTTATTCACTGGAGGTTCCCCCTGCCCAGGGTTTGCAGCATCAAATATTTGGGACAGTTTAATCAACTCACACAATGTCCACCTTGATTGGACATGAGGTTGTCCAAACCTTTTAACATGGTAGAATGGATAATAGATCAGTTAAGCTCCTTCATCCAAAAATGGAATTGACCACAGGCCCAGCAGCATTGCTCTTGCAATTAGAACAATCCTCTCTTCCTTTGTAGAATCTTCTGAGGTTCAGTGTTGACAATAACAGGAAACCTTCAAATGCAGGAAAGATTAACACAGACACTGCCAGAAAACCTGGCTCCTCTCTCTCCTAGTGCTGCTTGGCAGATGACAGTGGGCCACTGGAATTTCAGTTGCCATGCTCTGTCTTAGCTCCTAGCTATGCAAGCTGGGGAGTGTTCCATGGGTAGATCACCAGTCTGAATCCTGTCCTGTCCAGTATAAAGCTGTTCTTCTCTAACTGGGGGCCAGTGCTGTGCATGTTGGATGGCATGGAGATCTTTTTACTATGCATAGGTGCTGTATCAGTCCAAAAGGAGTCTCATTTCCCCACAGAGGGTACCACAGCAGTAGCCAAGATCTCTGTACTCACTAAAAGGTGAGAGGGTTGCAGTGCTATAAGCACCATGCACATGTATTGAGGGTAAGCAGGAGATATCTCCAAGCTACAGCTGTTATTTGTAAGCTTGTGTAGTTGATATTTCATGGTATTTTAGAATCTGACCCATAGTTAGTGATTTTTAGGGTTAGTAATCTGAGAGCTGCCAATAGAAGAGAAATGCAGGGAAGATGTAGTCTCTGAAGAAGACTGCCAGTAGCTGTTCTGGAAGAGGAAAAACAGTAGAGAAAGGCTTTGAAGAAAAAGGATAGTTAAAGCTGGAGTGGGCAAAAAAAATCCACCTACCTCTGAGGAGCTGACCCTAGAGTGGAAGGAGGCTGGCAAAGGAGGACAATCCCAACAAACTGTCTTGTTTCAGGAAGCTGAGGGTTGAGGAGAGCCAATTTAAAGACAAGCAATCGTTTTGCAGTTGCCACAAGCAAGAGGGATGCTGCAGAGACATGATGTTTTGTGTGGTTCTTCTAGCTGGATATCTGAACTATTTTTAGGGGTTTTTTTCTTCATCTATGTAATCAATAGCAGTCAAATAATTCTCATTGTAGAGTTGTGCTGATTCCTACAGTGAACTATATGATGTCTTGTTTTTAAATCTGAATGTAGCAAAGAAGTTTATTAAGGTTATAAAATAAGTTAATATGTACATCTATTATTTAAAGAGGAAGAGAATGTGGCAGTATAGATTTGAGGATGGCCAGAATTTAGTTCCTTGGCCTTTTTCTCTCACACACATCATCCCTGTCTATAAGTATGTCAGGAGATGAAAAACATTCTTGTTTATCATGTTGAGACCTCCTTCTGAGAAATCCTTATGGTCTTATTTCTCTTGAAGGCTGTGGAAGCAGTTTTCTTTTACCATGGAATTTAATGGGTGATTAAAAATTAAATTAGAATTTAAAAGTGGAAAAAACAATAACCCCAAAACAACAAACCAACCTGGAAGATATGAAGAAATATACATTCCTGTTTAGGTAAGGGAAAAATGAGAAACAAACCATTTGTATGCCACAGAACAGAGATCTGTGGGGCTCCTATGGAAGTTTTTGTGGAAGAAAATGATTTAAGCAGCCAGGAAGAGATGCTGTGGGCAAGGATGGATTTAAACAACTTTAGGTCTCTGGGTGCTGAGCAAATCAGTGTTCTGTAATCAAGCCCTTGCTCTTTGGCTTAGCTCTTCATTGAAATAGTGCCTGAGACATCCTGAGCCTTTCTAAGAGGGAAGAATTGCCTTGGGAGCAGGCATACCTGCAGCCCTCTTCCTTCAGGAGCAGCAGGGAAAGAGGCTTCCAGAGATACTGGGATGGAGGTGGAGAGGTGTCCTGGGGTAGGCACTGACTTAGGATACAGCTGTTCAGGGACTTTTCTATTTGGAAAAGCAAGCTCTGGTTCAGAAGTAAGCACAAAACTTCAGGAACTGAGATAAAACAGTCCCCATGAAACACATCTGTGTGTTTGTGGTACAGCAAGTTTAGCCTCATCTTGGGTAGTAAAAAGAGGATTTTAGCTCTTGTTCTGGATGTGCTGTGTGGAAGACTTCTGATTGATGCTCAGGTACACTGTGAGTGGTTCTCCTCCTCAGAGTGTGAGTGTGGTCCAGGCTGCTCCACACAAGCTCTTCACCTACCTTCTGCCAGATGGCTCAACAGTCCTTTGGGAAGATAAATCTCAATGCTGTCTGCTGATGCCTGTGAAACACATAGCAATGGCTTGGGGATTGCTTAGAAAAGGTTTATTTCTGCTAACAACTTAAAGCTTCCCTCAAAGAGATTTCAATGGGCACAGTTGCTGCAACCACATTCCTCATCTGAACCAGAAAAGTATTGTGAGTTTTGTGATTTCCTAAAATTTTAGGAGAATTAGAAGACTAGAGAGCTGGTCCAGAATTTAGTGTAATGATACTTTTCTTACTTTATAGACATTGAATCAGGTCTGGTGTTTATGGACTAAGGAATTCACAATGCAATGAGCAGCCCTCTGCACTCATCCAACATTAGAATCTCTTCTTCCAAAAAAGAGCAAGCAAAACACTCTTCTGCCTCATTCATTTTCAAAGAGCTGTAGGAACAAGCATCTAAGTAACCAAAGTGATGGATGTTCTATAACTGCAGCATCTAGCTGAAATGTTTTGGAAGCCTTCTGTGCATCAGATGTACAGAAAAGACAGGGCACACTCTCTGCCTATAGGAAAATATCTGTGTACATGGGAGTTAGTGAAATGCAGCACAGAGCCTCTAGGGCTCTCTCTTGCTGCATTTTTTCTCTGGTTACAACAGCTTACAGAGTAGGGAGTACATTGATGTTTTGGGGTTTGGTTGGGTTGGTGTTTTTTGGCTGGTTTTTCGTTGTGTGGAGAGCCTTGCTCAAGTGTAGAAAGATCTGTTAGCTTTCAACTATGAGCTAAGTGAGGATTAGTGTGATGCCATGGCAACCCTGCCCAGACAGCCCTTTTTGTTTTGCTGTGTTATCCATGCTAAGGATGGAAAGCAAAGAGGAGAAGCTTGTTCTCCTCTTAGAGCGTAACTCAGAGTCCTGACCTAACAGTCTAGCTACAGGAGCCAGGGCAGTGGGATAAACTGTTCCAAGGGGAAATTCAATCCACCATATCTCACCTAGAGATGCCTCCCTTTCCCTATTTGAGCATAAAACCTAGGGTAACTTTGCTCCCTAGCTTAGATGAGTCAGCAACATGCCTAAAGTAAGAGAGAACTAATCTGGGAGTAAGCTGGGGACAGCAGAGGTGACTAGGAAGGGTATGTGGAGAGGAGAACTCTCACTAATTCCCATCAGGTAGGAAGGAGGTGATCTGAGCAGTGGTTGGTGTCAGCAGAGGAGGTATCATGGCCATGTCCAGCTAGCTGAATGTGACTGTTGTTTTGGTGTGGCAATGACACAGTATGCCTTCTTGACAACAGAAGTAAAGGCTCATTCTCAATCTTTTGCAAAATAGGCAATGGCCAGTGCTGCAGACTAAGGAAACAGAGTGAAGTGTAAGCTGATGTCTAGCTCCTAGGTGCACCCATTCTTCTAATGCCACAGCTGCTGTGAGGCACTGAAGTGAATCCCAGAAATACTGGCAATCTGGAGATAGTGAATAGAGAAACTTGTCAGGAGAAGTTAGATTATGCCCAGAATATTGTCTGTTAGTACTGTCACCAGACTTTCTGCTCTTTCCTATCTGAATTTCAGTTACATGTTTAAAGAAACTCTGTGTTTTGGCTCAAGTCTTTTCCTCCTCAGATCAAGGATGTAATATTTAAGAACCAGTTATAGGTTCAAATGGATCAATGACTTCACTGCTGTTTTGGATCTGGATATCCTCTGATGTAGGAGAGGTTTTTATCTAAGACTTTTTCTATTGTGTTATGAAATATTACTGTTTTAAGGTCCTGTTTAGTAAGCATAGGATTTTATTCAAGCTTGGTTAAGACCCTTCATTATGACTATGGAATAAATGCAATTTCTTTGGGAAGTACATGACAATTCATCTGGGTTGGAGCCAACTGAGGATGCTACTTTTCACTATTGCATTGAATACCTTGATTATTCTCAACCAGGCTGTAGTTAAAGTATGGCTATTACATCCCCAGAAAGGTTTTTTCCTAAAGTTGCTAATTACATCCCCATCAGAATAATGGAAAGAGTAATTATCCTTATTGTGCTTAGTGACATTGAAACCTCTATTATTCTGTGATTGGAGCTGCATAATTACAGATAATAGCTGCAACTGTATTGTCTGTTCAAATATAGCTCTACTATAATTACCTAATTTTAATTAAATATGTTTGGGATTTAAGGAGATCTCTCTTCGTTTACTCTACTAAACCAAAACTTCATTTGGGTATAAAAACCTATGTGCAAATGATCTACTCATTCAACAGAATTGATTTCAACTAACTTGATTTTACTTGTTCTGTTTGAAAATCCCTCAAATCCAGTTAATTGAATATTAAAAAAAAATAGCCTTGGGATACAGCGATGTCAGAGTTAAGAGTGAAAAGCCCCCAAAACTTTGCTGGTTGCAGAGTTGTAAGATGCAGTCTTAAGACTTCAACTTTATGGAAAAAACAAGTACATTTTACACAAGGTTTTGTGGACCACAGCACTTTAGTTTTTGAACAATCATCTTTACCAGAAGACAGACATCTCTAAGAAGCCAGATGCTTTGTTTCAGAAAGGAAAATTGGCCCAGATTTAGTATCCATTGGAGCTATGCTTTGTACTTTATGACCTGAGACTGCTGCTGACCTGATATCTAGGCAGGGTTTGTTCATCTAAGGTCTGTCTTCATCCCCACACATGGCCTCATGGAGGGCTCCCTTGATCAGCAGTTTCATGCTAGGTCCAAGAAAGGGCTGGGCCTGCTCACTTGTGGAGGGAATAGCACAGAATCATTAAGGTTGGAAGAGACCTCTAAGATCATCAAGTGCAACCATACCTAGCACTAACATACCACTGAACTATGTCCCTAAGTAGAGCTGGGCATGTTTAGTTTGGAGAAGAGGAGGCTGAGGGGGGACCACATTGCCCTCTACAACTACCTGAAAGGAGCTTGTAGAGAGGTGAGGGTTGGCCTCTTCTCCTTAGTAACTAATGACAGAAGCAGAGGGAATGGTTTGAAGTTGAGACAGGGTGGGGTTAGATTGGATATTAGGAAGAAATTCTTTAGAGAAAGAGTGGTGAGGCACTGGAACAGCCTTCCCAGGGAGGTGCTTGAGTCTCCATCCCTGGAGGTGTTTAAGAAACGTGGAGATGTGGTGCTCCAGGACATGCTCTAGTGAGGGCAGGGCTTGTGTGGTTTGGTTTTTGTTTGGTGTTTGTTTGTTTGTTTTGGTGTTGGTTTTTTTTTTGGTTGGACTTGGTGATCTGAGAGGTCAGTTCCAGACATGAATGTTCTGTGATCTAAGTGTTTCTTAAACACCTCCAGGGGTAGTGACTCCAACCACCTCCCTGGGCAGCCCGGGCCAAGACTTAACAACCCTTTTAGTAAAGAAATTTCTCCTTCTATCTGAGGCCAACAGCTCCTCTCCCCATTATTTCATAGAGAGGATGTTTGCAGACAAAACATACTTGGTACTACAGCTAGGGCAAGCAGCAAAGTGTATGCAGAGTGTCTAAATGCAGCTCCTGAGATGTGTGGAGGACTCTGGTCTCCTGAAAGACCTTTCCCTTAAGGCCTGGCACTTTGCACTGACTTTTAAGTAAGCATTAGTGAAATGCAGTTCCATTCAGAGCTTCAGCAATGCCTTCTGCTGAACAGAATTGTCCAGGTCACTGCTGAGGACATACATGAACAGTGTTCCCTGGTACTAAGGTTGTTTAGGGACCTAAACCAAAAACTGAGGTCTCTGCTCTTTTTCTGGGACATTCATTTGAATGAGCAAATCTTACACTGGGCAACAGAAAGTCTTCAGTTTGAAAGTCAAAGAAGAGAGGAAAATTGAGTTCTATGGTGGTATATAGAACGCACTTGTACTCATCCAATAGAAAACTTTGTTTTGGATAATGATGTCCTACATAGAGGAAACAACATTCATTAGACTCTAGTTCCACTCACATTGGTGCAAACATTGAATTAGTGTGTTTACCACAGAGGGCTATGTAGATGAGCTATGAAAACAATAAATAGGCAATCTGAGAATTAAACATCATTTCAGAATTTTGTGTGAACAGAATCATTATGCATCTAACAAAATACTTGGAAAATCTTTTCAGTGGTGTTATTTTAAGTAATTTCACATTAATTTGTATTTCTATTCAGGCTTAATCTGTTAATGCAGATGGAAGGAGTGTTTCAAAGTGAGAGGATGTGTGCAATGATTATATTTTATTCTTAAGGTGTTCTTTCTCCTGTTTGCATCTAATTGGGGAGGATGAGTGTCGTAATTATATGTTCCTGGAGTGTGTTGTATTTTGTAGGTTAATTACATTCAGTGGATACTATTTTAATATGAGCTTCCTCATTATCACTCCAATCCTGAAAAGATATAGGAGTACTTAGCCTTATGTGTATAAACATATACATATAAATATAAAGAATTTATTTAGTTAATTTGAATATTCTAGACACATTCCTGCAAAGGTTTAAGACAGCTGATTTTAAAAGAACATCCCTGAGCTTTTCTCTTCACTTTTAAGCAGTGAATCTCTCATGATGACTTAGTCATCACCTGTGATGATCTTTTGCTTAAAAATGATTGTCACAAAGAAGAGCAATGTGATATTTGTTTCAGAAAATAGAATCAGGAAACCCCTGTCCCTGTAATTCTTGGGATTGGTTTTCCCACACAGACTATTTCTGATGATGCCATCTTCCTCATGAAGAGGAATTTTCCTAGGGGATGAAGGTGGGAAAAGCTTGGTTCATAGGAGGATTTCTCTTTAGATTACATCCATTGAAGAATGACCTTAAAATGAAATGTTCTTAGAATCCACTCTTGACTTAAGTCAATCATGAGTAATTTGGAGGAAAATGCCACTTTGTAACTGCTGAGAAAAAACCTGGATCAACTTCAAGATGGCACTACTGGGAGTTGCTCAGTCCCTGGTAATGTCTGACATAGATTTTCCTGATCCTGGTGGAGGCTTCCTCCCATAAATAATGAAATCAATGGACTACATGCTGACATCCTAGTAAGAATGCCTGTGATGTTTTGAGACAAATTACTGGTTTGGGTTAGTGGGCTGTGCCTTCCCAGGGGCAAATTACTGGTTAGGAACCAAGAAAGGGAAATACTGACAGTTTGCCTCAAGGTAGTATACTGCTGAAAGTTGTCTTTCCTGAAAGGAAATTGTTAGAGCTGCAATCTGTCTGCTTGAAGAAATATAATTTAACTTAATTGTTTTGTCTCAGTTTTTTGCATCCAGGTTTCCCTTATTACAATTTAATCAACTAGCATTCTGCTTTAATTTACATTTAAAGCATTTTTGCTATTGCAAATGGAAAACTGAAGACTACTGGCTTGTGATCATGATTCAAAGCTCCCTGAAGCCAAGGGAAGCCTTTCCTGTTCCATCAGAGGGATTCTGATTAAATTCTACCTCCTATTCCAAGGGTAGCACTTGTCACTTACTCAAAATAGGTGAGGTTCCTCAATGTCTTTAGGAGCCATGGCTGCTTGCTGTTGTGTCTGGTTTCAGACAGAAGGTTGGTTATAACCTAAGAACATGTTTCCCAATTAGGTATTAAGTGTTTTTCCTAATGTATAGATTGTAAAATAATCCTTTAAATGGAATGGTGAAAATGAATCCTTTTGATACAAAAATCTAGAAAAATATTAAAAAAATGTGGGAAATATATGTTATAAAATATACAGTAAAATACAAAAATATTACATTTAAGTATCCTTTTCTATTTTACCTTAACTTCTCTCTGGTTAGAAACCCCCAGTATGTTCAAAATGAAAATCTATTAGTAGTAGCTTTGCTGTTTTTCTCACCCTCTTTCCTCTCCCCCTTTAATTAGTGTGATCTGCAGGTTGCAGCAACCCAACTGTGTGGATTATAGTATCTCCTAACTTTTCAGGCAGCTCTGCTGTTGTCTTTGACTCCCCTTAGGGTCTAACATATTGTTTGTTAGGATTAAAGTCAGCTATTTATTTTTTTTTTAAGGAATCTTTCAGTGAGTTTCACAAAGAGAAAGTTAACATGGGGAAAAGTTCAGATAATTGCCTGCAGACTTGATGTATCTGGAAAAGGAACATTGAGCTGTATGAGATGCTGCTAAAAGTTTTGGGCATAGGGTGACCTTAGTTGTGTTGGTGTGTGTACATACATTCCTCTGACTCACTCAAGCTGGAAAGCTGGGATTTTTTTAATGAACCAAATCCTTCCTGGGCTTGCAATTAGTGTTTATTCACTTCAAAAAGTGTTTGTCCACTTCAAAAATCACACAAGGTGGTGTTATTCTTTTAGCAGGAAAATATACTGGCTCCAGGCTGTGGAGCTGAAGTGGGCAATAAGGTGAGCATTGCTTTTTCAGGCTCTTACTCTTATTTTCTCTAGGCAAGAGCCAAGAAGGCAGGTAGGGGATAGATTTGAGGTAATAGGATGGTATGGTCAGTTGTTTAAATGATTGCTGTGAATAAAAGTTTGTGAAAGAACAAGAATCTGATGTTAAATTGTTGCTTTACTGTCAAGCAGTCCCCTTGTTCCAGTAGTAGCTCTAGCTACTGCAAATCAAGGTTTGAACAGTCTAAAGGTTTATCCTTCCCTCCAGCTTCTGAGCAACTTTATCCTTTGTACCTTTTTTTACTGGAACAGGTATTAGAGAAATTGAGCTTTGTGCTTGCAGAAGGATGTCCTCCTTTCTTCCAGAGTTCCACATCTGATTTCTTCCCAGTGAGGCTTAAAAGGTTCTGTGGGACAATGACTTGGACCCATACTATTCCTTCTGCCTTCATAGCACTGAGGTACCAGTAGCTCACTGGAAAGGAGTAGCAAGCCCTAGCTGAGGTTTGGGTGTAGGGAAGGCACAAAGTGTTTTCTATATTAGCTCTGTACTTTGGATCCAGTGAAGCTGCTGCTGAAGCATCTTTGAAATGCAAGATAAATAGTTTGGGGACAGTGCATTTGCTTTGCTTTTTCTGATTCACTGCTGTCAGTTGTTCTTGTCCTGTGCTTGCATCAGGGTCTTCCATGATGCTTTCCAAGACATTGCAAAGACATAGATACAACAAAATAGTTTAATTTCATGCCCCAGAAGATTTGAGAATTGAGCAATAAACATGTAATTATGATAGTTAATCACAGTGGGATTTTTAAGAGATTCTATTAGCTTGGAGAGCAGCAATAAATTCCACTCTCTTTCCACTGCCCATCCAGGATCTCCAAAAGTTTCAGTCAAAAATGCCATAAGTAGTTTTCAGACTATAAATAAGAGTAGGAAGAAGAAAAGCAATAAGCAGATAATGCAGAAATCCAGTCAGCTCACTTAATTTCTTCAGCTTTTCTTTTGCTGTGTTTTGCATTGCCTCTTTAATGTTTATAATGTTTATGGAGTACACAGTACTTTGTGATACTAAGACCAGCAATCTCAGGATTACATTTTCATCTGCATTAGATTAATTGAAGATGAGAGAAAATGAAGAATGTGAAAACAGTGAAAGGAAGCTTGGCTTCAAGCATTGGTGGGGAAAAAACCTCATTATTCTCCAACTGGTACAATATGAAAATGTGGAGTTTCTTATGATAGAAATGTTAGAAAATATTTGTAGAAGTATAACTCCAAATTCCAGTCAAGTAAAGCATTTTGAAAAATTAATCCTTAGTCCCAGCAATTTTAGCATTTCTCTAAGAGCATACAAATAAATTCAAAGGAAACAAAGTCAATGGTGAGAAATCCCATAGTGGAATGTAAGCAGAGCAGTGAGTAGAAGAAATGAGGAATAAAGAATTGGAGCTGAGTAGAAATTATTCTTCTAGAAAGATTTTTTTCAGATGAAAAATGTAGCTCCTCCGAAACTGAGATATTTATTAAGACAAATCTTGGGGGTCTCTTTACTCATATTTTCAATGTTAGTCACTAGAATTAAAAATGGGTGTTCTAGCTTTATTTGATCCAAATTGGACTATGTTATTATGTTTTTAATAAGGGAAGTAATGATGCCTATCAGTTGCACTTCTCTTCAGCATCCTGATCCCCCCCTGGTGTCTGGGTATCCTGGTGAGCTTGTGCCTTTTGTCCTGATGCCTATGACATGGTAACTGTGGGGGTTTACATGCCTGTGTTCACACTGTGGATGGAGACAACTACTCGAATGCTATGGTGAAGAGGATTTCCTATCCCAGGAAGAGGAGTGGGCTGAAAAAGAATATAGTATATATAGAATATATGCATCAAGAAGAGTGTGGCTTGCAGGTCAAGGGAGGTTCTCCTTTCCTGCTACTCTGCCCTGGTGAGGCCACAGCTAGAGTATTGTGTTCAGTTCTGCTCTCCCCTGTTTTGAAGGTAGGGAACTTCTGGAGAGGATATAGAGAAGAGCTATTAAATTGATGAAGGGGCTTGAGCACCTCTCTCATGCAGAGAGGCTGAGAGAGCTGGGGCTGGTTAGCCTAGAGAAGAGAAGACTGAGGGGAGATTTGATCAATGCTTAGCAATACTTAAAGGGTTGGGATCAGGAGGATGGGGCCAGGCTTTGTTCTGTGGTACCCAGTGACAGGACTAGAGGTAATGGGGGAAAAAAACACAGGAAGTTCCATCTGAACATGAGAAGGAACTTTTTTCCTTTGAGGGTGGTGGAACACTGGAAGAGTCTGCCCAGGGAGGTGGTTAAGTCTCCATCTCTGGAGATAGTCAAAACCTGACTAGACTCCATCCTGTGCAAGCTGCTCTAGCTTCTCCTGCTCTTGCAGGGGGGTTGGACTAGATGATCTCCAGAGGTCCCTTCCAACCCCTAACATTCTGTGACACTTTCACAAGGAGCAGGCTGAAAAGCACTGTCACTGATTTGCACCCAAACCTGGCTTCATGAACCAAAATGCATCAACTTAGTTTTGTGAAAGCTACAGAGATTTACCTCTCTTGCAGAATGAAACTTGGACAACTTGCTGTTGCCGTTCAGAGATTTTTCTTATCCCTTAAACTTTGAAAATGTTCTGTCTGATTTGAAACAAAATGCAGCTTTGAAACGTTGTGACTATGCTCAGCTCCTTCAAGAACAAACCCCATGACAATAAATGCAGAAATTGGGCTGATTGACAGCATTAAAATATGTCATGAACTTGTTCACTGAGGTGAAAGCAAGGCTAGGTCTGTTTCTGCCTCTGTGGCATTCACAGAGCAGGAGTACCTGGGCAAATGTTAAACTCTGTTATACACTGAGCCTGTCTATTGCAGCTGCTTGTGTGAGGTTTGCTAGAGCAAGAAATAGAATTGGAAAGAATTATAATGAATTAAACCAGAGTACTGTGAAGTCACCTAGTCAGAAGTCAGGAACAACAGCATATGATTGAGATAATGTACCCCAGGATTTTAAGAGGAAATTTCATGCGACACAAAAGCAGAAGTGTTCATAAAATGCTCCATGGAAGACTTACTAGTGCAAACTGTAATTGCAGTTTGGTGATCTGGAATTGACAAAAAGCAAACAGGCAAAGCCCTGAATAAATTATCCTCAGCAATTATTTCTATGTGTCAAAAACACTGCAAAAGAAACTTGAAAGGAGACTGTAGTGGAGAATTTTACTTTCATCTGACATTATGTTGGCAAAAAGGATTTCTTTGTATTTCTAAATGGAAAAAAAAAAAGTAATTATCCTCAGCAGGTTTTCATAGGTCTGTGAAATTACTGTGCTGACAGCAAATTTAGTAATGTGAACCTGTTAATCCAATTAGTGGGAAAATGTAGACTTTTTCTCAATATAAGTGGGTTCAGTATTTGCATGCAGGTTGTTATGTACAAATATATATAAATATGTTTACAGGAGCACTGAATGACTGCTTTTTTCCTACCTCAAACTTATTCTATGGCTATGTTTCTATTCCTGGCTTCTAAAAAAAAATAGACATATTTAACAAGATGGAAAGGTTCCTATCCTTTTGGTGGTCTCTTAGTAAACTAATAAGGTGTTATAAAAATGGAATAGATTACTAGAAATATACTGATCTCAAAAGAAATGCTACCCTGAAAATGTGCATCTTTGTGTTAGTGTGCCAGAAAGCAAATATTTGTAATGAGTCCAGTAGACCTTTCAGAGTTCACCTTTTCATTTTCCCAAGGTAGTTGTATATTTTTTAAAAACAGAAATATAGTGTTTTCTGGGAGCTAGCAAAGACTGATAAATTCATTCAGAAGCAAAAAAAGATTTAACATTACGATTTAAACTTTCAAATTGCAGGGCTTTCAGGTTTGTTTCTAAACTAAACCTATAAATAAAAGTCCAAATAGTCAGATGTAGAGCCCTTACCTGAAGTTCTTATTACTTCAAGTACAAGTTTTTATAGGGTTTCCAGACATAATTATTCATTGCTGTTGGCATTTTCAGATGATAACTCTGAGTGGATTGTGTTACAAGTGATGCTATTAGATATCACAATTATGCATCTTTCTGTCTGGCAGAGGTTATTGGTCTAGTTGTAGGCTTCATCTGCCTAATCCTGTTCTGGCAGGAGCTGCTGGTTCCAGCACTGCTACTGCAATCCCAAGCACTGATATAGACTGGGCAGTGACTGGCTTGAGAGCAGCCCTGGGGAAAAGGATTAGGGGTGCTGGTGGATGAGAAGCTCAACATGAGCCTCCAGTGTTCACTTAAGAGAAGCATGGCTAGCAGGTTGAGGAAGGTGATTCTCCCCCTCTACTTCACACTGGTGAGACCTCACCTGGAGTGCTGTGTCCAGTTCTGGAGCCCCAGTGCAAAAAGATAAGGATGTGCTGGAAGGTGTCCAGAGAAGGGCCATGAGGATGAGCAGAGGCTGGAGCACCTCTCCTATGAGGACAGGCTGAGAGAGTTGGGATTATTCAGTCTGGAGAAGAGAAGGCTCTGAAGAGACCTTCTTGTGGCCTTCCAGGATCTGCAGGGAGCTACAAGAGGGCTGGGGAAGGACTTGTTAGGATGTCAGGCAGTGCTAGGACTAGGGGGAATGGACACAAGCTTGAGGAGGGGAGATTTAGGTTGGATGTTAGGCAGAAGCTCTTCCCCATGAGCATGGTGAGCCCCTGGCCCAGGTTGCCCAGAGAGGTGGTAGCAGCCCCATCCATCCCTGGCAGTGTTGCAGGCCAGGCTGGCTGGGGCTGGGAGCAAGCTGCTCTAGTGCCAGGTGTCCCTGCCCATGGCAGGCACAGGGGTTGGAACTAGAGGATCTTTAAGGTCCCTTCCAACTCTGACAAGTCTATGATTCTATGACTGTGGTTTCAGAGGCTTGGGTAAATTTGGGTTTAGACAGGCCAATCCCCACTCCCTTCTGTTCAGGATTTTCCCCTGCTTGCTGCTACTGCTCCTTTTATTCCTCTCCCTGAGAAATTACACTAGGGTACTTCAGAAGTGATAGAAGTTGGAAACTCTGCCAAATCTTACAGCTTTTGGTCACAGTTAAGTATTATGGACATGCATAAATTTAAGAGATGCTGAAGCAGTTAGATATAATAAGAACAAATGAATCAGGCAAAAATAAGGTGCTGAGCCCTCATGGAGTACCTTGTGTGAGTTTAAAAGGCTGTTGATGCTCCTCTGAAGCTGTCACAACTTAAAGACATGTAGAACTTAAGGAAAAGAGTTTAAAGCAGTGAGTTATAGTCATAGCTCTTGCAACCAGTCTAGTGGGTGTCATCCCTGCCCATGGCAGGAGGCTTGGAACTAGATGATTCATTCCATGAGCTGGGAATACAAGCTGAAGCAGCTGCAGCCATGGCTCAGCATGTTAACTCAGGTGATCATTGATTCAATTTTGTGTTGATATCCTGGGCTGTGTTCTGTGGTGAGTATCTTGCTTGTTCTGCAGCACAAAGAACAGATGACAGGATGGAATGAGCAGGTGCTTGCAGCTACCTCTGTCAGCTGCTGCTGAACATGGTAGTGCTTAGAAGAGACTGGCCTTAGGAGCTTTATAACAAGATTTCTTTCTCTCTCTTAAAGGTTCTCATTGTCTCTTGTAATCTGGCAGTTGGGGTCCTTTATTCATTTGTTTGGATGTCTATTTTACCTCACTCTGGAAGCATTAAGAGTCTTAAAGCACATGTCCAGTAGAGTCAAGATACAATAAGCTGGAGTGTGATGTAAAACCACATTAGTTGAAGTGCATTCAGGTCTGTGTGGACTCTGTCATTCAGAAGCAAAGTACCCATATAGGAGTCTAATGAGCTTTAGCTAATGTGCTTTCACTTTGCAGCAGTCTTTAATTAGTTTTTCCATTCCCTGTGTCCCTTAATCAGTGCAGACTTCAGCTTTGTCACCAGGAAGCTCAAGAAAGAGCTCAGATTGGCACCCACAACCTCCCCACTCCCAAGCAGAGAAAAATATTCCTGCCTCTTACAGTGCTATGCTTCGCTTTAAAATACAATTAGATTCCTTAGTGGCACTAGAGTATGCTCTCTAGATACAGCTCTGGAGGTTGATTTAACTTCAGTTATTTATCTCAGCAGCTGTTTATGGCATTGTATAGTACAGAACTAAGGGGAAAAAAGATTATCTCTTAAATAAATGTAAAGATATGCAGGCAGTAGAGTGCAGTATTCTCATAACAGTCTAACCACAGGTATGCTCTACTGCTGTGTAATAGACCCTACACTTAGAAGAAAGGGGAAACTTTCTTTTCTCTGCTACCATTATGTGGGATTATTTTTCTTTTTGCATTGCTAGAAAAGTTAAGGTGGCCAGAATTTTTCTTGATGGCTCAGAAATTTGATCAAGAAGTCAAGATGAGCAAACTAGCCCCTGCTTCAAACTGTCTACACTATAATATTAACATACTTTATGTTGGGAGCTAATGTAAGTATTTGTGAGATAATAAGAAGTACTTTTGTGGCCATCAGTTTGTGATGATTTCTGTCCCATGGGTGAGTGTAAAGTCTGTGAAACTTCATCTTCAGTAGAAACTTCACTTATCTCCTGTGGAGTCCTCAGGGTCCAGCAGTACCTAAGCTTCTGCTCTAGGGTGATGCCTTGCTGTAGGACATTTTCCTCTATGTGGTTCTGTCTTTCCAACAAGCCTAGAGAAACAGAATGATTTTTGAGTCCTCTGTGTATCTGTTAGATTTTTGTTGAAATTTGGTAGCCGTTAAAAAAAGAAAAGGGGTTGGCAATACAAGTTCTTATTATATCAGTATTGTCATGTCTGCAGGAAAATACCTTAAAAAAATCACAAAATGATAAGAGTCCAGATCCCTGTATTTTACAAACAGGCCAAGTGCTTAAGGCCATAGGTTAAATAAATGTTAAAATAGTTTTACAAATGTCATTGTTTTTCAATGTAGTTGCTGCTTCTAAGCATTCTCCGTATCTACTTGTAAAATATTCTTAACTTATAAGCAAATAGCAGCTCTTTGCTCTGGGTGCTACTTTTCACATCCATCCTTAAGGGTGAGTGTGAGGAGGAGAGAGCCAGGCTCTGCTCAATGGCATCCAATGTCAGGACAAGAGGGAATGGGAGCAAGTTGGACCACAGGAGGTTTAGTATTAACCTGAGGAGGAACTTGTTTGCAGTTCAGGTGCCAGAGCACTGGCCCAGGCTGCCCAGGAGGCTGTGGAGTCTCCTTGTCTGGAGCCATTGCAGAGCTGCCTGGACACATTGCTGTGTGAGCTGGTCTAGGTGATGCTGCTCTGGCAGGGGGGTTGCACTAGATGATCTTTCTAGGGCCCTTCCAACCCCTGACACACTGTGATTCTGTGATCCTGGCATGTGGGTGTTGCATTGGCTCCTTTCCTTTTACTCCTTGCTCTAGGAACCCAGCTGTGCATGCAGGAGTATTTAGGGCTAAGCTTTGTGTTTCTAGCACATTTATCCAGGTGTGTGTGGGGCTTGTATGGGCACACAGTTTGGGGCGAGTGGATATCATCTTTTTCTCTTCAGTGAGAAGAGGCTCCTGAGTGACTCGTCAGTCAGATGTGGAGTGAAAAGCAGTAAACCCCTCCAGGTAGTAGCTGAATTACACAGCTAGGACTGAATACATGTAGAAGGAGGTCTATTAGGTAGGAAGGTGTTCTTTCTAGAGTCTTGTTTTATGCATACTTGTTTTTGTTAGCTTCAAACCCACTCAGACAGCATGGTTTTGACCCTGCCTCAGACACTGCTGCTGTATTACTGATGTGGCACTTAAGGTGGAGAGAGCTAAAAGGCAGCACAGAGACAACAAAGCAAAAGGCAAATGAAGAGCTAATGTATAATGGATGGGGGAAATTAGAGAAAAAAATAAAATATACAAATCATAGCCTTTTTGTATCAGAGTAGCTTTTAGGGATTTTTTTTTTCTATTCCTAAAATAAAGCAGTGTTATTTAAACTGGAGAAACACATTTAAACTCAGAGTAAACCTTAACCAGTCCACCTAAACTGAAAAGAAAGAATGAAGGAGGTTACAAGTACAACCCTTAAAGAAAAAAGTATTTAAAGGGTATGGCCTTGTAGATGTTTTTATAGAATTTATTCTAATCTATTGGTAGTTGAGCAAGTTGGGTAAAGGAAACCCTTGCATAACTCTATTATCTAGTCCTAAGATTAAATGAGTGAGTAACCACATTTGAAAAACAAAGGAATTCTTGTTAAATTTCCTTTGTATTTGGGATGAATGAAATGTCTTAGCTTTTAACTCAGCTATTATTGTGCAGCTCTGATGAATAGCAAATACCAGGCTTATGTATTAAAAAAGCCCTTGTGATGATTTTGGGATTTACAGACCATGACCTTGTCTTCCTTTAGCACATAGTAAATTGCTTGGAACTATAAGAAAAAAGAGACTAATAGCAGATTTAGAATATGCTATAACAGACAAAAACTAGAATGGTTTATGTATAAAGGGCAATAAAACTTGTCAGAAGTGCTGTAGTTCTAAGTATATTAAAAATAGCACATTGGTTTTGTCTTTGAAGTCTTTCAGAAAATTATATTGATGGTGTCTTGAATTGGAAGGAGAAATACTATAATGAATTAAGAGTTGTTAAGAGACAGAGCTATCAGAAAGAGCCTGAAGTTCAGAAATATTGTGTGTTAACTGCTAAATTCACTCAACAATATCCCATGCTTACTGATCTACAGGTATTTTTCCCTTGGCAGGGAAAAAAAGCCATTTTGTGTATGGAAGGTCTCATCATGGGCCTAATGTAAATGATATTACTGATTTCTTAACTTAGTCTTCTGAGATAGGTCAGTGGAGAGGGAAGATGTTTTCTTTAGTACTTTCAGTGGAGCACACTCTGCCTAGTCTGACCTTGCCTGAGAGACATTAAAAACCTGTATTTCTTGCTGATTTAAGCTCCCACAGCCTAATTTTTCATCAGCTGTTGGAGGCCATGCATGGCTATTCCATGGTCTGTGTTGTTACTTGACCATCTCAGAGTCATATGACTGTAGGAATAGAGAACAATGATCTGGAAAAGTGGAACAAAATCCAGTTTCTTCTTGCACTCATGTACCTGTTCCACAGTTACATACAGTGATTTCTTCTGCACCTTGGTGGCAGATGATTCCTTTTGTCTTGGTTATGAACAGCTCCCAAAATGTACCTTCACAAAGATAGAAATCCTTTTCTTCCTAACCTGCAGCTAAATCACATTAACTCTTTCTTCAGCTTGGTGTGGGACACAAGGTTTTTCTTCATTAACTCTGTGGTCTGTCAGACCCACAAAAGGCCCTGGATGCCNCCTCTCCAGTTTAAAACCATTGCCCCTTGTCCTTTCACTGCAGGCCTTTGCAAACAGGCCCTCTGCAGCCTTCTTATATATGTATGTATGTATGCTCAACTCTGCTTTTAGGTTACCTTGTTGCCTGTGCTGAACGTGAAACAAATCATTGTATTGCCACAGGAAGGATTGCTCTGAGGCTCAGAGGTGGACTTCTGTTGATTGCAGCTTGCAAATCTATCCAGAAAAAGCTAAGATGCATTTCTGATATCTTTGCTGTGTTGAGATATAAAGCACATCTCCATAATGCAAAGGTAGTCCAATGTTTTTTTCTGAAGCAGTGGTTCATGTCGTGAAAAGACAGATTATTCTTATCAAGAAGCCACCCACAAATATCTTTACAGTGGAACATTTCCCAGATCCTTCAGTGAATGTGAATAGTGGCAGGGAATGCAGAACTGGATGCCAAATGGCTTGCCCATGGTGCCTGCTGCAGCTAATTTGATGGAAATAGAGTCATATGCTTATGCCAGATCTGCATGATGTTTGTGGGGGTAATTTTTAGACCTTCCAGTAGAGGTAGAGCCAAAGAAAGGAACCGAAACTGCAGCCTAGAGAACAGAAGTGGTCTTTTGTTCAGTCAGTGGAAAGCTGGCTGTTCAAACACAGAGGCTGTCAATGTTGAAACCCTGCTACTGTAGATCCTGAGATGCATTGGATTTTTCATCTCCTGATCTTACTCTCTCCAAAGCTTTTTATTTTCCTCTGCAGATGATTATTTCTACAGTCTGTCTGTCTCCTCCCACCCTTTTCTTGGCTGACTCTCTGTGCCATTGTAGTAATAACTGGCTATTGCAAATGTGGCACCAGGGTGCTCTGCTGGGCACCACTTTGTCTTTAAACTCCTGAAAGCTCCTCTATTTTCTACTGGGGATTGTTTGGGCATGAATAATATTTCCTGCATGCTCTTCAAGCTGTATATTTGGTCACTGATATTTTTTTACAAAGCTTCTCTTCTCTCTCTGGGAAAACTAACAGATTGTCTTGCAAATGTGTCCTCGTGTTACAATGTGGATTTATGTGCAAACATACACACTGGCAAGAATATAAGCTTCTCCCAAATGTTCCTGTGAATAAAACGTCATCCATCAGCATGCTCACAAACAACAAACACAGGCCATGAACAGCACTGAACTAAATAGCTTCCATTTGGCCAAGTATTCCCTGAAGTTTTGGAGCCACCATTTGCAACTCACAGCTTTCCACAAGGAATTAGATTCAGAGCTTACATGCCTATTGTTCCATAATTATGGGATATGCCTAATGTTTTTTTTTAAGTGTCTTATCCTGAAAGCTTAACTATGACATTTTCTGTGAATATAGATGAATTCTTCTTGAGCTTGCAGGTAGAAGAAAATCACAGATGAGAGTCTTCTTTTCTATCTACTTACCTCTGCTTGATTTGGTTACCAGACTCTGTTGTGCTTTCCATCTTGCCAAAGAATGAGAAGTGGAAAAAGTTGAAGACTGACTGACACTACCTACAAATGGTTAGTGTCATTGCTTCCAAATGCCCACAGGCATTATTTCTGGGTCTAGCCAATGTTAATGTATATTTGCTGGCTTTTTGTCATGCTGGGGGGAAATATAGTGCACTTGTCCCCTGTTTGCTTACTTCTGGGTGCACACATGGGAAGAGAT
Organism: Bucco capensis; assembly: GCA_013396975.1. Taxonomy (NCBI): domain Eukaryota; kingdom Metazoa; phylum Chordata; class Aves; order Piciformes; family Bucconidae; genus Bucco; species Bucco capensis. The sequence continues at coordinate 189,277 of VWZO01009081.1, read as the reverse complement.
TTGATTCTCTCCTTCCTCAGCAGCATGACCTCTCTTGCTCCACCTATTCTTTCAGTGATGATGGAAGAGAGCACCACAATCCCTGCTAGCTACCTTTCTTTGGCTGGTGTCAATTGAGGTGCCAGCAGACATTTGTCCTGTCAGCACCCCTGGGCAGTGTGCTAGTAGACAGGTGTGACAGCTACTTTTTAGCCTCTTTCTTCTGACTTGGTATACATTGTACCCTTTTCCATCAGCAGAGTGGAAGCAACACAGAGTTTATCCTTCTCTGTGTTGTGTCAGCATTGTGGAGCCTGAGACAGGCTGGATTCAAGACAAATGAGTTTGTAATCCACAGCATAGCTAAAGAAAAAACAAAGAAATTTTGTCATAGGTGCTGTAATAGCTGGCAAAGAAGTTTTCTTGGATGAATGATAGTGAGTTTCCACAAAGGTCCTATCTGTGTTGTGCTCTGTTGCAAAGCTGCAGTGCTTGGCTTTCTGGTTAGGCTTGAAGCTCTGGAAAAGCTAGTGTTAAATATTCTGTTAGGCTTGAAGCTCTGGAAAAGCTAGTGTTAAATATTCTGTTAGGCTTGAAGCTCTGGAAAAGCTAGTGTTAAATATTCTGTTAGGCTTGAAGCTCTGGAAAAGCTAGTGTTAAATATTCTGTTAGGCTTGAAGCTCTGGAAAAGCTAGTGTTAAATATTCTGTTAGGCTTGAAGCTCTGGAAAAGCTAGTGTTAAATATTCTGTTAGGCTTGAAGCTCTGGAAAAGCTAGTGTTAAATATTCTGATATGGCCAGTAGTGTTTGTCTGAAAAACATCTATATTGTCATATTTACTAACTATGCAAGGATCAGCAATGAGGGCAGCACAGCAAGTTGTACTGTACATGGAAAAGGCCTTTTTTTTTTTCTCTGGTTTTTTTTGCTGGCAATATTTGCTGTCAGGCTTCCCAGTTCTTTGAGCTTGGTGGTAGAATGGGAATGAGTTTTACCTGTGGGATTTCTGGCAGGGCTCACATTTGGCAAGTGAACTGCCAAGTAGCACCTGTTGTAGGATAACAGTGTGCTGAGTTTATACTTCATTTCTTCTTTATTTAGACTGCAGAAATATTTTGCAACTGCTTCATAAATTTGGGGGTAGGAGGATGGGTAAAATGAGTTTGTTACTTTTTGCAGGGGTTGTAGTATTTATTATTTTTGCCAGTTATGTTATTTGTGACTTAAACATCTCAGAAGTGGCTTGCAAACCTTAGCACAGACAAAACTCTTGTGCTAAGCCACAGTGGGAAAGCATTGCATGTGATTTGCAAGTGATAATTTTTCCTTTCTTATTCCTTGTACCTTCACAGGAAATATTTCAGCTTTTTGTCTAGAAAAGCAGACAATCTCATTAGATACTCAGAAATTTATTAGGTAACCTTTGTGTAGTACTTTACATTTAGATTGAAGCTGCTTGACATTAATTACTGCAATCTAAGTATTCATATATGGGATGAAACATCCACATTTTTTTTGACCACTCAACAAGAACTGTGCCTAATAAATGTACCATGGATTGGAACAGTAAACAGCCAGGGTTTAAAGACTTGGGATGCAGGGAAATTTAAGTATTTAAAATAGATACAAAAGCATCCATGAAGTGTATATACAGCTGGGTTTATAAGCAATTAAAAAGGCCAAAAGACAAAGGCATTAAAAACACAGAAATGTCTCAATTCTAACAAAATCCACTGTTAAATTCAAAATGTGTGATAGGAGTAAAGTCACCCAATGATGGATAAACAGCAGGGTCAAAACTTCAATTTAAAGTAAAATGGTGCCATTCATAACAAAGCCTGTTAGGTGCCGAGTTTAAGCTTATTCCTTAGGTTATCTCTAAAATCACCGAATGATAGATTTTTCTCAGAGAGTGGTTATCTTGTGTTAGGATGAATTTCTAGCAGAGATTTTTACACAGCTGTAGCTATTTTCTAATGTTTCCTTTGGATAAGGATGGAATTGCTAAGATATGCTGGTCTGAGCTTATTTTCCTTTTATCAAAGCATGGTGACTTTCTGTGCCCTTGAATAGCTAGCTGGCAGGCACAGGACTTGGGGATGAACAGCATTGAACTTGCAGAAGATGGAAGACTGACTACTGTGCTCTTGTCAAATTCTGCCTAGTTAATTGACCCAGTATCAAGATATTTGCCTGCTTTCTCCGATAAAGAAAAAAAACCCCACCACCAACAAAGAAAAAACCACCAAGAAATCAGAATAAAGGAACAAACAAAGCAATAGCCTTTCAATCTTTTTACTGTCTAAACAGAGTTCACAACAAGGAAGTAAATTTAAGTCCTAAATGATTTTTTTTTTTACCAGACAGCCCATATCAAAATCAGATATTGATTACAGCTTGCCTTTTTGTGCTCTGATGCTTTTTATTGACTTTTCTTCTTGCTGCCCTGTGATGCAGTACCAAAGTGATTGGAGCAGTATATTCTCCTGTTGAGATTACAAGAGAAATCTTGGCTGCCTTACAGATGCTTGTCTTTGGCCTCCAAATATTCAGTGTTCACATAAAATAAGTAAGAAAATATCCTTGTTAAAAGGCAAAGAAGAAAGCCACTCTGATGAAAATGCTTTGTGGTTTTTTGTTCCTGTTGAGATAGCTGCAGGTCTACACAGAGAGGTAGGGAAGTCTGTTGAAAGCAGGCTGCTCCCCAGGAAAGAGACTTTTGAATACCCATGGGTTTTCTGCTGATTTGCTGATGGGGTGTGCTAATATTAGCTTTATTTTTCTTTTGTTCCCTTAATTTGGCAAAGAAATATCCCTGAGTCTGATTCTCATTTCTATTTAGGTTGTTACACACCATGACAAAGGAAAGGTTTGCACTCTCATGCCCTCATATGCTTCCAGGGTGAGAGTGATTTCTTCAAGGACAGCAGAGAAGAACTTCAGAGCACCTGAAGCTGTCTGCTTAGAGCTTGGATGTACCCAGGCCATCACATAGCTTCCCTGGGTTACTGTTTCCCATCAAACCACAGCAGAGATATTCCTGCAGGTAATCAAAGCTACAGAAAGTTCACAGCCAGTAGTTCCAGCTTTTGTTTTATTGGTAGCTGGAGGCACACTTATGCAATGCCATGTTTTGTAATGAAAGAGGTGGGAGGAGGCATAGGAGATGTGGGGCTGCAGGACACAAGCTGCTGGAGCCTTTGGAGTGCTGCTGAGGATGCAACATTTCTAGGTCAATAACCACTCCAGCCTCCTTCAGTGTGAATTCATACTTGCCTCCTTTAGCCTTATCTAAGTCCCCTATAAATCTCCTATTTTAGTACTCTTAGTTTAGCACTTCTCAGTTCTTCACACTTTTTCTTCTCAGAGTTTCTGTGAGATAGGCAAGCACTAGTTTGTAGATAAAAATGGGGGAATCTAGTGAACAGTTGAAACATTTGCTACCATGCATGGGAAGGTAAAAAGTAACCCACAGAATCATAAAGGTTAAAAGAGACCTCTAAGCTCATCACGTCCAACCATACCTATCACTACCATACCACTAAACCATGGCCCTAAGGAGAGCATCTAAGTGTTTCTTAAACACCTCTAGGGATGGTGACTCCACCACCTCCCTAGGCAGTCTATTCCAAGACTTAACAGTCCTTTCAGTAAAGAAATTCCACACAGTCTGACTTTTTTGGGCAGAGATCTGCATTCTTAAATATTTTGACTTAAGTATTCACAACCCAAAGATTTAAGATGCTTCATCATATGCACAGCACACATGCCTCAGTCCCTGACTAAGGAAGACTACTTTGAATGCATGAGTGATCAGGGAAAGAACTGTATCTATTTGAGCAAGGAATTAAGGTGTAGAGGAAAAGAGGGAATGGCAGGCATGTGGCAGTTTCCTACTGTTTTAATGTCAGCTGTATCTGGGTAAACTTGTTCAGTTTCCTGATAAAATCAAAATGTGGTGGAGATCCTGTTATGCTGCCCAGTGTTAAGACAAGAGATTTTGGATTCCTGCAGTTTTTACAGAAAACAATTTAGCCTACTTCTTTTAGCAGAGAAGCCAAATAAAGCATCTTTGTGAAGTGTTCTGTGTGCCACATGGAGGGAAAAACCTAACAGCAGCAGCTGAAAGCTTAAGAACATATAAGGATGCCTCCAGTTCCACTTAATGCTGTTAGAGCAGAGCAGCCTATGTTCCCTAGTAAGGAGAGAGCAGCAGGAGGGCAGCTGTGCAGGGTTGGATGCACCTTTCCAGAGCTCTCTTGGGGACAGAAATGTGAGGCAGTAATTACCTCTTGCTATCTGGCCCAAGGAGAATAGAAAATCAGCATAAGCTGAAGGAGCAGTTGGAGATAGTTCTTTCCTTTTCAGAGTGCCCCATCAGTGTGGGTTGGATTGGTGCCTTGATGGCATTTAGCTCTTCACCCAGCAAAACCAAGGTGTGCACTAAAATACAAGCANTTCTATGAAATAATCCCAGGGGAATCACTTCAGGGCCCCGTGCTTCAATGCTTTGCTAGAGTAGGACCTGAGCTTGCAGCTAGTTGGTTGGAAAGTCCTGTTCAGGCTTCACACACAGGACTGACAACATAGCAACACGAGTCTGTGGTGCTCCCAAACAGCTCAAATATATAGATATAAGATACTTATATATATTTACATATAAGGAGAAATTTCTTTACTGAATGGGTTGTTAAGTCTTGGTCCAGGCTGCCCAGAGAGGTGGTGGAGTCACCATCCCTGGAGGGGGTTAAGAAACATGTAGATGGTTTACTTAGGGACATGGTTTAGTGGCATGGTAGTGATAGGTATGGTTGGACTTGATGATTTAAAGGTCTCTTTCAATCTTAATGATTCTGTGAAATATGCTAATCCTTGCAGCATTACTTAACTTTAAGTGTTTTCATCAAATTGATAACAATTGAGGAACTAATGCAAAAATCTCTGCACTCATAGATAGCGTATAGCACAAAGTTATTGTTGTTATTATTATGAATTCTTTTTCCTCCTACCTCTTTATTACCATAGCAAAAGTATCTATGACAGTGGCCATTGCAGAATGAATTCCCATCAGGTTTGGATGAGTTTCCATATATTCCTCTGGAACTCATTTTCTTCCAGGTGAAGAAGCAGAGAACACTTGCTGATAGGGCAGCACAGCAGATCCAGGCTCTAGTAGCAGTAATGATCACCTCCTCATTTTTAAGGTTGGAACTTGCAACCTATTAATTTGAGCAGGCTGCAATCATCTGCCTCTTGTATCCTCTGCTACAAGAGCAACCTCTTACTGTCTGCCCCTCAGACTGACACAAGCTGTTTCCTAAGCAATTAATTCTTTAGAAAGTAATGAGTTTGTCTACTTGAAAAGATACATGATAGTCTAAAGAAGGTGGAAATTGCTAACAACAACCAAAAAAGATGACTTAAGCTCTAGGAATATACCGTGGGGATATATTTCTTTCTTCTGTTTTCACATCTGGATAACACAAAAAGATACATTGTTTTACAATAATTAAAAACTAGATGTAGGTGAGCTTTATAGATGACTGTTTATAGAGCACTGTTCTTTTGAAACAGATTTCAGTGTATGCTCTACTAATGCAATTAAAATGAAGGCAGAGTAGAATACTAATATATTTTTAAAGGACAACTTCTTGTTTTCAAATATTCCTGGGAAGATTTATATTTAACTTAGAATGCTTCAGATCCTAAGTTCTGGCTTTCAGGTGTTACCCTTTCTGTTTTACTCTTTACTTCTACTTTCTTCTGCTACTTTTCCTCCTTTTTTCCTCTTTTTTTCCCCCCCTTCTTTTTTATTCATTTTTAACAAATGAATCTAAATTTAGTAAAAATGGATTTCACAGAAGTCTGTCCCAAGGAAGGGATAATTTCAGTGTGGATCATCTTAGGAAGGTATCAGAAATTTGACTGCAGGGGTACAATCAGTGTATGAATAGCAGGATTCTCAAAGTGTGTCCCTGGCCAAGGTGCAACACTCAGTTCAAGATAACTGGAGTGGTTCAACCCCTGGAGCAGATTTTTAGGGCATGACCTTTGGATAGTCTTTTAGCAAACCCCTGGTGTTTTGCTGACCTATAACATGCTTCCTTCTGTTTACTTACAGGTCATTTGCTGGCCCTGCTCCTCCCCTTTCTATCCCTGTTAAATTTAATCAGCCCGAGTGTAATTCACTGCTCCAACTGTATTGATTCTTAGAGCAGATTTCATCAGAACCTGCAAAAGGAAGCAGAGGCTGCTCCCCTCTCATTCTTTGACTGATGCTTGCTTTTAACTTACATGACAAGGTGATAGATGTACTTAGTTAACTTGCTGCAAAATCATTAATGCCACCCTTCCTGGCTGGCTACCCAGCTATTGGGTAAATAGCTGTCATGCACTTGTTAGCTGGGACACTGCAATACTCTGGAATCAGGCCATTCCTGTTCTTCTGGGCTTGGTCCTACAGAGCTGCTATGAAATGCATAGCTAAAGGAGGGGAAAAAATATAACATCCATCCTAGCAATCAGATTTTTCCTGGTTTAGCCTCAGGATCATGGCTTGTATCAGGAANCCAGGGAGGTGCTTGAGTCTCCATCCCTGGAGGTGTTTAAGAAACGTGGAGATGTGGTGCTCCAGGACATGCTCTAGTGAGGGCAGGGCTTGGGTGGTTAGTTTTGTTTGGTGTTTTTTTGTTTGTTTGTTTGTTTGTTTGGTTGTTGTTTTTTTTGGTTGGACTTGGTGATCTGAGAGGTCATTTCCAGCCATGAATGTTCTGTGATTCTGTTCTGTGATTCAAGCTGCAAAGTGACAAATGTGCACTTGGAAATGCTGAAGTAAGTGCTCACTCAGAAAAGATTCTTCTGATGTTTTCTTTCCCCTCATGCACAGTATAGATCAAAATAATGCATAACTACCTCATACCTCACCAATCTCCTTGACCCCTCAAAGGGCCTGAGGTCAATGGACCTGCTATATGCTCATCATCTAGTCTGATCCCTGATGTCCCTACTGAATTCCACCTTCACTCCTCCAGTCCCCCTTGAATTCTGCCATTTGATGAGTGCTCTTGTTAAAGCTCAGCAGAGCTTATTAGCCTTGAGGGGAGCCAATCTCAGCCTTAAAACCTGGTATTCTAGAGAATCCACCACCAGTATCATCACTGTGGTAAAGAATATGTCATCTTATTTATCTTTTGTCTTGTCAGATTAAAAAGACTTTTAGTATTCTGTGGTTTTCCCTGTGAAAATCTTTATATAGTAGTCAAGGCATTTCTTAATTGGCATTTTGATAAACTAAACTATTAGAGTTCTTTAAGATCCTCTTTGGGAGGTATTTTCTACAACCTTAAAAATAAGCTTTGGTGAATCTTTTTCTGTATTTTACCTCATTCTGTTAACATAATTTTAAAAGCATGGGAAAACAAAATGCTTTACAGTCAGCTCACCAAATAATGGACAGAGGTAAAAATCTGCTATTTCTCTTTACTCCTCACCTGTTCACATATTTAAGACTGCAGACTTGTTTAATCACAGCAGGAGTTTGCTTATTCTGAGTCCTAAAATTCTTTCCAGCCTTGTGGAGATAGACATATCTGTTTTGGGTCTTAGTGTGTATACATTCTGTGTTCAAATGTATTCCATCTTTTCAGTGTGGTTCAGCTATCCACATCCATCCTGTTTTCATTTATCTAATTTTCTTCTTATCTTGTCATTATTTAATATCTATATATTTCTCTTCTGACCACTTTCAGTGAGATAATTTTAGAGTTTCTTCAACACTTTCTGCAGGAAACACCACTCAGTCTATCACTAATCTGGTGATTATCCAGCAAAAATGCTTCATTTCATGAGGATTCTTCACTGGTAACTACTTCTTGCACTATGCTAATTACAGCATTATCTGTAATATTATCTGCATATTATTATGCATTATCTGCATTATCAGCATATCTATGCAATATGTATGTCATTTTTACATGGTCTGGCATCTGTATGATGGCCCAAGGTTTGAAGAACAGACAACCTTGCTGGCTATCCCAAAATCATGGTGCCTGTGAAAGATATTATAGAGGGAGAAGCTCTCCTCTGCAATCCAAAGGTTTGATTGAAGCTTAAAGCAGGAGAATGAGCTTTAAGTTAATAGGCTCAGCAAGCAGGAATGGGTCTGTAGCAGCATAGGCTCTGAAACCTGTCCAGGATCCTGAAGAATCTCTGTATCTAATGTATGATGAATGCTGTGTTGCTTTGAAGCTAAAATAACTGAGGAGATGTGTTTTAAGGTTGGGTATGTTCCTGGGTTGAAGTTAGAGCTTTAGTATGGTGTTTCAGCATTAAACTGAAGGTATGTCAAATCCTTTCTGTTCTGTCATGAGCACCCAACCAACCAAAACAAAAATCATTCAAAAATCCATTCAAATGCTTTGTTACTCATGTAAGCATCTCAGCTGGATGCTTAACTGTGCCCATGCACAACATCCTATGTAGAGATGAAGACATTTAAAGCCAGATGAAGAACCTGTGTGACAGGGCCCATTGTGGGCAGCCTGGGAGAGCCTGGCTGACTGAGCAGTTTGGTCACACTGAGACAATCAGGCAGAGTCAGTTAGTTCTCAGGCCTGCTACTGGAAAGTCTTTGTGTTGCTGCTGCTGAGCATTATATTGGAATTGCTCAGGTAAATTCTGCTTCATCAGGTCTGCAGCACAGTTTGAGATTGCACATGCATTAACCAGATGGTGGAAAGGAATTTTTTTTTGGTAGTAATCGCAGTCTGAAAATGAGAAGTGGTTTTGTATCCTTCTCTCTTTCCCTTCTCCCAGGGATTTGGCTGCAGAGTTTTCAGTTTCTGTGGCTTTGTAGATGTCTTCATTCTGATTCTGATACCAATATAAATAAGCAGATTCCAAGTAATTTTTTTGCTTTCCTTTGTGCACACTGGTTACTTATAAATATGGAGCCTAATCCTGGGCCTTTTTTTATGAAAGAAACAGTGAATAAATGCTGTGCACATATCTTAAGGAATAGACATCCTGGGTTTGTATTTGAATGGTCCAGGGCTGGCACTGCTATGCAGGATAGATACAAATCTTATTTCTTATGGTACTATAACCTTCTTGCCTAGAATATTGTATAGGAATAATTTATAAAGCCAGACCAGTTCCTGTGGGGGGGAAAAAAACCCAGAGATTTAACCCTTGTCATTAGACACTGGCATTTGAAAATATGGGGCTATACTTTGCACTGTATCCTGCCTAGTCAGTTTGCTTTTGCTCTTGTTTTTCTCCCTCTATCTTGTTTTTCTCTCCCCTTTTTCTGTGCATTTCCCTTGCTGTTTTCTGCCTTCCAGTGCATTTCTACTGCAGCACCTGTGTGTTCAGCCCCTGGCAGCTCCTGAATATCCATGCTTCTAAGGAACTAGACTCCCTTAAGTTTAGTTCAGAAGTGCTATTTTAAAGGTTTCTGAACCATTTCAGCTTTTAATGTTCCAGTATTACAGTGAATCACCTTCTGAAAATCTATATAGAGTTCAAACATGTGCCTCCCCCCTTAAAAAAAACCAACCAAAAGAATAGCAGTATTCTGGACATTCTTGATTGTGAATATTAGGCATAAACCAAAATTACTGATATTGATTTCCAAGATAAACTTTTCCTGAACGGTATGAAAAGTAAAAATCAAACAAAAAACAACCCCCAAACCCCTCACATTGTAAATAAAGTATATTGGATTTCATTGTGGAAACTATTTCTAATTAACTTCTGAGGTGCTGCCAGCTTTGTGCTGATTGGACAATCTTACTTCTCCCTTACCTAGACAGATGGATGACACACTTCATAAAACAGCAAATCTTATTGGCACTAGCTGGTATATCAATCAATATTTGCCTAGTTGAGAATAGAATTTTAAATACCAGTGCACAATTCAGCCATATAAACATCTGTATCACAGTCCTGGGGATAAGAATTCTAACACAGTTAGAATCTATAGTCTCTAGAACTAAATCCATAAATATTCCATTCAATCTGTCATTTCACTTGTCTTTAAATCAGTGCAAAAGAGGAAAAGAAAATGACTAAGCTACCACTGATGGCTTTGTTATCTTAGCAGACAGTGTTAGAGGCAAAATTTAAGTGTTGAACTGCTGTTAAGCAAAGCATTAGCCAAATGGCATGCATGATCCTGCTCTGCTGTGACTGGAGATAGCAGAATTCACACCACTCCTGTTCTGGCAAGGAGAATGATTTAAAAATGCTAGGTATTCAATTTTGATTAGCAGTTCTCAAAGTTGACTCTGATGTCTAGTGCTATTGGTAACAAGGCAGATAGATTTTAGTGAGAAAATCCATGAGGATAAGAGGAGCCCCAACTCCTTGTTAAATACTTTGTCAAGGAAAATTGTCAGGAAGAGATACTGCAAAACACCTGCCTGCTTCCAAAAAAGTAAATATGAAGGAAAAATAGGGTGGTATATACACATTATACCCTATATTTAGCAACGAGAGAGAAAAATAAGCTTTTAGGCTGAATCAGAAATATATAGGATAAACTGGGTGTGTGTTCACTGGTAGCAAGATCTGCAATATTTACTAAATACTGAAACACAACAACAGAAAACTAGGCCACATTAGCAAGAAAAATCTCAGACAAAACCACTGTTTAGGTGAGAATAACCTGTAGCTATAAATTGAGCCAAGTCACTCAATGAACTCTGCAATTAAAGGCCAAGTGAAATCTTAGTGATACCTAGACTGACCTGCTGAGGGTTGAGGGCTGATATTTTCTAGGGAATAGAGCTACATTGCCATAGAATTGTTTATATGACAGGTTAAATGCTAATATTTTAGTAGCAATATTATTGCTGTGAATCAGAATTCAATTATTTCTCTTTAAAAATGATTTTTGTATGTTTGTTTCTAAAGAGTAAAATACTTGGACATTAGAAATTTGTTGACTTTTGTATTAAGTGATCCGTTCCAGGAATGTTTTATTTATTCTCTATATCAGATGTTTAGATAGTAAGAAGTGTTTTTTTATGAGAATCTCTAGTAATTTATTCAGCCCTAAGTATAAGAGAACTTTAAACCCATGCAGTGAGGTCTCTTCCATTCCTCACTCTGCTTCCCCTCCATTTAGAAAGCAATGATCTCCTGCATGAGGAGCTAATGGCCATTAATAATAGCCTCTCAGCAAGACCATGTTTTGCTAGAATTGAGATGAACTGGGGTCAGAATCAGTGGTAACTAACACTGGCAAACGAAAGACATCATGATGAGAAATGAGGTTGAATCATGGAGGGAACTGAATTGAATAAAGTCAGTTTTGGAACCAAAACGAACCATCTTCTTGTGGATCATGACAAGCAGAAAACAACCTCTCCATCTTCCAAAGAGAGAGGTTCAATACTTCTGTGGTTCTATTTAGATGTGCATAAGATGTTGTTTTAGTCCAAAGTAGGAGGAATTTAGTGGCATATTAGTGATAGGTATGGTAGGATTTGATGATCTTAGAGGTCTTTTCCACCCTTAAGGATTCTGTGAATACTCAGAAAAATACTCAGGAAAAACCAATGCTGCTTTATTTTATGTATAAATTGAGATTTCTTTCCATCAGTTGTAGAGATGTCATGTTTCAGTGTGGACTCAGGAAGGCTGGCTAAATCAAGCCATGCTCAGATTTGGAGTGGTTTGTGGATATGTGTTTGTTGCAGAGTTTAAAGGTATATTTGGTAGCTCATTAAATCAGAAAAGGGCTGTTGTACAGAAGTTCCAAGCAGCCATCTCCTCTTCACTGCCCCATTGTGATTACTTTTCAAACAACTTCTGGATTTGGTATACTAGGTTAAACTGCTGGAAACACCTCAAAACTAGATGTGGCATGGCCCTCTCCAGGGCCTTTCTCTTGCAAAGGATTTACAGCCTGGTAGCCTCTGTTGCACTAAGGTCAACTGCACAGTGAACTTAGCAAGAGCTGTTCTGGTTGGACAATCTACAGCTTCCTGCTCCTTGCTGATGCTTCTCTGTCATGACCTTTCTGGGGGAAGAAGAGATGCAAACATGTTTTAATTGTCTTCAAGGACAGTAGAGAGGGATTGAGAGAATGGTTTTGCCTGAAGGCTGCTAGGAAGTAGGATCATCTCTGGGGAGTTTAGGAGGGTTGTAATGTCTGGAGGATGGGTTGTGTTTGAAAAGTGGTGGCATTAGTAGAATACTTCCATCAGGAAAACAACATTTCTCTGGTGACTTGAGCAGACTTTAACACTCAGGAACTTGAGCAACTATTTTTGCTTACACTCTCCCTCACCATGTATCCTATTTTGCAGAGATATCTCTCTTGGGTTGTAGGGGATCAGGCTCCTAGTTCCTTCTCTTCAGGATTTTCAACTCCTCTCACACTCCAATTTAAAGTATGCTTTAGAGCATGACTTCCCCACAGCTGCTCCTCTGCTTCATGCAGTTGTGAAGCATTCTTTAGGCTGCACTAAGATAGAAAGTAGAAGAAGTGTGTTTACCCAGTGCCAGGAAAAGCAGAGAGTCAACAGTGTGCAAAATAGGTGACTATTCTGACCATTTGATTATTGGGTGAGAAGACAAATAGAATTTTCTGAAGCTGGAGCTAAGCCAACTTTTTCTAAGCGAGGAAAAGTCAGGTGGAAGACTTGACAGGAGAAAAATTAGGTGCTTACATTTCTCTAGGGTGAGATGAGAAATTTTGCAAGTCCCTGTAGCACCTGAGTGTTGACACAGACGCTCACAGACATCTTTAAGCACAAATTCTTCCTCCAGTGAATCTTTCTATCTCTGCTAGAATTGGTAATATTTTCTGCTCCTGGGATTTACAGCATTTCGTTTTTGGCAAGCCTTAAGAACTGCCTCTTCCATACCTCTAGGAAACATAAAAAATTATTTATTACCATCTAGGAAGTGCTGAGGCTAGAGGCTGGGAGTCTTAAACCATTGTATTTATTACCATTTGTCTAGTCACAATCTTGATGTGAAAGTACAAAGTAAGCAGGAAGTTGCAAAATGAGACAGCACTGGAGTCCTTTAGATCAATTTCCTCAATCCCTGGGCAAAGGGACACCGATTCTTGACCAGCAATTTAATCCCAATTTTGAGGGATGCAGTAGGAATTAATTGATATGTAGCCCATGGATAAAGGAAGGAATTTCTCCCTGGAGAGCAATTAAGTTTGCTACACCAAATATTGCAGGTTTTTTACCTCCAGCCCTTACAATTCAATTACAAATTTTGATTTCCTTACTGGGCTTCTAATATTTTCAGTGTTATCCAGCAAAAGAAAACAACACAGGCCTCTGCCATAAAAATTCAATGCAGCCTTTTAGTTTGGAAGTATATCCATTTATAATTCATAAAGTGCAACTTGTAAATAACCAGTTAAACTGGGAAGTAAGCAATTATTTAATACAAGAAATATTACTACTAATAAATTAACAACTGCAGAAAGAAACAAGACATATTAACTAACTGTGAATACATTTGAGATGGAAATGGAAAGCTATTTTGTTGTGGGAAAACTGTCATTATGGGCCAGCTTCCCAACAGTCCTGCAGGGGCAGCCAACCTCAAATGTTTTAAGAGCTTGCCAAGATTATGACTCAAATAACTTGGCTTCCCAAAATAGCAGAGGAATGGTCTCTTATCTCTCAAGCCTATAACCTATGCATTTTGTTTCTTTGCAAGTCCTTTACACCAATGTATGTCTAGAAGAATAGAGAATTACATGTGTTAAATAGCATTTAGACTAAACTTTACTAACTAGGATTCTTGTACAAAACATATTAGTGTTATATAGCTTTCAAGAGATTAACTCTCTTCTTTTCTTGTAGAACAATACCTATTTAGTCTGATCTAGTCTACGTTTACCTTATTGCATTTTTCTTTTTCTCCCTTTTTGTTCTCCCTTGCACAAAGCTTTCAAAAATAGAAAGAAAAGAGTGCCATCAGGAAATGAAATAGAGTTCACCTTCAAAGTACTGCATATGGCTGGAAATAAAATAATTCCATTTCATGGAGTGATCTATTTTCAATGCTTTTTCTATCTGCAGATTTACTGCCATGTCAGAAAAGTAACTTGAAAGCTACAGCAAGGCAAAGGAGGGAATGTATTTGTACTCCCTTCCTGAACATAAGGCTACCAAATACCTTGAGTCTCTAGATTATTGGTTCATTGGGTGCAGCACAGAAATAGCATTTGGCCTTTGACTTTTTGAGTTTTAGATAGCCTGAATCAGCAAAAACTCCTTTCCAGCCACACAAATACAAATGCTGTCAGGTTTGAAGAGCTCCTTGGCCTTTAAATCCAACTCACCCAACAGAGCCTGATTTTTTTTTTTCCTCATATACAAAGATATGGATTTGAATCACTAAGTGTGATGTATATTGCACCACTTTGGAAATGTTCTGTGCTCAACAAAAAATAAAGGAGAAATCCTTTTTCATTTTCATGCCTTTGGAGCTCAGTAAGAGAACTAAATTTATCATAAGAACCAAGGGAACAGTGTTATCCATTCTGCTTGCCATCTTTCAAACTGCAATCAGGGAACTTGAGAATCATTTGATACTGTTGTGGTTCAGGTCCCCTCTGCAGGCAACAAAGCCCATGGAAGCCACTTGCTCACTCCTACCCCTCCACCTCCTCTCCAACCTCCCACCCTGGGACATGAGGAGGAGAAAATACAACAAAAGGCTTCAGAGTTGAGAGAAAGGACAGGGAGGACTCACTGACCAATTATGGTCACAGGCAAAAGACAGACTAGACTTGGGGAAACAAAATCAATTTAATTTAAACAGAACCACCACCAATCCATCAATTGAATCAGAGTAGGACAGTGATAAATACAGTGGAATCTTAAATACAGCATTTTCCCCCTCTTACAGGACCTAGCTCTACTATCTCCTCCCCTCCAGCATGACACGGGGACAGGGAATGGGGATTGTGGTCCATCCCAGTCTGTTCCATGTTGTTTCTGCCACTCCTTCCACCCCAGGGGGAAAACACCTCACAGACTTCCCCTGTTGCAATGTGGTGTCCCCCCCACAGGAGACAGTTCTCCATGAATGTCTCCCAGCAGTGGAGCTCCTTCTGTATGTTTTCCCTCGGAGTGACAGACCTCTTAGAGAATAATCTGCTCCTCCACAGGCTGCAGAGGGGATTCTTCTCCACTGTTGATCTCCATGGGCTGCAGGGGCTCAGTCTACCATCTCACCATGTGCTGAAGGAAAAAGCTCTAGAAGTCCTGGTGGCTAGGAGGATGCCCATGAGGCAGCAATGTGCCCTTGTGGCCAAGAGGCCAATGGCATCCTAGGATGCATTAAGAGGAGCGTGGCCAGCAGAGCCAGAGAGGTTCTTCTCCCCTCTCCTGTNTGGAGAGAGTCCAGCACAGGGCCAGCAAGATCCTGAAAGGAGTGGAGCATGTGCCCTAGGAGGACAGGCTGAGAGAGCTGGGTCTCTTCAGCCTGGACAAGAGGAGACTGAGAGGAGACCTCAGCAATGTCTACAAATATGTTGAGTGTGAGTGTCAGGAGGAGAGAGCCAGGCTCTTCTCAAATAATAATACTTAGGTGGTGTAAATCAGCATTGTTTGATCTGGCCCAGAATGATCATTGATCTGTCCTCCCTCCAGATACTGCATCTTCTGTACCTTTAACCAAAATTAGCAGTAAGCAACAATCTGCTGATAAGCCTGTGAACAGAAATCATTCTGAATAAGAATTAGAGAGGGAAACATAAGATATCTGTCCTTTTTTTCCTTACCATATACTCTCCAGAGTTCTCCCTACATGTATTTTTTAATTAACTGAAGTGAAGAAGTTTCTATTCTTTCCCTTGGGGATTCCTAGGGGCTCTGAGACTTTCACTGTCAGGGAGTTGTTGCAGTCTTGGGGCAAAAAATCTGTCCTCAGCTCTGCTGATGCAACACCTCATTAATTTGAGAGGAAGGGGCAGTCACCTAGCTAAGTGCAGGGCTGCTCTCCCAGCTTTTGCTCTACTGTTTCTTTTATATAATTGATAATGACTTTCTCCTACCCCTCAGCCCCTGTAGCTAGCAATTACTCATTCTGTTTTACTGCCTTTATCTTCTCTTCTGTAAGCTTTAACTCATCTTCTGTAGCCTTCATTACTTCCCTCCCTTCATCTCCATTTCCATTAGATCTTTGAGCTATCCTTTCAGAGTCATGTATTTCACTTCTAATTGATTGCATTTTTTCCTGTGCTGGTGAGACTATAGCCTGTTAAGGATTAATTACTCTCTTGCAAGAGTCTCTGAGCTGCATCCACACTAGGAGATTCTAAATGTATCTTCTTGGCATAGATGCATCAGCTTTTGACATCATTATTTTCATCACATTTTCCATTTGAAATCTAATAGCTGTGTGTGGCTCTCTGGGACCATTCCATGGACCACAAAATTCATGTCACTGCCTTAGCTGTGCTAAGATATTGGGTTGGTCATGAGCCCTGTCACATTAGTCACTCCATGCAGAGTGTTAACCCTCTCCTAGGAATCTGTAAGAGCCTATATTTTCTTTTTTTCTCAATCAAATGATATTTTTATGCTGCTTTTCTAGATGAAAGCCTAAAAGATGTGGTGCCTGTGGAGGTGTAAAAGAACTGAAAACGTCATTTTTAAATGTCACAATTCTGAAGTGACTCTTGTGGGCTTTTTGGCCTGTCTGATGTAGTTTTTGGATGTTGGTAACCATCTTGGATCAAAATCCTTGGTGCGTTAGCACTTTTAGCATAGGAGTTTAGGACCTAAGGAAAGGTGCACAGCACAAACCTTTGCATAAGCAAGACCTGTATAGCATTCCAAGCTTTAGGTAGATCTTTCTCTGAACCCTACTTCTAAATAACCCTGGTGAAGGGTATACTGACAAAGAGACCAAAGAATTAAGTATTCTAGAAATTCTAGGATTCTGATTATCTAGATGCAGCTGTGGCAAACAGACAGTGCTTTTAAATATGTGGCAGTGCATACCACACTAATGCACTAAGCTTATTGTCTGCCTGTCTTCAAGGCTAGGCACTTAAATGATCAGTAGAGTTCACTGAGCAGGACATTTTCATTTAGAACGTGAGTAGTAAGAATAAGGGAAAGAAAATTCATGACTGACTTCCATCTATAGATAAGGAAAAGTCATCTCAGGATGTTATAATGTCCTCAGGGTCTTTTTGAGTAATTTTGTTCTTAGGACTGATTTGACCTGCACAAAATCAGCTAGTTTTGCTACCTCACCCTGGAAAGATCTTTTTTCTTAATTACACTTCATTCAAGCTAAGAGAATAAAGAACTGCTTGAACCCATTGAAAAGAAAAAGAGGGAAAAGTATCATCAGTTTTAGATTCAAGTAACTGAGAGTGCTCTACTCTTGGCTGAATGTGTTATTATTATTATAAAGGAGTCTCACAAGATGAGATTAAAAATAAGTGAATCTCACTTTTTTTTCAGAGGGAATATTTAAATTCACTTTTTATTATAGGAATATAACTCTGGATATTAAAGAGCTCAAGTTTTGTTGCATTCAGAAGTTGGTAATGGAGTTCTGTCATTGATTTCACCCTTTTGATAAGGATTTCTGGATGGGTTAAATAGTTAACCCCTATAAATTCCATTTTTTTTCATGCAGCTCTATGATATTACCTCTAGAAGAAAGAGTTATGTCTCAGATGAGTGCCCCTCCATTTAACTAACCTACATTAAATGAGCCTGCCAATAAAAAAGAAGTGAGAGGGAACATTTTGAATTGCATTGCTTTAGAAAGTTTGCAAGTGTCTGGAACAATTTTGCAGCTTTTTAAGTCTTCAAGGTCATGTGAGAAAGCCTAAGGCTTTAGAAAGTTAGAGGAAACAGCTGCAGGTTTTGAAAACACTGAAGTCAAACTTGAAACAGAGTTTTATCAAAGCTTGGCTGTTTCCCTATCACAGCCAGTAGACTTCACTAATCTCTTTGTTTAAACAGATGCTATTTCCTTGGTAAGTAGCTGAATTTTAACTGCACCAAATTATAATACAAGGGAAGAAATCTTGATTGGGGGTTAGAAACACAAGGTTAAGTTCAAGAAGAGTTCAAAAGAAAAATCTTTGGTTTTGTCTGATATATTCAGAGCTGTGCCAAGTACCTTTTCCCCACCTTGGGAACTAAACATATTGATATTATTCAAAATCAAAAAGTTTGTTTGTTTTGAAGTGGCCAAACATAACGATGATATTCAAATAGTTAATAGCTGAACCCTACAGATAGATTTTGTTTCCCTGAGTGTGTTTGATGTTAGCGAAGGAGAAGAAGAGCTAATTCAGGGAATCACAAATTCCCTCTCTGTCTCCCTTTAGCACAGCATGATGCAATTCCTTTTTGCTGGCACAACTCCTTCCTATTCTAGCCAAATCAGGTTGATCAGCATTCGGTGCCATGGAGGCACAGGCTTTTTGGTCCATTAATTATCTACAACATATGTAAGCTCAGTTCCTTTTCTTCATTTCATGAGGCTGGATTGGAAACATTTTCTTCATACATTGAGCGTGGTGATCCTTGGGATGGATCTCTATGAGGACAGGCTGAGAGAGCTGGGTCTCCTCAGCCTGGACAAGAGGAGACTGAGAGGAGACCTCAGCAATGTCTACAAATATGTTAGGGGTGAGTGTGAGGAGGAGGGAGCCAGGCTCTGCTCAATGGCATCCAATGGTAGGACAAGAGGGAATGGGAACAAGTTGGACCACAGGAGGTTTAGTATTAACCTGAGGAGGAACTTGTTTGCAGTGCAGGTGCCAGAGCACTGGCCCAGGCTGCCCAGGAGCCTGTGGAGTCTCCTTGTCTGGAGCCATTGCAGAGCTGCCTGGACACATTGCTGTGTGAGCTGGTCTAGGTGATCCTGCTCTGGCAGGGGGGTTGCACTAGATGATCTTTCTAGGGCCCTGCCAACCCCTAACATACTGACATACTGTGATACCATGAGGGTGGTGGAACACTGGCCCAGGTTGCCCAGGGAGGTGGTTGAGTTCCCATCCCTGGAGGCATTGCAGGTGAGGCTTGCCAGGGCTCTGGGCAAGCTGCTCTAGTTGGGGATGTCCCTGGCCACTGCAGGGGGGTTGGACTAGATGAGCTCCAGAGGTCCCTTCCAACCCAAACCATTCTAGGATTCTATGATATGGGTCTAATCTGATCTACTCAGCTTTCAGGCCTGAGGAATAAAGTTTCTTGCTAGAGCACTCTAACTAGCCCTTCAACTTCTCAGCTCTAAACACACCAGATGGTGCCATCTGCAGTGCCATACCTCTTTAACATCATGCTGAGGCTTTGGTTCAGTAAAGGCTCTAGGCACTGATTCCTGCAGTGCTCTACTTTTTTATTTTCTTGTCTTGAGAGAGCCCCATTTCTGTCAAGACAACATATTAAGTCAGTGGTAGCTGCTGAGTTCACTAGCACAAGTGATTCAGTGACACTCCCAATTTTAAAGCTAATTTTTTTTAGTACTTGGCTAACAGAAAGCAAAGAAACCTCCCCTGTTGCCTCTGTTCTTGCCTTCCCTCTGTATATTGCACTGCCTCAAGATGCATTCTCTTCCCTCTCTGCTTCCTTCTGCTCCTCCCACAGGTAGACAGCTGCTAACACCTTTCAAGAACAGAGATGTTTCTGATGAAGTTGGGGAAGGTTAGCAGCAGAAAATGTGGTGCATTTAAATTGATTTCTTCTCTCTATAGCTCCACCTGTGCAGTAGAATATTCATTTTTCCTTGACTGACTCTAATTTGGCAGAGGCTATGAACAGCTTAAAAAAGCACAATGAAGAAATGGATCCCCTGTTGCTTTGTTTCTGACATTTCCATGACATTGTACCAAGTGATACCAGCATGGGAGGAAGGTGGGAGAGGTATAACACTTTTGGAACAATCTGTCTTCTGTTACTGGCCATGAGTTTTGAGGATTATTTGGTACTTCTCTCTGCTGAGTTTATTGGTTATTCCTCAAGCTCTCAGTGAAAGCTTGCTTTCAGATCTTTCATTTTTAGGAATGGAAGTCTTTCAATGTGATCTTTTGAATCTTTACTAATGTTAGTGGTACTCAAATGCAAATGCTTACTTTTCCTTTTGTAAAATTAAAACCAAGGACTAATTTATAGGGAAATAGAAGTGAAACTCAGACTTTCTCTCTCCCTAGTTGTCCATTCTTTTTGGTACTGTCCAATGTTTGACACTGTCAAGCATACATACTTCTTGACACTATCCTGATGAGCCCTGTAACCTGTTGCTGCTAATGTGGTTTTAGAGAGACCTGGAGGATGTGATTCTGCTTTATGGATCTTTGCACCCCTGTGAGCTTTGTTCTCCAGGTGGCTATTTCCTACCTGAGTTGAACTTTCCCCATGCAGTTTCTGAGCATCACTAGGTTTCTATTTTTCATATGTTTCTAAAAGCTGTAAATAAATTTGCTGTTCCTGTTGTTAATCTAGCCCTTGATAATAGTTTACTTAAATTGCTTTGGTGGTAGTCTCTGTAATTGCTGACCAGTCAAGGGCTCCATATTCATCCTTAAACTTTCAAGGACACTACAAATTGCTATCACTGCACTGACACCTTTTCCATCTTGAATGATTCTATCATTTTCCAGGCTGTATACCCAATCTTCCTTCTGCAGAGCTTTTGAAATGTATGCTAAGAAACCTCAACAGGATACAAGGAAAAAAAGTAATGGTGTTATGTAATATTAAGTGACTTTCCAGTACCTAAAGTGAACTTCCAAAAGGCTGCAGAGGGCCTGTTTGCAAAGGCCTGCAGTGAAAGGACAAGGGGCAATGGTTTTAAATTGGAGAAGAGTGGATTTAAACTGGACATCAGAAAGAAGTTCCTCCCCACGAGGGTGGTGGAACACTGGCCCAGGTTGCCCAGGGAGGTGGTTGAGTTCCCATCCCTGGAGGCATTGCAGGTGAGGCTTGCCAGGGCTCTGGGCAAGCTGCTCTAGTTGGGGATGTCCCTGGCCACTGCAGGGGGGTTGGACTAGATGAGCTCCAGAGGTCCCTTCCAACCCAAACCATTCTAGGATTCTATAAGTAACAGTATTATATAGCATATAATAGTGAAATAATATTATATAAAAGTGTATAACACTTGACCTTCATATAAAGAAACTCCAGATCTGATTTTTGCTTTAGATTTTATGTCATGAACTGTTTGCTTGTGGTTACACAAAGCCTAAGGTTCAATTTCTCTTTGAACTGCCTAGCAGAGGTCTCTCTTGGTTATTGCAGGCTCCTAGAGGAAATTCACTCTCCTAATTCCTGCCAAACCAACTCACTGATGTGGATTTAGGGACAGTACTCTGTTATTCTTTGAATATTTGTAGCTGGATACTTCTAAGTGTATCCTAGTCCTTCAGCTCCAGAGCTTACCTCTCCCAGAGGTTTCAGTCCTTTATCTTTTGAGATGTGTCTCTGCCTGGAACCTCCTTGTCTTCACAGAAGAGGATTGTTGCACCTGGGTTGTGTTCTTCCAGTAAAAAGCAGAAGGAAGCTGGAGGACTTTAAGACCTAGCTAAGGGTGACAAAAAGGGAGTAAAGACACGGAGCCTTGGAAGATGGAGGGTAGAGATCTGCAGGTTTTGATGGATTTAGTCTGGATAGGTGATCCCCACCTAGTTGGATAGGGATGGCTGTTAGGTGTCTGAGGATGATGAGTGCATCTTGCCTCGGTGTTATTTGCACAAATAAGGACATAGCCTGATGGTTTTTGCATTACCTTCTGTTGTCACTTCCTCTCTCAGCTTTTCTTACAAGTTCTTATTTCATGCACCTTTTCTCTGCCCAGAGCTTACTCACCTTCTGCTTATTTAGATGATTGTTTTGATCAATCCTCCTGTGAAATTACAGGTTTCCTCATTGTTTGTAGATTGCAATGTTCCTGTGCTGGATGAGGTGAACTCTTCTGTATGTGACTCATCTGCTCACACCTCACTGTACTGTGGATCCAGTGTGTATCATGAAAAAATACTTGCCTCCTTTGAGGCTTTTATTGCTTCTCAAACTGTTGAATGGATGAGCATTAAATACTTTAGCACTAATACTTCTCTGTGGCTAATGGTTGAGACATAGAGGTGATGAACTTCTTTTGGCTGACCATGAGTTTAAGAGAACTTATCCTCCAAGCTCATCTTTAAGAATGATTTAAAACAGTAAGCAATATGTCAGAAGTTGGCTGTTCAATAAATAAGCCTTTACAACATACAATTCATATGTCACAAGCACTGCTGTTGTGTTCAAATTGTGAAGATGTTCTCAATAACAGAGTTATAATGGGGCAGGCTAGTAAATGTACAAATGCTACAAGTCTTTTTCTAGAAGTCTATGTCTGTAAGACTCAATTATTCTGCCTTCCTCTGCTGGGTTAATATAACATATTTGTTTCAGATTTCATATCTGATGCAAACCACAGACATTGTTTCAACCCATGGCTCTCCACATTATCTTCTCTTCTTCATTACCTTTGTTTTCTAAGGGAACTGAGTTTTTCTGTTGCTTCAGGATTTTTTTGTATTTTTATTTGGCTTTTATCTGTCTGTTATTGGTTTTCTTTGCATTCTTCTAGTGTTTCTGTGTCTTGGGAACTGACTGATCGTCAAAAATTCTCTTGTCAAAGGATTGTCTTTTACAGGTGACAAAGGTTTTACTCTAGGAAGAGAAGGCAAACAAGTTACATCTTTTCTGTGTTTAATTCTTCAGTAATTTCTCCCATTTTTGCTGGAGTGGGACCTGATAAATATTAAAAGAACTGAATTTGGAGGGGTTGGATATAGAGAATTTATTACTTTCTTCTTTTAAATGAAGTGTTATTCCTAGTGATAGGAATATAATTTTATCATTATGCCTTGAGATAATTTCCACAGATAGTGATATTGTTCAGAGAGGGCATTGAGCCAAAGCCTATTTAAATCAACAGTAAGACAGTGTCTGACTTAAATAGACTTTCAGTCAGCCCTGAATAGAGGAAAATAAACTTTCAGATGTCAGGAACTCCTTTTATTCATGTATTGTTCTTCATTTCAAGATGACATTTGTTTCTGATGAACACATTACTAATTTAAGAGGGCTCTCCTGCTCTTGTCTTTCAGTTGCCTGGTTCTAGTTTGCAGATTCTGTAGTGCATTTGCATTCCTTGTGAGTCCAGTTCCAGCTGGGCTGGCCCTGCCATCCAGCTCATGGACACTTTGCCTAGCAGGAGTTGATATTCATATCAACTCTGAATGTTCTCATCTGTGGCAATGTTTTTCTTCTTTCAGCCTTTTCACAGTGAAGATGTTTCACTATCTAATAGAGGTAACCAAGACACCAATTTACTTCCTTTGGGGAACTGAAACCAGTCTTGAGCTGTCACATTGCCAATTTTCAGTGTGAATGACTTTTGAAAATGACTGAGATGCAAAGAGTAGATGCTTTCTAACCAGTTTTTATACTTATAAGGCAAGATTAGAAGCCTAACATTCAGATTCAGCCAGTATCATCTTGGACAATGTGCCTAAAAGAGGTGGTTATGGTATAATGGAGATTAATTTTACCAAAAAAGAAAAGAATGGACTAGAAAGCCTACAGTCATTACTTACAATTCTGACAACACCCTCCCCCAGTTGTTAAGTAACTTAAATTACTGTCAAACATCACCTGAGTTTCTTTTCTATTCTCTGTTGCAGGAGAAACTGTGTACCTGGGTGCTGAATAATTATATTTTAGTGCCTAGTATAGATCTCTAGTGCTAAAAAGGACATGAAGAAGTCACTTGCTTCCTCTCTTCCCCAAACACAGGTTCAAACCCATCTAAACTATTCCTGACAGCTATTTGTTCAACTTGTTATTAAAAATGTGTAGTGATAGGAATTCTCCCTTCTCTGAACACAGTTCACTCCATTGTTTTACCCTCTTGACTACTAAAAGTTATTTTAGAGGAAAACTGGGTATAATACTCTCAAACTCTGTAACTACTGAACAGGGTAGATGAAATATTTTTCTGTGGATGAAGAAGGAATTCAGTTTATAAAGTCTATTGGGGCACTTGAAGAATATTACTTCTCTTTACTATGTACCATTGTGAAATATTACTTTTTTTTTTTTAGTGTGCTTTTTGGCTTCTTGGTATGGTTGTTAAAGTCAGGGAAAAACCTAGTAGTGATTTCATAATTATCTGTGTTTGCACCTAAATATTTTCCCCTCTTCAATCCTCAAAATTCAGTACCAGAAGAAACAATGTCAGTGGTTATCATTATTTTGTGTCCCTGGCAGCAGGAGGATGCACAGTTTTATTGTCCTTGGTGAGGTGGCTGCATCTGTAATGAGACAGTCTGTCATAGCAGCTCAGTGAATGCTTATGAGATCTCCTTCCCTTGGCCAGGAAATCTTTCATGGCAGCACAGCATGCTGTTTCACAGGAATATCTGATGGATTTGGAGAGTTTCTCATAGATATGTACAGAAAACCCCCAAAACCCAACAAAACTTCTCTCAGCTTCTAACTGTGATGCTTGGAGACAGCTGAAAAATGCACTACAAGTTTATTGAGGTGATAGGTCTCATTAATTTTGATTGTGTGATCAGTTTTTACATTGAGAACCCTAGTCCTGCCTTGGATGTGCAGTGGTTGCAGCCAGCCTCCCTTCTGGAGCCCTTTGCAGCCACACATAGAGCAATGGAAGCACACAATGTCATTTCTCCCTCCATTGGTTTTTACAGGTCATGACAATATTTTTGGTCTTCCAGCTGCAGCTACCATAAAGTGTCAAATGTCTCAATATCTCCATTGATACTGATGGATTTGGAGCTTTCATGAAATGCACTAAAGTTCTTTGAGCTCTCTCAGTGGGTAGAATTGGGAGCCTAAAACACTGAGCAATTCAAGGCTCATTTCTCTGTGAGGTAATGATAGAATCACAGAACTGTCAGGGTTTGAAGGGACCTTAAAGGTCATCTAATTCCAACCCCCATGCCATGGGCAGGGACACCTGGCACTAGAGCAGCTTGCTCCCAGCCCCAGCCAGCCTGGCCTGCAACACTGCCAGGGATGGATGGGGCTGCCACCACCTCTCAGTGTCTCACCACCCTCATGGGGAAGAACTTCCTAACATCCAACCTAAATCTCCCCTCCTCTAGTTTGGATCCATTCCCCCTAGTCCTGTCGCTGCCTGACATCCTAAAAAGTCCCTCACCAGCCCTCTTGTAGCCCCTGCAGGTTCTGGAAGGCCACAAGAAGGTCTCCTGGGAGCCTTCTCTTCTCCAGGCTGAATAATCCCAACTCTCTCAGCCTGTCCTCATAGGAGAGGTGCTCCAGCCTCTGAGCATCCTCATGGCCCTTCTCTGGACACAATGAAGCACTTGTCATGTGAAAGCCATACATGCTTGCCAAAGAGAAGTGAAATCTGGATGAATTAAGGAAAACACTGCTTGGCTTCTCACTAACAAATTAGTTCAGGCAAAGATAGGATTACTCCAAGTATGTGTAAGGCTGAGTTCATGTTGCTGACCCATAGAATTAAATAGTTTCTGTGAGTGTGAGCAAGCTCTTACTGTTGGGAGTCATACTAGAAGCATGATTCACTTTGTCATGTTAGGCTTTTGAAGTGTCTGGAAACAAGAGAAAGAGCTTCTAAAAAAGACCAAAACTGTCTGCTGTGGATTTAATCTCTTTTGGTACTTCTTGGAGAACAATGGCAACATTTGGTATTGCTGACTATTAACTTTTATTGTATGGATTTATGGATTTCAATTTTAGTGTGTAGTTGTGCTTCTGTTTAATGGGATGTATACCTATAAACCAAGGAAGCTTTGCTGCTTAATCTGCTCACAATTCCTAAAGCACCACAAAATTCTCTTATGAGTCCTATATTTTTTCTAAGTGTTCTCTGGCAGATGTGGTGCAGTGTTTTTACTGATGCTTTGGAAATAGCCTTTTCTTCAGGTGCACGAGACCTGTTATGTTTTCCTGCCTCTTTCTTCATTCTGGCTTTGCAGTGTGGTGAAAGTTCAACTGAAGGCACTTACCTGTGGCACTACATTTCTAGAGGAGCCATTTGCATGAATTTTCCTTGGCAGGCCTGGCTGCCTTGCTCCCTAGTTCTGCTTCATCTGCCTCACTGTTGTGTGACTTCATTGAGAAGATGAGGAAGCAAATGCAGATCTAACCAAGCCATTATTATACTCTATACTGCACCTTTACCTAGCTATTTAAAGACAGAAAACCACA
Source organism: Bucco capensis (assembly GCA_013396975.1). NCBI lineage: Eukaryota > Metazoa > Chordata > Aves > Piciformes > Bucconidae > Bucco > Bucco capensis. The sequence goes on along the minus strand of VWZO01009081.1, from coordinate 163,070 downwards.
GCATTTAAGTCAAGGTCGCAATAAAATTAAATCAATAATATCTTAGGGTCAAATTTTAACAGAACAGAGTAATTCCAAATTGTGAGGTTGGTAGTAATTTTCTCTTGGGAAAATTTAGTCAGAGGACTGATCCCTTTCTGTCTGAGGTTATTAATGTAGACTTTGCTGCACAACTGCCTTGACCTAGGTGGTAAAGGATGTAGATGTCCCTTAAATAGACTATTTATTCAAGGACTTGAGCATTTGCTCTACTCTTCTGTGGCAGTTCTAGAAGTGCTTGTACTGATTCCATATTTCCATTTCCACCCTAACTTCCATTCCCCTCAGTCATTATTGTGCTTAATTTCATTCTTCTCTCCCCTCCTACAATTACACAAAGCCTTTCAATAGACCTATTGGCAAATTAATAGCAATATTAACACAATAATACAACATTTCATGCCTGAAGTACCAATTAGCTTCTATTATTGTTTGGTTTTTACTCTTGAGAAGCTGTTAAAATCATAACTTCCCTAAATACACACACAAACTCACATGATATATCCAGAAAACCCAATAAAAACCATTGATGCCTGTAGACATGAAAAATAAGGTCAAATAGAATGATCAAATTCTTTTTGCTTTGTTCTGTAGTTTCTCACTCACCAAATTTGTTGCTGTCTAGCAGCATGGTTGGTAACCAAAATATGTACATTGACCTTCATCACACTGGCTGTCCCAAAACCTCAAGTTTACACTTCCTTTGTCTCTGCACAGGCTGTACAAGGAAGGAGAGATGCACCAACTTGGGCATGGTCAGAGACATAAGGCAGTGAAAAGCATGTCATGGCCTTTGATTTATAGGGACTGTTTTCTATTGGTTCTGCCTCAGGGATCACCTCTTCATCTTCAGTGGCAATTAGATGAGCATCTGACTTCAGAATAGTTGCAAGGCAACCTCTTCATTATGGGAAATGTTTAGACATTTAGTGATAATGGAAAGCTCTCCCACTGAATTACCTTTATTTCACCAGGACATCCTTGATGGTCAGGGAGAGATGACCTGCAAATATGAATTCAGGGGAAGGTGAATAGAGAGTCTTTGCTCTCTAGACCTCTATTTTCTGCCAGAGGCAAAGGACCCAGAATCCTGAATCAATAAAAATATTATTCTGTAAAATATTAAACAACCTAAACAGTAATGGAAATGCCTCATGGCTTTCAGTGTTTTCAACATTTATTGAAAAATCTTCTGCTCCCTATGAGTGACAGCAAACTGGGGAACTAATTTGCATTATGATTTACTCAGTGCCTTTCATCCTGAAAGCTGTGATATACATTATAGGAATCATTTCTGTTCATAATGAAGTGATTAGTGTCCTCCAATGTCTGCCTTAAATGTGGAACTATTTTCTTCACATATATAATTGGAAATATATGAGTTAATTGGAGTTGTCATTTAGCTTCTAGCTTTACTGGAATCAATTTTGAAATCAATGTAGGACATATTTATAATTGAGAATGAGGTTCCAGGTATCCTAGTGGTCACTTTATCATGCTCCCAATAAACACCACAATTTAGAGAACAGAAAATTAGTCTCCTGTCTGTTGAATGCATCCTGCTGTAAAATTGCAGCCAGCTAGAAAAGGAGAGATGCCCTTAGCATAGAAAAATGGCTTGAGAGAGTATGGAAGTTATAATGGAAAATGTAATAGATGCCAGAAATAATTACACAGGTGACTTCAACAGAGTATGACTGCCATTCCTTCTATTTCCTCAGGAAACCCAGAGCCTGTTAGGAATTGAGCTGCAAAAATAGGAATAGGCTGTAGTTCTTTAACCATCAAATAGTCTGCTTTTCATATATGTGTATATATATGTTTTCTTTCAAAGGGTACTATTTTCTGACATCTTTTCCTGTGGAAACAAAGGATCATTTAATTCACAACTTTTGGGGTTGTGCTACAGGGTCTCAGCTTCTTTAGCTACTGCTTTGGTGCAGCTTAGCTGATGAAAAGTTAACATGCAATGATGTTTTTAGAGACATATACAGGTCAAATAAATAGTGTAGCTTTGAATACTGACTGTAAAAAACACATACATTGCAAACCATCCATGTATATAAAACAAGAAAGGCAAAGAACCCACAAAGAAGACACCAGGATGTTGCTGCCTATAGGTGATTCCCTAGGCTTCTTCCTCTGCAAGTTCTTTCTCAGATTGCCTGTGAAATGACAGTGTATAGCTGGGTGTGCTTGCTACCTTCAAGAGAAAGGGGTCAGATTCACACCATGAATTATATGTGCTGGTGGCTTCTGAGCTGTTTGGTTTACTGAGTAGTTTCAGACATTGTCTCGTTTCATTNGATCCTGCTCTGGCAGGGGGGTTGCACTAGATGATCTTTCTAGGGCCCTTCCAACCCCTAACATTCTGTGATTCTGTGTTTTTATTCTCTTGCACCCAGGGGTCATGATTTGATAGAGCCCCACTGTTATCATTAAAAGGGGAAAAAACAATCTCTTTCCATTAGAAAAACCTGAGAAATAGGTAGAAAGGTCTTAGTTATCTCACCACAGAGTAGTCCTTGTACTCCCAGTGTTGAGACCCACCTGTAACAAACCAAGTCTCTACAGAAAGTTAATCTACATTGGAGAATATATTCCAGGTACTAGATAATGGAATTTCAGAACAAGTTTTAGCTCTGAAGGAGACTGTAAGATATGATGCATTTAACAGTGGATGGAAAGAAGAAACAATTTGCATTTAGATGCTAAAACAACGATGTTTTCTGAAACAGAAAGTTAGAGCTTTTTTTCTTCTTTTTCCCCTGAGGTGATTAAAAACATGGGGGTGGGTAAGAATCTTGACAAGACAGAGACAATATTTAAGTGACTGAGCCGTGATGTGGAAATAAACTGAGAATGACATAAACATAGCAAGTGGAAGAAAAGATAGCACATGTGATTCTATAAGGAAGAAAAATAAAGCAATGGTAACAAGTAAATTATGAAGTATCAGTTAGATATTTCAGGGTACTTTTGGAGCAATTAATTGCCTGAGGATTTGCTTGATGTTTTGAACAGGAATCTATCAAAACTAACCTTAATTTTTAAGGAGTTAGAAAGTTCATTTGCCTGAATATCATCCCACTGTGAACATTTAATTCTTTTCTCTCTAATAGTTCTACAAGAGAAATCATTTGCTAGCCCTAAAAGAGCTGTATGATAAAAATCATGATGGATGGCAGACTTGAGTCAACTCTGTCCCTCTGTTAATGAATAACATCCATTTCTAATAAATAATTGAGGCAAAACATTGAAGTTGGGGCAATCAGGCATATCAGGAGCCTTGAAGAGCTGTATTTTGTGAGTTCCATACCAATTGAATTTATTCTGCTGTTTGTCACTGTTGATTTGCATTTTCTTTCTGGCTGAAATCTGGAATCAGCATTCCTTCTGAGTCCTGTTTAATGTCTTTTACTATTTATAATATAAACCATGAACTGATAGATTCCCTTCTTTACATTTCTTCCTCTTCATTTTCTAGTTAGTCACTTGCTGCTGGGACAGGGCACGTTGTGAGCTGCAGGTTGGAAGCAGATGTGTGAGACAGAGAGGCTTGGGGCTTTCTGTCTCCTTTGGGTTACACAGATGCTACTGAACTGCAGTGAGCTCCCATGGCTTCTCTTTGAGTTTCCCAGGGTCCCATCCCCCCTCCCATGGCAGGAGTTTCAGATCCAGTTCCCAGTGGTCAGATCTTGCCAAAGCTGAAATTGGAAGGTCTTGTTTCTTGTTAGTCTTCCCACAGACCTCCCTCAGAGTAACTTAGCCCAGGTTAGAGCCAGAAGACCAATCCTGCAAAGCCTGCTTAGATGAATAATAGCAGAAGTGCTTTGCAGGATTGAGTTGTTTGATTTAGAACCCAATTATTGTATCATAGCTTAAGTTCTTCAGCAGTGAGGATGACTATTAATTNGTGGCAGAATCACCTCTCTGGCTCTGCTGGCCACGCTTCTCTTGCTGCAGCCCAGGATGCCATTGTGCTTCTGGGCTGCCAGCGTGCACTGTTTCAGTTCAGTGGGGAGACCCTGTCATAGGCAGACTACTCTATGTGACCAGACAATCCTCTACAGCCTTCAGACCAGCTCACAGATATGGAATTGCACCACTGATTATATGTGGTAAAGATCAATATAATGCAGTTGCAGTCACCTCAAAGAGATATATAGTAGACAGGTAAAGAGAAAATGGGTTATATCTAATGTCCATGTAAAGTTAAAAGCACATTACATCAACAAATGCTTTCAAATGCAATGACTTGGTGGCTTGTTTATTGTTATTGATGTAATCTCTACTCTTGTGGATGTAGACAGTTTTTCTTAGAGGTATTTCAATGATTTGTGCTTCAGCAGTGGTAAGCAACTTCAAAGAGGTACTTCTTGATGAATATTGATCAGATAAATATTTTACAAGGTACAGATTAGCAAACAAAGCAAGCACAAGATGTAATTCATCTATTATGACAGACTGGGAAGCATTTAAAAATATCTTTGATCTCCAGAAAAAAAAAAAAGAGTCCCAAACTAAGGTATTGATTTTTTGATAATTCTTTCAAGCTGGACTCGTGCAGTTTGGCTGCAGAGAGGGAGATATTGTGACATTGCTCCAAATCACTAAGAAATTTTTTCTTTTTAATGCCAGGACAGTGCTGGTTTGCTGACAATTCCCCAAAATCATCATGAGTGACAAGGCATTTTGCTTGTGTAAAAGTTGTGTCACAGTCATTTTGTAATGTTTGGTTTTGTCACTTCACCCAAAGAAGTGAAATTGGAGCATTGCTGATTTATAGAGATGGGAAGAGCTTACAGAATCACAAATGTTGGAAGAGACCTCTCAGCTCATCAAGTCCAACCATACCTATCACCCCCATGCCACTAACCCATGGCCCTAAGTACCACAACTGAATATTTCTTCATCCCCTCCAGGGATGGTGACTCCAGCACCTCCTTGGGCAGCCTGTTCCAAGACTTGACAACCCTTTCAGTAAAGAAATTCCTCCTTATATCTAATCTAAACCTCCCATGCTTCAACTTAAAGTCATAAGCTTGAAGCTTAGGGATGCTCTCTAGGAACACAGGGACAAAGCCATTCCCATGCCATCCATGGCATTTATGTGGAGATTACTTCTGCCCAGCACAATAACTACCATGTACTGCTTACCTCTGTTTAGACAGTCTCACTCCTAGATGCTTTAAGAGATGACATGGTAGGATTTTGGAATTGAGGCATCCTGGACTATCTTTTTCAAGTGGTAAGCAAGTTGCTGTGAGCAATTCCAGGAAAAATACCAGGAAACTTTGGTCACATTATTTGCAAAAGTTTATCTTGGGTTTTATCTTTCTTCTCTCTAGTGAATTTTCTCTGTTGTTCATGTGGATGTTTTGAAACCAGAAAGTGGAAAACATTTGTGATTTTCAGACTGTGCCTATTATATATTATGTAGCCCTCAGCTATTCCAGTTACTTATAAAATCCTGATTATGCTTTTTATTATTGATTTTTGAGAAGTCTCTGTTTGCCTAGAATATAACATTTTTAGTGATTAACTGATGAAGTGTCATGTGTTGACACTATGTTCAGGGGTGTCAAATACTTATCGACAAAGGAAGTTTTGTCTGAGTGAGTTGAGTGCAACAAGTAGGTTGTTGAAAGCTCTCTTTAGATTGACCAGCAGTTTCCTATCACAGAATCATTAAGGTTGGAAGAGATCTCTGAGATCAGCAAGTCCAACCATCTACCTATCACCTCCATGCCACTAAACCATGTCCTTAAGTACCACATCTCTGTGTTTCTGAAACCCCTCCAGGGATGGTGACTCCAGCACCTCCCTGGGCAGCCTGGGCCAGTGCCTAACAACCCTTTCAGTGAAGAATTTTTTCCTGACGTCCAATCTAACCTCCCCTGTTATAACTTTAGGCCATTTCCTCTTGTTCTCTTACTGTTAATCTGGTAGAACAGACCTATCCCCATCTTATTCCAACCTCCTTTCAGGTAACTGGAGAGTTGTAGAGTATCTTAACACTGTGCTGTCTACTGATGTCAGTATCAATTAGAGTGGGCAACATATTCATGGGCATTGTAAGTTGTGATGAGAGGAAAAGAAAATGTGTGTTGTTACCTGGCATCCTGTGGATAGGAAATGAAAGCTGATGGTGGCAGAACAGTTCTCACACTTGGGAAGCATTCAGGAAATGTATTATCTCTGCCTATCTCACAGTCATTTCAGGCTCTGTCATTTCTTCTGTATGTAATTCATCACCATCATTGTCAGCATGCTTTGTTTTCTTCCCTTTTTCTTTTCTGCCTCCATGGATGCATGTACAGAAACACATATATTATTTTCATTTCCCACAAATAATAGTAATGGAGGTAAAATAATCTATAGTTATCCTTTGTGTATGGGAAATACAGTGAAAACTCTGTTCAGTTTTCATTCATGAATTTTTTGCTGTTCAGAACTTGAGAGCTAAAAACAGGTTCTATACTTTTCAGTCATGGAGTATGCTATGCTGGAGATGCAAGTGATAGAGAGCACTAGTTTCCTCAGGAGATCACATCCTGTATCTGTGATGATGGAGAGACCCCTCAGTGTTTCAGTCACCTTAACCTACAGGGATAGGTGATAGCATCTCTTGTAAACACAGGGATCCATTCACTGCTCAGATTCACCTGCATTTAACATCTCACAGCATCAGGCTTCAAGAATATATGAAGCATTGCTGTCAGAGACCAGTACCACAATGTTCAACCTCCAGAAACAATAAGACCTCTCCCATTTGTTGGGATGCTATTGGTTTGAGTCTGGAGCTGTCTTGAGATTGGTGGGACCAAAGCAAATAATATGAAGCAATGCTAAGTCGATGTGTTCTGAGGTCAACCTCTTTGCCTTTGATGTAAACAATATCACACAATCATTAAGGTTGGAAGAGACCTCTAAGATCATCAAGTCCAACCATACCTAGCACTACCATACCACTAAACCATGGCCCTAAGCACCACACCTACATATTTCTTAAACCCCTGCAGGGGTGGTGACTCCACCACCTCCCTGGGCAGCCTGTGCCAAGACTTAACAACCCCACTACCTGCTTAATCCACAATTAAGGACATCCAGATTTACTTTACTTCCAGACCTGTCACCACAGTCTTGAGGAATCTGAACTATCTCAGGCCTTGTGTCTCACCGTTGAGTGGCTGGATGACTGCTTGTTCATGTTCTGGTGAATATTAAGGGATGGATTAGGCTATTGAGAGCTGTGATGTTAGGTCTTCCTTTCCTTGATCCACCTACCAAAAAGGAAGGGTTATCCACTGGTTTATTGATTTTTGCTTGACTGTCAGGTGCTAGGTGAAGACTTTTTTCTTCTCACCACTCATAGCAATCATAATTTGGAAGCATTTGTAGGGGTTTTGCCATGCATCAAGAATTCAGTTCCCCATGGGACCTGGACCTGTTATTTTCTGTGCTTGTGTAAAATCACTTTTTGAGTCCATGGCAATCTACTGACTGTTTCTGTGTCCATGAAGGTGTTAATCCTGAGGTGAATTCTGCTGGCCTACGAATAGCGGTAGAGAAAGGTGAAGAGTAGAGGACCAATGCCATGAAAAACCTAGCAATCTTTATACAACTTTAAAAGTTTAATTTCAAGGAAAAGGAGGTTTGAATTATTTTCTGCTGTGTATTTACACTAACATAGATCTAGCACAGCTGGGAAAACTAGAGAATATTTCTGAGTTGTACTATCAAGAGTGACTTTTAGTATTTTGTATTTAACCCTTTCTCTTCTTGTTCAGTAATATTTGCACTGAAGAACACTATGCTTGAATAAAGTGTAGATCACTAATCATAGAAATGTATCTGATACATGAGGCAAGATATGTAACTTTTCATAAAGTTAGCAAAATGCAAAGCTGCCCCTACAGCAATTTAGAATTTCATAAGGTACCAGTGAAGTTTTTAAGTTCTGGCAAGTTGATTACTGTTAGTGAGTGAGAAAAGCCTCTGGAGTCTACTTGGGAAAGAAAGAATTACCAGATTTTGCAGTCAGAAAATGAAAAGCCACTTGCCTGAAAGATGCTGAGATTTAATTTAGAATGTGAACCTTTGAGAGATGTACTCATGACCCCTGCTCCCCATACATTGAACAGAATAGTAAATTAAATGCCAACTGATTCTGGATGAAATGATAGTGAACAGAAGGCTCCTGTCACTTTGGACAACTCTGAGGCTCAGCTTAGATACTCCTCTGCTGTCCTGGAAGCAGCTCTGCTCTTCCAGGGGCATTGTGGTGAGTTGTATGAGCCAACTGGCTGCCTGATTTCATTTTCTCTGAGGAAAATGAATAGAATTTAGGCTAACATAAGCAAGAATATTCATATACGTAATGACCTCATGACACAGAGAGACAAGAAAAGGCTGAGAAATAGCACTACATTTCCTTAAGATTTCTCTTAAAGGATTTAATGATAAAAATGAGAAAACTACTCACAAATCTCAAGTTTCCAAAAGACATGAAAATTCAAACCCCTTATCCTTTAGAAAAAGGTGAAAACTCCCATTCTATTCATGTTATCTGAATCACTGGCCCAGATGGAATTTAAATTAGTCAATTCACAAATTTCAATAAAGAAAAATTGACTCTGCATTTGAGAGTCTTTCAGGACTATCTAGCTTATTCATAACAATGTAGAGATCTGCACTGCTGTATCTCAACCATGATGAGAGCAAGAAAAGATCTCATTCATCTAATAATGAAAAAGCTCTTATTCTTTGATTAGCTGAGAAGCTCCAAAAGGTCTCAAGTGTTCTTCCAGAGAAGTTTGGTCCACCTATTCAGAGATAACAGTTTATGTTAGAGAGAAAGCACATCCCACTGACTCATACTGGCTAAAGCCTTCACCTGATTTGAGTGCCTTGTTGGTGAATAGAGGACCTGATTTGTTTTGTGATCCTTTGCAATTAATCCTCTGCTTCTGAGGAATTCTTTGTCGGATGCAGGGTCATGTATAAAGCCATGGTTAGAGTTATTCTCCTGGAACAGATCCTGCTTCCATTTGTTTTTATATATATATATTTATGACAATCCAGAAAGAATATGGAGAGATTCTGTGGGTATAATGTTCACAAGTCACTGAAAGAAGTGCCCTTAGATGACTTGGTACTGATTTGGTGGTAAAAGACTTCAGTGAGAGACTTGAGCTCCTACAAAGGCATTGAGCATTTAAATGTAACCCAGAGAATTCAGCAGGTATCAGTCCATGTGTGGTTAACATTCTTGTCTCTTGTTTTGCAGTCTGTCCTTCAAAACCAAGCTGTATATCTTTTTACATTAATAACAAGTAATTAGAGTTCAGCTATATGAATCATTCCACTGAATCTCTTGTATAGCAACTAAATCCTGGTTTTGGCCATGTGTAGGGTAATTTAGATTCTGTTTATTTCCTGTATTTCCTGGGTTCATGTATAGGCTTGTACTGAATGACTATATTGAATCAAGTGTACCTATTTCCTTCTGTCTCTTTTAACCTTATTCTAAGTTTCCTGGGTTTAGGTTATGATTCTTGACAGTGTTCTCATGTACACAAATTTCACCATTTGTAGGATAAGGCTAGTGATGCTGACCTCTGTGTGAAAAGTTTTGTGTTCTCCTCTTGAACAATGGCATCCAAAAGCAAGGCAATATTTACAAATTTAACTCCTGGCAATATTGAGTTGTATGACCAGAATGCTAAAAATCCTGTAAATCTATTGTCCATTCCAATACATTTTCAGGGCATAAAACAAGCAAAGAAAAGAAGCAGGACATAGGAAAAAAAGCAGCACATCATGGCAGCTTAGGGTGGCAAATACAATTACCTTTCTTAAAACAAAATGACATCTTATGTCTGAGCAAGCTGATGTAAAGTAGGCCTGAGGGAATGGAGCAGTGAAACAGCAGACACAGACAGCAGTAAGACACTCTTTGGAGCAACAAGCAAACAGATGTTTCCATGGCCCCCTGTCCACTCCAGAGAATACATAATTACTTACAGGACAAAGCCCATCTGGTCCTGTGATAATCTGAGAATTCATCATGACTGAAGTTGCAGTGGGTTTGTTGCCAGCAATTTAAATTAACTTGATCAAACTCTTCTATAAGCTTATCTTAAAAAAAATATTAAATCCAATTCTCTTCACCCTTTAACCTGCTCTAACAGATTCACCTCTTGCCTTGTGATAAGAAAAATAGAAGAAGCTAGAGCAACCTGTTAGCTTTGGCCTGCACCTATTGGAAACTTCTGCAAAGGAAGCAAGCAGTCATCAAATTTTAGAAGCCATCCTGTTAACTTGTTTGCAATCCTGGCACTTTGACTGATTGAGGTCAGACAGATAAAAGAGATAGCATGGGAAGGTGTGTAAAAGAATATCTCATCATGAAAGGACAGTATTTTCAAGACACTAAGCCAAGGGCTTGTACTGCACTCAAATGGAGCAGGTGATTGTGCTATAAACAGGAGCTTGTAGAGGGAGGACAAAGGGATGTAGTCAGACTGCAGATTTGGGGAAGAGTGGAACAGCAGTGGTATTTTTTGATGTCCATAAAGTCACTGCTTTTCACCTTCTGTAGACAGTCACATCTCAACAACAAGATGGACCCAAAGGTCTCTCAGTTCAGGGTAGGAGCTCAATTGTTGCACAAGTCTGAAGGCTATGTTGTTGTGATAAATCAGGCCCTGGGTGCTGAGCTGGTGAGACTGAGATAGGATGCAGAGCAAGAGCAAAAGGTGTTGGAATTCAAGCTGCTATCTCCTGCATGTTCCCTTGGGAAATATCCTAAGCACTTATTTCTGAAGTTCTTTTGTGCTCATTGGGTCAGTTTGGAGGAGTCTGTGTGTCAAGTAATACATGCAGTTAATTCCTTACTAAATTGTATTCTTGTGCCCATTATTGCCACTTGCAGCACTGATCTGATTGTCACTGTGGTAAGGGCCCAGCTGGTTTCTGGATGCAGTTGGCTTACAGAAACCCATCAACCTTTTTAGCCTTTAACTATCAGAGGCACGAGTGCTACCTGCAGGTGACAAAGGGAAAGGAGAGGAGTGGAATGGGGTCAGCTGTGATTAGAAAAGTCAACTGGCTGTATATGAAACCAACCCTGGGCTAAGGATAAACCAAGAGCTTTCTTCCTCAGTTAGGCATCCAGTCCTGTGAAATTAATGCCTCCTCTAAATAACTTTCTCATTCAACCTTCATAGCATTTCCATACCTTCACTGCAATGAAGTTTCCAGTAACCAGCTGCCAAACAAAAAGATATATGCATTGGAATATATTTTCAGGCTCTGAAATAGCTTTCAGGCTGTCAGTGGCTCAATTTCAGGCTTTTTGACAGGCTATAATCTGTCCTTCTTGAAACAATTGACAATTTTACAGGCAGGAGCTGTGCAAATAGCCTGAAAAATGGTCAGCTATTATTTTCAAAATACTATTAAAAAGGAGAAGACTAAAACAGGAAAGTGCAGGTGTTCTTATTTCAAGCTCTGTTTTTCAGAGGAGTGAACATGATTTTTGTAATCATGGGGTACAGTTCTAAGTGGAGACTAAATTGTGACTAGTGTAACATTTGCTAAGAGAGGAACATATGCTGTTTATCTTAGGGGAATATAAAGTGAATTGCTGTGCTAGATGGCACACACACACACACACACACAAAAGGAAATATAATTAAGCATCTAAACCTCTCATCAACTTAGTCATAGTGTGCTTGTAAGACCTAGCTGCTTTAGTAATAATGAAAAATACTGCTGCAAATTGGGAATTTAACTCTGCTACCAGGAAGTCCTCACCTGGCCCCTCAGTACAAGAAGGATGTAAAGGCACTGGAGTGTGTCCAGAGAAGGGCAACAAGGCTACTGAGGGATCAGGAGCACAAGTGTGCTGAGGAGCAGCTGAGGGCACTGGGGTTGCTTAGTGTGGAGAAGAGGAGGCTCAGGGGAGAAATTAGCTCTCTCTACAACTCCCTGACAGGAGGTTGGAGTGAGATGGGGGTAGGGCTCTTCTCCTGGGTTAACAGGGAGAGGATGAGAGGAAATGGCCTCAAGTTGCAGCAGGGGAGGTTTAGATTGAATATAAGGAGGAATTTCTTTACTGAAAGGGTTGTTAAATCTTGGAATAGCTGCCCAGGGAGGTGCTGGAGTCACCATCCCTGCAGGGGTTTCAGAATCACTTAGATGTGGTGCTTAGGGCCATGGGTTAGTGGTATGTTAGTGCTAGGTATGGTTGGACTTGATGAACTTAGAGATCTCTTCCAACCTTAATGATTCTGTGATCTCAGTGCTTTCACATTTTTAATCATTGTATCTTGGAAAGTGACATGAAAACATCTTACTAATCGTACATTTTAATTTTTATTTTAAAATACCTAGTGTATCAATTTCCTTTTAAAAATTATAATTTGATTTTATGGTTAAAATTGATAAAAAAAAATTTCCAAAGTTAAAATCCCCATAGAAAATTCAGCTTGTTTATAAACATCATGTCTTGTAAATGCAGACCTTAATGCATGAGTATGTGCATTTAAATCCTGTTAAATGCTTTGTAGCTTTCAGTGCAGAAAAAAAAGATTCTTCAAGGTTGGCTTTTGGGTCAATTGATTTTAATTTTCTAGTACTATTTTTTTTTTGTGGCAATGCAGCATTTTAGGGTATGTCACACAACAGCAAGTACACACAGCTGAACAAGCCTGAGTGGGAACTTCAGTGGCTTGGGTGCTTGGAGCTCAGTTGTAGCTTTTTGGCTGACTCAGCCAGTTGTGCTGTGGTTCCTGCACCTCTGGGGGTGTGTGCTTTGTTGCTGACATCATCAAGTGTCCCCAAGAACCTCTGCTTACACAAGTCATTTTGAGTCCCTAAAGCACAGCTATGCCCTTAGCTTTATTCTGCTTCAGCACTTCAAATGTCCATGTTCTCTGGAGCCATTGCAGAGCTGCCTGGACACATTGCTGTGTGAGCTGCTCTAGGTGCTCCTGCTCTGGCAGGGGGGTTGCACTAGATGAGCTTTCTAGGGCCCTGCCAACCCCTGACACACTGTGATTCTGTGTAAAGGAGGTGATAATTCCCACTGCAGAGATAGGGCAAGAGCATATCCTCCATCCTCTGCCTTCTATTAAGCTAAGGTAGTGGGACCAAGATGTGATTTAAGGATCTTGTACACAGAGATGATTTTTTGTCCCTTTTTATACCTGAGAGATTCAATGATGCATAAGCTTTTTATGGGCTCTATCACACAATTGAATTTTAGCTGAATTGACTACTGTGCAAACATCCCCAAATCCAAAGCTAATGACTGTGGAAGGTATTAACCTCTATCAGCACTGTACATGACACCCTAGCATCCTCTGTGTTTATGGTTTCTAATGAGTGCTTCATTAAGATTTCTGTGTGTTTGCCATTGCTCCAACACAGCAGGGACAGATTAGGATAATATAAAATGTTTATAAATCACAGTTAGGAATTAAAACAGTGGGCACAAAATGATTACCTTCAGGTTGGAGAAAATAAGATTTCAAAGCAATTATAGGAAGCTTGATATATCTGCTCTTTTGTGGCTTTATGGCTTCAATTCAAACCCAAGTATTTCTGTATGTAGCTTTGATGGGAAAGAAATTGCCATCCACTATTGAGCAACTGGAATAATAGCTTATCTGGTTTTTTTTTCCCTGTTAATTCTTTCCTCTGAAGTCCCATCACTTGTTTGGCTTTGCTCCTTTGCTTCACAACATGCAAAATCAGGCAGTTTTACTATCTGAGGAAGGTCTTCAGATGCTTTTTATTTGGTACATACATTATTCTGTGTTCTTAGACAAGGTGTTATTCTTGGCAGACTTCTGAAGAGCTGACACAAGCACCTTTTGCTAGTTCCTATTTTCACTGATTAAAGCTTACAGTCACCAGTCTTTTGTGCTCCTCCACATCACTTAGAGCTTCATACATTTTTTAAGCTATCATTCTTATCCGAACATAGGAGGCAACACAAAAATGATAATATACTGTTATTACAATTACATTTGAGCCCTGTGTCATTGTTATTTGGCTGATTTCACAATGCATAATAGCATGCAAGAACAGATCTTCTGCTGGAAATGTGCAGTCTTGGCTGCTGCTGGTTGAGTGAGTGAGAGAATCTCTACATTGCACTGAAGTTGCTGTTCCACCTTGTTACTGGAGTAAGGACATAATGTGTTTAGATAAGGCCATTTTCCTGTGGTCAAGCTAGCTGGAAGGGAAAATGAAACTGTTTGAATGACCTCCTGCTGTTTTGGAATAATGGAAAGCATTACCTGCATAAACCCCCTGCTTTGTTCAGAGCCTTTGGCCATCAGGACTACAAAGGCACTGCTGTCACTGTTATTGAAAGGTTTCAGGCACATGCCTCCTGCAAATTTCAGATTGCTCTGAGCATCTAAGATTGCTCTGAGCATCTAGGATTGCTCAGATGGCTAGGAGGTCACATTTCTGAAGTGCTGAAGTGAATTTTGATGAGACTTCATCTCCCCTTAATGTAGCTGGACGTTTGCTGCCACTGTGGATTTGAAGTGGTTCAAGTGCCATCTCTGGGAAAACAAGCAAACAAACAAAAAACCAGACAAGCTTTTGGAGACTCATGCCCCCCCCTCTTTTTTTTTCAGTCTGAGTCAATCTTAGTGAATCTGTGTGTGACAAGCACACCAAGATATGCAGATATACTGGAAAAGATGAGGGGATAATATGATGTAACACACGACAAATGAAGTGTGGTCTAGCTGTGTAAACCTGAAGTAAATTCTGCTGCAGAGACACAGCAGGAGTGTATCTCATTTATCTATAGTTGTTGTATGCATAACAATGTAAAGCGAGTGTTCTCTCATGAGAAAAGTGATTTTAATATCTGTTCTAAACCTTAAATAATAGGCTCTGTAGAGATTGCATTCCCCAGCCACACAGCTTGTGCAGGTTTGTTCCCTTTCCTTCACTTAACAGTTCCATAGCAACTGAGAAAGATGCTTCTATTGTATGAAGCATGCAAGGGATTAATTTCAAGTATAGGTCATGTTTAGTGTATAGACTATTAGAAATGTTCTTTTATAGTGTCAGAGAAATGCTATAAATAATGAGACTCTCTTGTTCACTCAGTTTTGAGAAGGGAAATGGGATTAGCCTTGGCCAGAACTGCTGTCACATACTGAAGATGCTTCCCACTACATGTATTCTGAGCACATTTTCAGCTCTGGTGAGAATAATGTTATCAGTTACTAGGTCTGCATGCTGAGACAGACAGATGTTATTCAAGATAAACTTTGAGGGTTTTATCTAGATGTTCATGCTGATGGTAATGCATCTAGCAGTAATAGCTAGGAAATGAATATAGCAAAGGAGGCTGTAATATAAGTCCAGGGCCTACTAATATAATAGGAGGCAACACAAAAATGATAATATACTGTTATTACAATTACATATATATACATATTATTATTATATATGTTAGTACATATACATATATATATATACACACACATATATATATAAAAATATACTAATGAAGATCAATATTCCATGAAAGCCAATCAGTCAGTTTGAAGACACTCCATGGCTGGTTAGTATCTACCTTTTGCATTGTTAATTATTTAGTTGAGAAGGAATGAAATATTGCAGGAGACTTAAAATGGTTGGGTTTATCTCTCTTGTTCTTCTCTCTGTTAACTTTGTTGTAGAGAAAAAGTGGAGCTCAAATAGGATTTAAAAGCAACATAAATGTGTATTGGAATTTTCAGTGGCCCTGGAAGACAAACAAAACCAATACTTTTGACAGCCCTGTGAGTGACATAAATGAAAGCAGGCACCAAGCACAAGTGTTAAATGCAAAAATCTGCTCTCAGACACTGAGAAAGGGATAAGCAGATTGCTTACATCTGGGCTGTGTCTTGGGAAGGCCTGAATCAAATCAGCTCAGCTCTGCACTGCACAGTCACCCTCTGTCTCTGGGTAGCATCAGTATTTTCTGGCCTATTTATCTCCACACGTGCAGTTCATGGCAGCAAAAAAGCAGTGTGGCAGACAGCTGCTCTGGCACACAGTCTCCCACTGTTTGGCACTCTGCAGTGTCATGCAGAACAGGATTGTCATCAACTGCTAAAGGTCATTCACCCACCCTCTTCATCTCTTTCTGCCTCTGCTTGCTGGGGTCACACAGCAGATCACAGTAGCTCATTCTTCCAGACCTTTGTCACCAAACTAACACTTGTGTTAGTGATTGCTATGACATGGAGAGTGAATCTCAGGAGCTTGTCTGAGGTTGCTCATTTCACAGAGGTTACAGAAGTTAATCCATACTCGATAAGCACTCAGTAGGAGATGGTGAGACATGAAGAGAAGCCCTGCAGCACCTTAACCCAACCTTCACCCAAGGAATTCTGTCTTGTTTTCATACTAGAGACCATTGGAGGCACAGCCTATACCTGCTGGGTGATGCTGTAATTTGATTTAATACCATCCCTGCCTCTTGCTTCCCTCAGCAATGAGAACCAAGTTTTGCAAATATAAGTTCTAATTTACTTTCATCCAGAAAGGTGTTTAGTTTATTAAATGATTGAGCCTTCATCTTTTCTAATTCTAATACTTTCCTAATATATTTTTTTTCCAAGATCAAACAAATGAACAGGGGTTCAGGCCACAGCAGTTGGAGGTTTCCCCAAGAGAAGGATGTGGCAAGTGTGAGGTGCTGGGCTGCTCTTCCCCATGGAGAAGGACATGGACTAGGAGAGGAAAGCCAGCATCCTTCAGCCCTCACAGAAAAACATGCCTGGGCTGTTTTCTGATGGCTTCAGGAAAATCTATTGTCACAATCTGTTTCCACTTGAATGGAAACTACCTAAGTTTAATTGCTCTCTTTTGTCCCTGAGCTAAGACACTAGACTGGCTGCAAAAACACAAGGAGCTACATCCACTTTAGCCCATTAGAAGAGTTAAGCTGTTCACAGAGACCATATTTAAGGTGTTTCCCCTCTAATTTAGTCTTCTTGAGAAACACAGATGTACTTGCAGTGCTTACCTTAATCTAGTCAAAAGAGTAAGAAGTCATAAAAGCAAATAATGCAATATTTTCATTTCTAATGAGCTAGCTTATATAAACATCAGGAGGAATTTGGTACTGTTCTTGCAGTCTCCTTTACTGTGACAGTGTCAAATGAAATGCTTCTTAAACCATTACTGAATATTTGGCAAACTGAAGAATCCTTGATTTGTAAGATCTGAATGTAAAGAGAATCTCAGAGATTTTCATATCAGTGAAAGAAAATATAATAAGCTGATTGCCCTGGGGAAGTGCTTTATTTGTTCAGTAGGAGATTTTGAATGGAAAGTCTAGATTTCTTACTTGAAACAATGTGCTGTCAAAGTGCTGAGATTCAGCTTTGAACTTCATATGTGCTGTGAATATTACAGCAGTGTACACTTCTGCTACCTGTGGGGCAAACTGCTCTTTAAATAGAAGTACTTGAAATTTATTGCCAGTGGCATATGTCTAAAACGCTTGCTAGAGATATGTCTCTACCCAGGTATTTAGAGTTGCATGTGTTAGACATTATGTAGAAAATTCCATGGAGTAAAAATGCCTATTGGAAGTTCAGACAAGGTTAAAGGAGCACAGGAGGACTGTTAACATAGAGTGGTTTAGGTTGGAAGGGACTTTTAAAGGTCATCTAGCCCAACTCTTCCTGCAATAAGCACTTTAGTGGTATGTTAGTGATAGGTATGGTTGGACTCGATGATCTTCGATGTCTCTTCCAACCTTAATGATTCCATGATTCTGTGAGCAGGGACATCTCATGAACATCTCATGAACATCGACCTCATCGCTGTCTATAACTACCTGAAGGGAAGTTCTAGCCAGGTGGGCGCTGGTCTCTTCTCTCAGGCACCCAGCAATAGGACAAGGGGGCATGGGCTCAAGCTCTGCTGGGGGAAATTTAGGTTGGAGAACAGAAAAATGTTCTTTACAGAGAGAGTAATCAGGCATTGGAATGGCCTGCCCGGAGAGGTGGTGGATTCACCATCCCTGGAGATTTTTAAACGAAGATTGGATGTGGCACTGAGTGCCATGATCTAGTAAATGGATTAGAGTTGACAGAGGGTTGGACTTGATGATCTCGGAGGTCTTTCCAGCCCAATCGATTCTGTGATTCTGTGAACATCCTTTGAGGTAAAGAGTCAGCAATATTTCCATGGTTGACTGTGCTGGTATCAGGCAATCTGAAGTCTTACTTCTGTTGTCACACAGCTATTGCTAATTTTGCCAAGTCTATCCTAGGGTCTGGATCTTGGCTGGTCATAGGTGTGGGTGCCTAGAGCTGTGCTGCTCAGCACCCAGCCAGTGGCAGGTAGCCTGACTTCTTCTCTCCCTGCTCAGCATTCTATATGGCACAGGCTCCTGCACAGTGAAACATGGAGCTCTCATTGCTCTTTCCAGACCTTCCCTGTGAGTGCAGCTCAGGAGTGAGAGAGGAGGCAGGAAATAATCTCTGTTAAAGACATTCTGGTTACTTATACAAAGAGGGAGAGGAAAACAAACAAAAAAGATCAAGACATAGGTAGATGTTTGATTTCAATGAGTATTTCATATAGGAGAATATTTTTAACACAGATTACATCTTGTAATTCCATTGCAGTTCATGTCTTAGAGCAATGGAAGCACAGGAACCTGAGGATGTTCAGGTGTTGCCTCCCCTACTTCTGAACAGTCTAGGTAGAAAAGCAGATGCTGTTTGCTATGTTTTGGAGAGTGAGGTATTATTACTTGGCTGTCAGTAGTCATAGTAACACTGCTTTCTCATGGCTATTGAATGTTTGGTGCTGAAGGTTTCTTTAATTCTGGCAATTTGATTTTCTGTTGGTTTATTTTTCTTGTCACTTTGTTCCCCTGAGACTTTAAAACTAATTTGACAAGTTAGCCCATAATTTAACATGTCAAAGCCTGGAAGTGCTTCCACAATTTTGATACAGAATCTGTGGTGGTGCTTTAATTTTATTTATTCTGCCAAATAGTTTTAATACCATAAATTTAGAGCAGGCTTCTCAGCTCGTGTTGATGGGCAAAGCTTCAGCAGGGCTCTTAAGGCATGTCTACACAGATGGGCACAGACAGCTGTGAACTTCTCTAGCCACCCTGTGAGCCAGCCAAAAGCAAGCCAGCTCTGCTCTGGAACTTGTACAGCTGCATTAGGGAGATACTGTGCCCACGTGTTGATCTACTGCCTCTTTGGCACAGTTGCCAGCTCTGAGCTGGCTCTTGTTTGTCCCTTCTGGTGGCTGAACAGCATTGTTTGTGCCTGGCTCCATTCCTTCATCTGAGAAGGGATGCTCCTTTGACCTTAGCTCCTGCTATATTTTAGTTTCAGTTCCTTCAATGAGTTTTGCTCACATCTATCTGTTGAGTTATTGTTCTGTTTCCTCTGATCTTTTTTTCCCCTTCTCTCAGTTGTTGGGCTCAGAAGCTGGATTGAGGGTGTCCATCAGCACACTCCTGAGAGCAGTTTACATCACCTGTGAGCCCACTGCATGTGTCCCTGCTGGGATGAAGAATTCAAATCCTGCCTCATGCCCAGTGTGTGACTGGCTTATTTCTGTTGGTCTGAATGCAGGCAGAAGGGTTGCCCTTGTGTGGGATACAAAGCAAAACTGAAATCACAGTATCCCAGTATATCAGGGGTTGGAAGGGCCCTAGAAAGCTCATCTAGTGCAACCCCCCTGCCAGAGCAGGATCACCTAGAGCAGCTCACACAGCAATGTGTCCAGGCAGCTCTGCAATGGCTCCAGACAAGGAGACTCCACAGCCTCCTGGGCAGCCTGGGCCAGTGCTCTGGCACCGTTATACTGTAAATCCTGAGTGCTGGTGGGTTTTGCTGCTAAGCTTCCTGCTGTTGGTTGTCACCTTTAGAACACAGGAGTCCTCCCATGAAGGGGAGCTGGGGCAGCCCCGAGTTCATCTTTGAGCACCTCCTTGGGTGGATTTGCTTGCTTTCAAATTCACATCATTTCACAGACCTTTCTAGTGACTGGCTTGAAAACACAGGTGCAGGAGGACATCTAACTGCACCAGGTTTCTTTTCCTCCCCAAAAGTCTCAGCAGGAAATAGATGTCACCTATGTCCCCTGTAAAGAAGGACCCACTGTCTACACAGGATGTCTTGTGGGAGGTATTGTGTGATGATCACCAGTCCATGTGCCAGTGAGCCTTGGAGATATTGCCTCATCTGACTTGAACTCTTAGCCTTTGGGGCAGAGAGACAGTGAGGGGTGATGGAAGCAGATCCTGCTTTCTGTTTTGGATGCTCTGAGCACCCTGGTTAAAACAACTGACAAAGTAGGTGATTGCTGTGGGAAGGATCTCAGCTACAAAAATTGGAGAGAATAGAAAATTCTTTATTTTGTCCTGGGTGAGGGCAGGAATCTGTGCTAGGGAGAGGGAGTGCAGGCAGAGGAAGAGAAGTGCTCACTGAAGGAAAGAAAAAAACCCTGGAAAATAGATGATTTACATGGTTAAGTAAAACAGATGAGGCTGCATCTGGAGAAAATATAATAAATTAACATCAAAACTAACTGTTCAATAACTAGTATACAAAGCAAGTGTGCATCTGACAGAAGAATTTATATTCAGTCTTCTCCATTTCCCACATCTTTGTGTGCCTGTTATCTGCTGATGTACTTTAATTCAGATGCTAAGATATCTAGGAGATCAATGTAACTTTTAGTATCTTCCCTCTGAAGTATGGTTGGTAGTTATAATAATGAGAGCTAATGAGAAGAAATAAAACAAAAGCTTTGTTCTCAGTGATTTGATATTTCTCCTTTGATTAGGTAGGTGGCTGTAAAACTTAGCTGGAGATTGTGCTTCGAGTATAAGCTGTGGTCCATGGTGCTTTGGGGAGCTCTCCCAGAGGGCATGCTGACACACATCACTACACTACTCTCAGTTGAAGCATATAGTGCTGCAGAGCACAAAATGCTGCTGAGGAAAACAAACCATTCATTGCTGATACACAGAATTTGGTGCTGCTGCTGGTTTTGCTATTACTGTTCCAGATGTTACAAATGAAGCTTTTGACTATCAGCTCTGGGGAAACATTGAAAGGAGCAAAAAGCACCTAGCTCTGTAACTAAGAGTCAGCATGTGTGAGAATGTAGATAGAATTGTGTAGGGTAATAAAGAAAAGTCCAACCTACTTTCTGAGCTCTTAAAGTTAAGTTGTTGCAGTTGTTTACAAATGAAGTTCTGCTTAAAGGAGAAAGATCACTCACAGGGACTTGTTGCCAGCTAGCTTCAGGAGGAATTGCATGGGCCATGTATAAAGGCAGAGTGTGGGATGTCTGATCAGGAGGGTGCAGAATGAGGGTCCTATAGGATGCTTAGTCTTAGGCTAAAAGAAGCAGTACATTAAAGAAATTAAAGAAGCAGTATATTAAATTATCTTCTGGCAATTCAGCATCATGTTCCTCAGGACAGAATTGATGCAAATCTACAGTTTGTTGAGAAAGAGTGTTTTAAGTTAAATCCAGGCAGATAGGCACTCCAGAACCATTTACTTTCATCTGTTAAAAGTGCTTTCTGTTTGCTTCCATATGACCTGGACTTTGTTTTTATTTTGCATTGTTTATATCTTAATAAAAAGGAAGCAAGGGCTGTCATCAGGGGTGATTCACACAGAGGAACAAGGCCTCCAGATGAGCATCAGCTCGAGTGAAGTGTGTCCCATGTCACATAACCTTCCATCCTTATCTTTTCTTCAGCAAATATTGTGCTTCCTTGGGATGTTAGATTTAAATCCCCAGGTGCTACAAGCACTAGGCATTTTGAGTATGGTTTTCTCCCTTCTGCTTGATGGTTTTGATATCAGTGTCTCGGGGTCACTGCAACAGCAAATCAGCACAAAAAGCAAACCACTCAGCTCTGCTTTTACTTCCAGCAGGTCCACTAGAGAACAGCAGCACCAGAGAAGCCTAAGAGTAATAGCACAGCCTAAGAAGCAAGAAATCCTGCCTTGTTGGTTGGGACAGCTTTGTGAACTTTGCAGTGCTTTATGAAGGTACTGTTCAGTTGTCTTTTTGCCACACAGATTCTTAGCAACCTATCTGAATCTATCTGTATTCCCCAGTCTTCCATCCCAACACTTCTGTGAAAGCCTTTTCCATCTGTCTTCTACTACTGTCCTTCAAAACTTCTCTGTGGGTTTTTCCTCTTCTGCCAGCCACTTTGCTGCAATTTTTCAGGCTGACAGGCTTTGTGCATGTTCAGGAAGATTTGCTTTCAGATATCTTCACTTACTGCACTTGGGCATGAGAAAAATGGTTCACTCACCCATACAAATATGCAAACATTTGTTTTCAAACTCTGTCCTTGTTTGGCTTTTGCTCATATGCTCATTAAGCACTCCAAAGTGCCTAGGAATAGGGAAGAAAAAAAGGGATTTAAGATGCTTTAAGAGAACATTCTTGTTCTGTTGTTATTCATTTGTACTTGGTAGCATGTAGAGATCTCCTTCAGCCCCACTGGAATTGTTACTGCCCAAACATATCAGAATGCATAACCTTTGTCCCAGAGATTTGCCAGGCTAAAGAAATCATGGGCAACAGTCCAGAGAAAGGAATAGCAGAGAAATGGAATTACTTGGCAGAAGGTGCCCAGGATTTAGTGTGACATGGAGAAGAGGGAAACGTGTGCCTGTGCCTGCACTGTGGCTCTGTACAATGCTGTAAGCCTGGCCTGTTGTTGTAGTGCAGAGCTACATCCCCTTGCCATCATTAAGTACTGATTCATGGGGGACATTAGTTGCAGAAATTAATTTGTGTTCTATATATTGTTACTTAATTTAATTATTTTTATGAGTAATTGCCTCCTAGAAGTGGTGTTTAAAAGCTAGTTGTTCATTCCTAGGCTGCCTGATTCACTTGGAGACACTGAGTTCTTTGCAAAAGATTTTTGCCTTAGATTTTTGTGACTGGATCAAATTAGGTCACATATACCACAGCCCTAGGACTAGACTCTAAGTATAAAGCCACAGGTATTGTCAGACAGAACTGCTCCAGTGGGCAGGAAATCCTTTTCAATATTGTGGAGCACAATTCTCTATTCTCAATTGCTACCTCTTGTGCAACCTCCCAGCACCTGGACATTCACTGCAGAAGGACTGATGAGAAAGAAAAGAGAATTTCCCACCTATTTCTTGTTAGTTCAGGAGCATTTTTTATTCTGGATCTCTGCTTACAAAGAGTGTAGGAATCAATGGTAACCTTTGGATGACTACACAAACTAATTGCACTTGAGAAGGGTGAGTGTGTGTGTGTGTGTATGTACACATAGGTGTGTGTTGGACAGCAAGAAGGAAATTCTCTGTCCCTTCTCAATGGTTATTGAAAATCTGAGTGACACAAGTTATTTCTGTGCTCACTTATATGAAATTCAGCTGCTAAGGTGTATCCTTAGACAGCTCTAAACCCATTAGACTCTTGTTAGTGGAGAACTGGTACTTATTTTGTGTGGAAAAACCATACTTGAGCAGCATGGAAGTCTGCAAGCTTGGAAGCACAAAATCATCAAGTTCCCTTTGTTGGCAAAGGCAGGCTGACACAGGAGTCCTTTTAAGTACCAATCTGTTAAGGATGCTGAGTTACCTGTTCATGTTATTTCTCAGGCTACAAATCAAGTGCAGTAGGCAACAAGCTGTTGGAGATACCATTGCCTATCACTTTGCAAGCACATGATCATTGAAGAAACACAGATCCCTCTCCCAAAATGTAGGCTTTTAGTGTGCTCAGTGGAGTAGAGGAAGATGTGTGAATTACAGGGCTCTTTGGGAGCCACAGATAACAGAAATGCTGATGCTCCATCAGCACTTTGTTGTGCTCAGCAGCTCTGCTCTTATTCAGAGAACTCCTTCTCTGTAATGTGCACTGAGTCTATCAGTCTTGTTATGACTTCTGCAAACACAAAGCTGGGCAAAAGATTTTTGTTGGCATATATGTACCTATATGATTGCATTTGTCCACCAATCCAGGGGCAAACTGCTGTATGCCTCATTCTTTTTCAAGTCACAAGGTAATGAAACATAGACATGGGGAGATGATTGAACTCATTTATGTATCTTGCACCCACACTTGAATGTGGGAATATCTAATCCCATCAACTGATCAGGTTAGATCAGGTAAGGTAGATACTTTATGACTAAGTTATTTGGGTGAAAAATTTCACTAAACCTTAAAGAAAATGAATTGTTCTCTAAGAAATTCACCCCTAAATTCTGCTGCTTGCTAGTGCTTCTGAGCTGAGCCATGACAACAGTAGATTTACTTTTTCTATCACTTGTCTCTAGGACAAACATATCCAATTCTGTTTCTAAGTAAAGTTGGAGATAAGAACTTTATTATGCATGCTTAATGCTTTGTATAGCTCTCCTAGACTTGCTGACATAATGATATCTTGTGGCAATACTTTTCCTAGATTAGGAGTGTAGAATGTAAAAAAATGATGTCCTTTTAGTAGATTTTCTCATTTCTGTGAGCAGTGCTTTAGAGATTTAACAAATGTTATGGATTTACCTATAAAGATAATGACTTTTGTTCCTGTGGCACTAACTGTGAGAGTATATTCATTATTAATACACAGACAGCAGAGCTAAAAATTACAACTGTGAAGTGTTGACAGAAGCAAAAAATTGCACTCTATATATTTGTACTTTCCCAGATAAATGAGGGCATATTAGTAAGTTTCTACTTAATCTCAGCATAATGTATATTTATATAATTATTCTCTGAGCCTTGCACAGGAGCTGTTATATCAATTATTACAACAAATTCCTTTGCCTTGATAAATACATTTATACCATATTTCAGTGATATTGTTAGACCTTTCTACACAGGAGAACAGTTACTTTAGGTCAATAAAGATTAGTGACTCTCTGCTTTCTTGAGTAAAGGTCAGCTGCAATTTTTAAAGGCAAAAACACATCCCCTTACATTCGTCTAAAAGCATCAGCTGGAACCAGGAAAACTTTGCCTTTCCTGCTTGCTGGTCCTGTCAGAACTAGGGCACATGTTGTCACATCTCATCACTGTGTCAGGGGAGCTTCTCCACATTTTTTCTCTTGGAGCATCTAATCATGACAAACACTATTTGAAGTCAAAACTGAGTGGCTACAACTGTGAACTTTCTCTGTTGGTCCACAGGCAGGGCACAGCTAAAATTGCAGCACAACTCAAGTTCAACAGGGCCAATCGAGCCACCAACTGCTGAGAGAGAAATAAGCTTCAGGTCAACAATTAAGCTGGATGAAAGCTTAATAATTTGCCTTGGGAGAGGGTAAAAATGGCATCAGAGATTTTGCCTGGTAATTTTGGCATCTTGGAGGAGGAATCAGCTAAAAAATCATCATATGTTGGACCTTCTGCATCAAATTGTGTAATACTAGCTGTTGGACACAGCCCCTGAGGTGGGTATCATGGTCCTTGTGCACAGCTGCTTTCCTTGGGATCTGCTGGAGCTGATTGATGGAGCTGTCACAGCCCCTTCTGGGTCAGAGTGAGAGGAGGCTCAAGAGGAAAAATCTTAATGGTGCTTGTCATCAAAGCAAAATGTTGTGCTTCTCACTTCAGTGGCCCTGCTGACAGCAGCAACATGGCACCTGCACTCATCCTGGCTAGGATAGTGGCAGGATTCTTCCTGTTGTCTTCATCTTTCTTGGGCCTTCAGCTACATCCTGTTCACTGGATGCATCTCTTCTGCACAATGAAAGGAAAAGGAACTCTAACAGCTCTAGACTACTCCAGCTAGGTACAAGAATTTGGTGTGTGCAGCAAGGCTTACAACCAGATCATTTTGGAGCACATCTTATGAGATGCTTTCAGGTCCAAGAGAGGTTTGCAAACAGACATGTGAACAGGACAGCTGAAAATTACTTTGTGTCTTTAGTCACTACTTGAGATGCAGATAGATGAAGTCAGTGCTCTTATTGATGTGAAGTAGGGAAGTTGCCCATGTCTCCTTCACCTAGTAGGGAGGTCTCACCCTTTGCTCTAAAAGCTTATACTATTTTCAAAGGAAAATACATTTTACAGGTAACACTGAATGTGTGTGGATTTGACACACTCCCTGCAACTACTTAACTTCTCTGTCTGCTTCTGCTTTCCCCATTTTCAGTGAAATGTCTCACTTGCTTTCTGACCAGCTGTGCCTAGCCATGACATTCATTAGAGATTAGTAAAGCTCAACAAGTATTTATATCATCTTGTGCTCTTTGAATACTAGGTTGGCAAGCTTCAGAAATTTTCCCTGACACCTGAATGGCTGCTCTGTTTTGTTCCACATACTGATCAACATAAGACAACAACTTTGTTCATTCCTGTGTTCCCCAGTGCTGCCTCTTGTTTCTGTTTCTTCATTTATTGGTGAAGTGTAAGTTGATGTTCAATTGTTTCAACTCTTCTCAAGAAGAATAGCTTTTTTTTTTTTCCCTCAGTCCCTTTTGCAGTGCCAATAACAATGGGGTTTTCATCTTTCCTTGGGTTTCTACCTGCTGCTGCATTCAAGTAATAAAGAGAATCTGTTCTCTTTGCCCTTGACACTTGTTTTACAAAGGGAGACACAAGAAGTAACCAGAGCCAGCTGTTCTTTTAATGTAAATAGGCAGAGCTTTATTGCCACTAGTAGAGTTATGGCCAGTTTTACAGTCTCATGGCATGCCATAAATGTTCTTGCCCTCTGAACTAATGTACTTGAAAGCATTTTCCTGCATTCTAATCCTTGCTGTAGAAAGATAATGTTTGCAAGTGTTACCCTCTAAGCAGCTACTCACTGGCTCAGCTTCCCACACTTCTGCTTTTAACCTCTTCTTCACGACTGATGAGGATAGTTTTAGTCTGGAAGGCAAGATTTATCTGCTGTGATGTATATGGGGAAAACAACTTCTTAAAAATCCCAGCAGACTGGGACCTGCAAATGTTTCACTCTGCAAAAGGATCAGATGAGGAAGGAAAATTGCACAAGTGGAAACTTGAATAACTCATTAAAAGCCCTAAAAATATGCAAGTAGTCTCTTGATCTGACATTAAGTTGAGATTAGTTTAAAAACTCAAAGCAGCTGCTTTGCCATCATAAACAAAGAATCCAACAGTTTCCCTTATCCCCATGCCAAGCTGCTGCTTAGTCTTATCTTTTAATTAAAGCTGAACTTTAAAATACATGGGTCTAGCATGCCAGTCTATTAAATGAAATATCAATAGGCACACACTGTTCTCTGCAATTACCATTCTGTGTAGAGGATTCTGGCTTGGTTTTATTTCCTCTTTACAGAATATACACGTGAAGGCTCCCAATTTAGCTGCAATTCACAGTTTAAAGTCATTGTTTAGAAAGGAACAGAAATCAAAGTCCTGTGCCAAAAGATTTTTAGTTTCCACAAGCTTTATTTTCTACCACAAACCACACCCAATGACCTGAATTTGGGGTTAAATAGAGACATCACTCCAATGTTTTCTTTTTTGTCTTTTAAGATTTTTTAACAAATAGTTGTAACTCCCCAGTGAGACTCAAAAACCCTAACTACAGTGAAGCCAGTGAGAGCTTTGCCTTTTATTGCAGGCTAGCTTTCCTAGGCATCCTCAGGAATCAGACTGGGCTGAATGAAAGGCCTATGCAAGCCCACAGTTTTGATCTAGATGTAGTTAGTTATTCAGGGAATGGAGCCAAAGCTCCATGACTTAGATGACCAAGTCCACTGCTCTAGCATCAATTTCAAAAGTACTGAATGTCAAAGAATGCAATTTCTACAAGGGCTAAAATTCACATCATTTAGCTACATCCAAGCCTAGCAAAAGACTTAATTCTGGCCTAAAATAAGATGATGACACCACTGATATTCTTGAAATTAAATATATACTTTGCTAGGTTAAGCCTCAGGTACTTATGACAGAGAAATTACCAACTAACCAATATTAATTCCCAAAGAACTGAATGGCCAAATTATTGAGCATATAAATAAAAATGAATTGGTGTCTAAACCCCTATGTTACATGGATTCTAAACTCCAGGGACCTAAAATACATTCACCACCTTGAAAATACTAACAACAAAGGCCACCCTTTTCCTTAAATATCCACAGTGACTGCTCTTTAATTTCTCTTCAGCACAGCATTACACTGCAGTTTTGTGCACATTAATAATAGAACAGAGCTGTAATGACTTATAATGTAGAATAAACATAGTATATTGATCTAGCACAGAATGATGTGGTAAGCAGTGAGGCCAAAATCAGCATCTGAGAAGGAATTCATGATGGACACAAACAAGACTTTTGCCACTCACTCTGTGCAAACATTAGGAAGGGAGTTAATTGGCAGAATGAATTGGAATTAACTATGCATGAATGTTATGGCAAGTACAGGAGCACTCAACTCATTGAGATATCACAGTTTGGAACAGAGGATGCCATCCTGACTGCATTATGTCCTGAATGTGCTTATGGCCACTTTTTGGATGATTGAAAGAAGAAATTTGTGAATTCCCTGATAGATGAGTAAGGACAATACACTATCTATAAAATGAGAAAAGGGGTAAGACTGAAAACAAAGAGATGCTTGGGTTGTTTTGAACATCCCATAATACCAATGAAATCCTGCTATCTCACTCTTACACTTAAAGTGTCAGCAGTGTTGTCATTTTTGGTCACAGGAGCTTAGGTAAGGAATTATTGTCATCTTCAGACAGTTCTGTTGGCCTGCATCTTGTTTCTATTCACTCACCCATTCTGTTCTCTACAAATATCTGTGCTCTCCTTGAAGCATCTTTCCATGTTTTGGGTAGCTGAAGTAAGATAGAGGTAATTTTCTGTGACACAACATATAAAGCAAATGCTGCTTTTGAATTTTGGTTGCCCAGATATCCTCCTGGGTCTTTAAGGACACAAAAGTACTTTGCTTTCAGGCTAGAGCATGAAGCTTTGGTGAAACATTGAGGAAAGAAAGCCAAGTCTTTAGATACAATTACACAGTGTTTACATCATCATTTTCTATCTGATCTTTTCAGACTATCCTTTGTTAATTTTTTTGTAAGGAAATCAGCTCAGTTCCATTTTCAAGATAACACCTTGAAATAAATCAGTTACCATGATTATGCTGAAATGAGTTTGTGGTTCAAGGAAATGTATTATCTATCTTTTCCAGGGTTGGATTACCTTTCCTGGGAAAAGAACAAATAGCTGCAAATGTAATGTCTATTAATCATGATAACACAGAAATTGAACAGCTTGCCAGGATCACATTTATTATTTTGCTCTGCAGCCATAGTAGATATCTCCTTTAGCTTTCCTTCACAGATATGCCTGATCTTTGCCAGCTTCAAAGTAAAAGTTAGAGCCTTTTCCTGTAAACAGTGGCACATCTGCAGTCCTGACAAGACATTCATGAGTTGTTGTGGGAGAAATGAGGAAATAGAAAATCTTTAACCATGTTTTACACTAAAATATCACCATATCCCTGGAAGAATTTGCCTCCTTTACTCAGTAGGACAGGCACAACACAGAAAATACAGACCAATTTTTTTCATGCCACTCTTCCTGTTGAGATTCACCAAAAATTCTTGCGGAAAACCTGAGTTAAAATGTACAATGTTTTAAATCTTGCTCCTCACAGTCCTTTTCTTTCCATTCATGCCTCTAGGAGAAGGTGGGAACAGCAGCAGAAAGTTGACCTCTAACTGGAACACTCAGCCTGCAGCAAATCTAATTTTGCTTGCAGCCTCTGCCTGATGATGCCTTTTTGGGGAGATGGAAAGGGAGGAAATTCATCTTCCCTCTTGCTGAAATCATTCTAATTAAATATTAAATGAGCCAGAGAGTGTGCCCACAGGCAATCAAAATTAATGGTTAAAACACCCATGAGTAAAAATTTCAGTTTGGGCCATGCTGAATATTTAGAAGTATTAAGTGGAGCCAAAACTGGAGCTGAATTCACTCTGGTACTTCACTCTTATTTTTCTGTCTATATACTCTCGTTGCCACGAGAATGCTCAGGGGCTGGAACACCTCTGCTCTGAGGACAGGCTGAGGGAGCTGGGATTGTTCAGCCTGGACAAGAGAAGGCTTCAGGGGAACTATTAGTGACCTTCCAGTACCTAAAGGGAACTTCCAAGCAGGCTGCAGAGGGCCTGTTTGCAAAGGCCTGCAGTGAAAGGACAAGGGGCAATGGTTTGAAATTGGAGAAGAGTAGATTTAAACTGGACATTAGAAAGAAGTTCCTCCCCACGAGGGTGGTGGAACACTGGTCCAGGTTGCCCAGGGAGGTGGTTGAGATCCCATCCCTGGAGGCATTGCAGGTGAGGCTTGCCAGGGCTCTGGGCAAGCTGCTCTAGTTGGGGATGTCCCTGCCCACTGCAGGGGGGTTGGACTAGATGAGCTCCAGAGGTCCTTTCCAACCCAAACCATTCTAGGATTCAATGATTCTATACTCTATTTCTCTATGGTTATTGACATAGGGCATAAAAGTGAGAATGTCTTTGGTGTGGGCTACATCACAACTTGTCTCCTTACAGCTTGCTAGCTAGGAAATTCTCATGGTCATTGTTAGTTCAAAACCAGTGGATTTCACAGAATCACTGAATGGGTTTGGGTTGGAAGGGACCTCTGGAGCTCATCTAGTCCAACCCCCCTGCAGTGGCCAGGGACATCCCCAAATAAGCCCTACAGCAACCCAGTATTCCCAGGTGGTCTCCCATCCAAGTACTAACTGGACGACTCAACTCTGCTTGACTTCCGAGATTAGATGAGATCATATCTTCTGAGGGTGGTATGGCCATATTTCTTCCTCTCATTAATTTATTCACCTTTAGAGTCCGTGAATGATCTTCATTACAAGGAACTTCTGCTTCAAGCTTGCAAAACCATAAATAATTTGGGAACAGCTTGAAAAAACTAGGGGCATAAACCAACACTGAATGACAGTTCCTTGTCAAAAAATAATACAAAGAATTAGACCTGGCACTTGGTATTGTCATCCAAGAAAAGGAGAAGAAAAAACCTTAGATTTAAAGAACTTTAAGAGATTGTTCTGCTTATAAAAGTGACTTCCAGTATTCCCTTCCTTGGCTGGAAGCAACATTGGGAAAAACACTGGGGTTGTCTTCTCTAGAGTAGCCATGTAGTAGATAGAACTTCACCAAAACAAGATCCTTACCCTAGGCCAAGGCAAAAAAAACCAGGTCTGTAGAAAGCTTTTAAACTTTGGTGAGCAAAGATGAAGCTGAATGCAGGTAAAATAGTCTTGTTGGAGGGCTTTTTGTTCCTTTGTTTGGTTTTAGTTTTGGGGTTGGATTTGTTTTTTTGTCGTTGTTGTTAATAGTAGTTTGACTTTGCTAGGCTTGAAAGCCTGAAGTAATAAATCAACTTTAAAGTGGATATACTGGAGCTCATAAATTTTAAATAAGCTCAGATATGAAAGAGAGGGAAGAATTATTTCTCAAATAACAGGGTAAAAGCTCTGTAATCTTGGCAAGATGTGAGAAATCATCTCTTATCATAAAAGGAAAGCTACTTATAACAGGTGTCACCAGTCCATACAATTTAATTATTTATGAGATGTGTTTGGTGAATACTTTGTATCTAAACTGCATTGCTCTCTCTCTCTTGCTGTCCTTCACAGCTGCTTCTGTACTCTCTCCTCTCTAAAACCCTGTGAATGTTTCATTTTTGTGGCTGGTTGATTTCTTTCTTTTCTGGCCAACAGGCCTGAGATTAAATGGGAGAGGTCTGAGTGCTGCTTTAAGGGGATGTAAGTTGCCTGTGATTATAGTCAAGGAAAGAAGCACTGGTCCAATCTTGACTTCATCTGGTGTGTCCAAGGATGTGACCATCAGTGAGCTAATAGGAATATTCCTGCAGTATGATGATCCTGGGATTTTTGGGGGAAAAGAGAAACCTAATGATTGATCAGATGTAGTCTCATCAGAGATCTTTTTCTTTTTGCATTCAGAAAAGGAAAAAAACAACAAACCAACCACCCTTTTGTCAGCACACTCATTTTATGGAGATTTCCTGTAATGTTTTCCCAAAGGAAAACAAAGAAACATCCTAGCATCACAGGAACTAAAATAATTTATCTGCTATGCCATGTGTAAGTGGCTTCCCCAACAGACTAGCTCTCTCCTTCTGTGCCTCTACAAGTGTCATCTGTTTGGAGCCACGTGGAGCATTCCTGTAAAAGGGAATTCTGTGCTCACTCTGCCTCAAGGTCCATTGAATCTAATGGCAGACTTCCTGAAGACTTCAGTGGTATTTTGAATCATTTTTTCCACACCCCTTTGAATGTAATGGCTGCTCATAAATATCCATCCCCTAAAGACATTCTGGCAGGATTTTCCTTCAGGCTCTAATACCAGAGAATCTTGGATGTGATCTTAGGTTCCCTGCTCAGCCAAAGGCAGAAAATTCATGAGGTCTCAGGGGTTTGTTCCTCCAATTTTCACAACTGTTGGTAGTTCTACCCTGGGCTGCATGCTGCAATTTATCCATTATATCAAAGCAACTCAAGTGCTAATCCCAGGGGAGCTGCTGACTGTGTAATGAGAGGCTTCTAAAATCTTTCAAACTTACTGAAACAGGTGTTGGGAGGAATAAGAGCATCAGATTAAAGCAAGAAAAAAAACCCATATAGCAGAAGCTTTGCTTCCACAGTCGTTTGTGCTGAGCAGATTTCTTTGTGCCATCCAAGTGCCTTTGCATCATTTTGTTGTTTATAAAATCAATCTTGTGCTCACACAAAGTTCCAGAAAGAGGAATTACAGAGACCCAAAAAATACAGTAGCAGAGCAGTTGTCAGCCTCTTTTTTTTTGGAAATTCCTAACTGGTGCCCTAACCTTTGTGTTTGCTTTTATGAGACAGACAAGTATCTACCAACAACTAGATGGAGGTCATCCCCACATTTCATCTGGGTCACTGAATAATGATCACAGGGTAGCAACTTTCATTTGGAATTAGTAATAGAGAGGTGAAAAGCACCATACTTCATTATTAATGTCACAGGCACTCCAGGTCTCTGCTTTCATTTCTTCATCCTACTGGTTCCATGAACCCTGAAGAACCTAGTTACTTTCAGGGCTGAGCAGGCTGCTTTTTCTGACCTTCAGAATGGATTTTGGGCCTTCAAAATTGTCTGCTCACAGTTGCAAAAGTGGTGCATCTGGAAGAGGAATAGGTACAAAAAAGCACTTTTCAGGAAGCAAAGGAAACAAGTGCAGAAGAAGAAAAAGAATAAGCTATATTCCTCATTATATGATAAGAAATTATAGAGTAATGAAAACAAGTAAATAAAACCACTGTGAAAATCAGAAAAGTAACAATAAAGCCTCTTTCCAGACAGATAGCTTGTTCCTATTCCAAGAGTTACATAAAATGTTTTATTATTATCTAAATTCACCATTCTTCTCAATTTTATGATATAAGAGGGAGGGAGAAAGAAAGGAAAAGGAGATGACTAAGTATTTGAATACAGAGTGGTGGAATGTGCCATTTCCAAGAGTGAATAAAATGCCCAGGATTGGATACTGTTGTGTGATATACACTCCAGAGCATTCATGTGTGGCAGGATTCATTCTCAAGTGACAGTCTAGTGGACCAAGAAATCAGGCTCTGGTAACTAATTCTCCTGTAATCCTCATATAGGCTTTTAAAGAGTGATGCTGAAAGAAAACTCTAAGTATCAAATTATAGCTTTACAACAACTAGAATTTACTGTTGCTGTTATTTTGTTATTAGGCTGGATTAGTTTGCAGTTGAGGAAACCCAACCTAGCCTTATGTTGCCTTCCAGTAATGAGAGTGTGTGCTTGGAGAACTCACTGGTGATGCTATAAAGTGAGGCAATGTGCATATTGTAATTCATGGGATTTGTTCCAAGAGAATATCTATCCAAATTTTAAGTTCCCAGTAGGAAAACTAAACTAGAGCAGCTTCTAGGACATTATTTCCTGAACATGAAACCATCTCCCTGTTTGCAGAAACCACTTCCTGAACTTCACACATCTTTAACTGTTCCTTTTGAAGCAGCCAGATCTTTCATGTTGGTGTTTGAGAACCACTTTTAGAATCATACTTTACTGCCTGATATTTAAATGGACTGTGAGACTAAATCTGTCTTCATTAAATCTGATTTTTTTAATATCTTCCTGCCATAACAGTTAGCCAGATGTGCTGCTTCATCATATTCACTAATTTTATCAAGATAGCAGAATAGGATTGATTTTTCTCACAAGAATCTCTTCATGCTGTGGAAGGTACTTCTGGTCTTGCTTATGAAGCCCTTGTTGTTATTGCCTCTGATGCTGTGAGGTGCTCCAGGTGCTCAGAAGCATTAAGAGCTGAGCCTCTAACACAAGGTATTCCTAGAATTCACCTAAGTAAAGTTTCTATGTCCATCAAGCCATCAAACAAAATGACCCTTACTCCTTTCCCCAGGGATAATACAGCTCTGCAGCTCCAAAGCTTGGGTTCATATGAAGAACTGAGTCCCTTGTCATTGACTCTTAATCCTTACCCCAAAGCTGTTATTTTTTAAAAGAAGTTTTCCTAGAGACTTTGTGCCATAAGATAACCAGAAACAAAAAGCCCTTTCCTAGGATATTCCCTCAGAAGAGTGAATATATCCCTTAATATTTTATTAAATAAGTATATATCATATTTGACTAGAGGAATGCATTTTATGGACTCTAATAACTGAGCCAATGACTCAAATATAAAGTTCTTTTGACCCCCAGAGAAAAGAAGTTCCAATATAGCCATAACCATAAAACCAAAACAGCAGTAACACCACCTCCACCAAGAACAACAGAAAATAAACTGCTGATAACTTTTTCCTCAAACATATTAAAGATCATAAATATACTTCTAACATTTTTTTTGCTCAATTTAATATTTAGTCTTACACAAACCCATAAATTTCAGTTGCTGGAACACACAGCAACATACTTTACCAAGGGCATATGTTTGTTTTTCCACTCCTGGACAGAATTTTTCTTTGAAGGGTGGGTTGCTACTATTAGTCTGTAAACACAGGCAAGCAATTTGTCTACCTCATACACCTCAGTAATTGGTCAGTGTGGGACCAGCAGAGATTTTCTGCTTTACAGAATCACCTTGAGGTATTATCAATCAAGCATGATCAATCAATCCTCAGGAAATACTCTCAGATTTTTAGGCAACCTCACTTTGTTCCTGTCTTCCAGCAGTGCTCACAGCAAAGCATTGTCAACAAGGGCTTCTTTTTTTCTTTTTGCAGAATAAGCTGAAAAAGCTTTGCTGCTTCTTAATCAGAGCAGCACAGTGTTTATTAATTGCTGTTGACTTTCAAAGAGAAAAAGGATACAATATCTTTTTTTGTCAATCTCTTATTACAATTAAATCTTCAATAACTTCTGGAAAACAACCTCACTTACAAGTGTTCTTTTTTAAAAATTAAAAGAGAAGCTTATTTAATTTAGAAAACCCCCTCAGTAAATCCAGCCTGACTCCCCCAGCATGCCTTGCCTATATTTCTCCTACTCTTTTAGATTTGACAGCAGAATGACTCAAATTCAGCTCTTCCCAGGACTCTCATTAATTTTATATACAACCAGGATCCATTCTCCCAGTTCCCTGTGTTTTGCAGACAGGTGAGCTATGGGCCATCCCATGCCCTGTGCTTAACACCATGTGTTCAGGAGCACTCAGGAGCACAGAGGTTTGACTCCTTCCTCTCTCCAGGAGCCTGAAACAAGCCTGAGTCTGACTATGACAGGAGCTGTCACATTCAGGAGGGAGCAAGTGTTCCCAGCTCAAAATAGGAGTGTTTTTAGGTGTAAAGTGACACAAGACAGTATCTTGCTCTTCCTGAAATCTCGCTGCTTCTCTTGGCTACTCTGGTATTTTTCCACAGACCTTCATTGTCCTTAGATTTCAGACTTTGATCTTTTTACTGTCTCCATAACTTGAAATTTATATAGACATTTTTCAGGTCATGTCCACTGGTGTTCTCCAAACTGGAACAAGAAGTTCATGAAACACAAGAAGATGCTTCTTACAGGTTTCTTACTAGATGTTGCTGAGCTTGCTGGATGTCTGCAAGAATCCTAGACTGGCCAGGTTGGAAGGGACCCTAGAGATCATCTAGTTCCAACCTCCCCATACTGAGCAGGGATGCCAATCACTAGCCCAGGTCACCCAGGGCCACATCCAGCCTGGCCTTGAACACTGCCAGGGATGGAGCAGCCACAACCTCTCTGGGCAACCTGTGCCAGTGCCTAACCACTCTCTGGGCAAAGAACTTCCTCATAATCTCCAATCTAAATTTCCTCTCCTTCAGCTTATAACCATTCCCCTTTGTCCTATCACAGTCTGACTGCTTAAAAAGTCTCTTCCCTTCTGTCTTTTAATCCCCCTTTAGGTACTGGAAAACTGCTCTAAGATCCCCTCAAAGCCTTCTCTTCTCCAGGCTGAACAATCCCAACTGTCTCAGGAATAGATGGAAGGGAATGTGCCAATCCCTCTTCCTATTTCCTCTCAGCTGAACTGGTGCCACTGCTGTGGAGAGAAAGTGGGGAGACCAAAGACCTTGTGCCAGTGAGTCTCTCTGAGTCCCTCAGGGAAATGCAGGCGACAGAGACAGAGACAGCAGTGTGCTGAGTCTGTGCTGATGTCTGGGGTAGCCTTGGCAGGCATAAGGGAAACTGCCTAGGGCTTAATGGTGAGGGTGTTTTCCTGGCAGGAAGGTGACTCGAGGTTCTCATTTCTGTGTTTATTTTGAACCTAGTAATAGTCTCATGTCAAATGCATGTGAATCTTAAGGAATGGGGTCTGAAATGTCAGCTTTGCCCCCAGTAATTGCTGTCCCTGTCACCCCATGATTTCTGCACAGCTTGGCCTGTCAACAGCAAGGACTGGGAAGAACCATCCTCTTCCCTTTTTCCCATTTGCCCTTCTCCTTGTATCTGCTGATGTACTAGTAGTTAAAGTCCTTTCTAGAGGCAGGGTAGAGGAGGAAAAAATGGGCATGTGAAAGCCAGCACTTGAATACTAAGTGTGTTGTTTCAGGACACTGTCCCTCACATCTTTGATTTGTAAGCCAGCATTTCTTTTATTGCAAAGGCTGTGTGATTCCTGTGTTCATGGTATGGCTTAAAGCATGGTAGGAAGGCAGTTTCTTCTGGTTGGACTGAGAATTTTGTTCTAAGATGACTTACATACTTTTTGGAACTGAAAAGTGAGGCATGTTGGTGGTGAGGAAGCTTTGGTGTACTGTGAGATCTGAACTGTCGAGCAAGTTGTATGAGGGAAGCTTAGAGATGTGTGAGGGACCTAGAAGGAATAAGAGAGCTTTCCAGTCAGGTTATGACAAGGGCTAGGTGAGGGTTTCAGACAAACAATGAGGTGGAAAGAGGTCTCAAAACCAGGAGATGAAAGGTGAGGATTTCATCTGTATTTCTTGGAAAAATCCATACACCAGTGCATGCAGACAGAAGAAACCAGCTTAAAGTTGAACACTGTGGACACTCTTGTGTGCACTCACCTTCCCAGGAGAGGCTTCTGAGTAATGAAGCTGGAAATACTTTTACAGAAATCTGTTTTATTTTTCATCACCTTCCTGTCTAAGATTGAGTAGTGTGTGAGCTAGTAAGTGTTACACTCTTGTGGTGCTGTTTATGGTAAAGGATCCTACATTTATCTGCAAACTGCATAGAAAGTGCCTTTTAACTACCACTTAAATAAAACAAAACCCCAATACATCTGAAATGTATTTTCAGTGAAGCTTTCCTGTATCTAAAAGAAATGCAGCCAGGAATTTTATATCTAGTCAATGATCTGTGTGTTTAACAATGATAAAAGCCCATAAATATATAGCTGGCTCCACATTGATTGCACTATGTGTGATATCTAGAATTTATTGGCCAGTGGCAGGGGCTGTGAAAGAGAGTTATCATGATCTCCAGTTGAATCCAACTGTTAATGTCTTTGTAGTGTCTCAGATTACATCCCTGCAGGGACTATGATCATAACAGACTGTGATGGTTACATTCTGTCAACAAGTTAGGTACATGCCCTCAAGAGAAGAAAAACTTTGCACTTTCTGTCATGAGTGGAGGAATGATTTTTCATGGACCAGTAAAGACAGCAACAGTTGCCATAGGGCTTCCAGTAATTTATGCAGAAGTTTGGACTGTCAGGTGTAAAAATGTGTAAAAGGAATTCTGGTTCAGCTCCTAAGAACACAACTCTTGAAACTTTTCTTCAATAACAAATAGAGAAGATGACAAGGTTGCAGGAGCAGCAGCAGTGCAGTAAAGTAAAATAGAGAACTTGAGTTGATCAGCTATAGTCAGATCACTTGATTGTATCAGCAAATGAATGGTATTTTGTTCCAAGATTTGCCATTAAGTAAAATAATATATCCTACTAATTCAGAAGCCTCATGCTTTGTGAAAAATATATTGGCTAGTGTACTAGCAGGGAAAAAAAACCTTCCAGCTTTGGTTTTCCCATGATTGGTGATATTTATACATTGCCTGATGGCAGTTTTTAAGTTCTTCAGAGATGATAAAGCTAGGGATGATGGAGAATCACTTTCAGTGTCTGATGAATGATAAAGCTAGAGAAGATGGAGAGTCACTTTCAGTGTCTGAAGACAAGTTACATATTTTCCACAATCTGTAGTACAGACTTAAAACTGGAATAGTCTGGTTTTGTATGACTTGGAATTTGTAACACAATGCATTCAACGAAGGGTCAGTCACAATAAAAAATTGATGAAAAAAAACCCATGAAAGTTAACTATAATCTATCTAGAAAGATCTCATGGCAAAGCAGAAAAGATGGAAATAGGTTTCCCAGTGGTATACAGCAGCTTCAATGACTTGACCTCATGATTTTGCCTCAATGGAAGAAGACTACCTTTCCTAGATTCAGCTACTTACTTTGAAATGTGTTGACTTCTCAGAAACTACAAGCATTTTCAATGATCAACAAGCTGCATATAGTGCTCTTTAGTAAGAATGATTGTTTACTCAAAGAGTTAGTACAGCATCTGCACTTGCTTCAGAAGTACTAGCAGTCTAACAGTCTATCTTCAAAGCCTACTTCTTAAAGTTCTTTTGAAACTCACAGAATTTATTAAATCTTTTCCTACCTTGTAATGAGCAGTGGGAAAAATTCCTGCTCTAAACAGAGCACAATTCACCAAGCCTGCCAAGTATTGATTTGGTTGAAGATAAGCTTCAAATTTAAGTTTTTCAATTGCACACGTTGAGGTTTGGAACAGATTTCAAAAGAAAGACTCCCTCCTTCATCCTATTATGTTCCTGCAGTCTTTACTTTCAGAGGATTCTCACCTCCCTTTCAGTGAATAAGTGTTGACAGTGTCAAAATCTTTAGAGAACTGAGCCCTGAATGTGCTTCAAGATGTATTTTTGTTCCTCAGGACCTAGATGACATTTGCAGAGCCTATGGCATAGTGAAAACAGAATGACTCCTGGTGCTCTCTCTAAGGTGAAAGAGCTTTGCAACTCATAATCATTTGTAGGCTGGACTGAGGTGACAATCCTTGAGATAACAGTAAACTGCTTGCTCAGAAGAGTTGACTGGCTTCCAAAGTTTATTCTGACTCTGAGTGCCTGCCAGAGGTCACTAAGGGCTTTTCCATCTTTGCAGTGAAAAGCAGCTTTCTTCTACACAGATATTTCTGTGTACATCCCAGACTCACAATGTGTAGGAACTGATCCATAGCTTCTCACAGCACTGCATTGCACCACAAAGGTAAAACATTCATGCTGGTCAATTTTAGCTTTGCTGGTTTTCTATTAGTGTGTAGATGGTAATTGTTCATTATGCCTTTCTTACTGAAGCTTTACATTAGATTTACTGCAGCTGACTTTGGTGAAAGGGGTTTTCTGTTTAAAAATTATATTCTTTTCAGGCCATAAAGTACCAGATTTTCCCCTCTTCCATATTTGTCAAACTCTCCATGTTTCTCTTCTATGATTTTGTTTTGGAAAAGGATTGCAACACAAATGATAAAATCCTAGGCAAGAAAAACTTGGATCACTTTGGACTCCCTTCACCAAACAGAAAACATCCTGATATCTCCTGCTTTGTACCTCTCTGATATTACAAGCTTTGCAGATGTGTTGCATGTTTATTTAATTAACACTTGATTCCCTTTGAATCTAGGGTAGAAAAGCTAGGATGTTACTGTACACCTCCTGTCTTCCTTGCTTCATCTGACTGCAGCAGCTAAAGCAGATCTTTTGTGAGGTCTTTGGAGGGTCTCAGAAATGTTGCTCTGTCTGTTTCTCTCTCTGGTTACCATCAATTAGAATAAAATCCTGGCCCCAGTGGCTATATCTGTGCTGCCAAGTAACAATTGGCTAGGGACCATTTTTTGGCTGTCAAGTCAAGTGACACAAACTACATCCAAACTCCAAGGCACCCAACCTCACGTGACTGTAGGGCAAAATTATTGTTTTGTTTGTGTTTCCTTTTGGTTTAAAGTGTTTGAAATGGTGTGGGGATTATGTAGCAGCCTCTCAGAACAGTGCTTTCAGAGCAGGAACCTGATATTACACTGCTTGCTTTTGGGGGTTGCACGAAGGCAGCTGGGGAGTTGGAAGAGACAAAGGCAAAAGGAGCAGTGGTAGGGTAGTGTTGAGCTGGGGTTTCACCCTGGATTCCACAAGGAATATTGCAAGGGAGGCTGTAGCTGGCCAGGAGTCTTGAAGGTATCTTCAAAAGACCTTTACCAGTTTTGCTGAAGCAAAATAGATGGAATTCCTACTTGTTGTAGAGAAGCAATCCAAATGTTTTAGATTCCTCCCTCTCTCTTATTCATACCCATGAGGAATCACCTGAACTATGGCCTCATGCTTTGAGTACAGACTGACAAATACACTGAAATACAATGATTTCAATTCCTAACCAATGCTAGGCTTGACTATTCAACAAGCATCATTAATAGACACAGTTGACCCTAATTCATTTGTTCCTTCTGCCTTAGGCAAGGTAGAGCCTTTCTTAGTAAGCTAATGTCTTTAGTCTCCAGCCTGAGCTCTAAGGCCATAATTCAGATGATTCTTCATGGCTATTGGTCACATTTGGTTTTAGTAGGAGACATAAACCTTAATAAGAGGTAGGGAGGAATCTAAAACATTTGGATTGTCTCTCTACAACAAGTTGGAATTCCATTTATTCGTTTTCATGAAGTTGCAAGTTTCATGTCACTGTATTTTCCCAGACTCCTGAAAGTAAATTCTAACCTACCTCACACCTAATGCAGCTCAGTTCATTTCAGAGGAGTTGCAGGGATTTTTACAGAGTTAATTTTGCTTGCTTTTCTCTCTTTGGCTGTTGAGTACTACAGAAGAATCTGATCCATAGCTGTCAGCTATAGGCTGGCCTGAAACAAAAAAGTGGAGAACAGCACAAAAGGGAATGTCAGCCTGGAATGACACTAATTAACATTCTTTTCATTGGATTTACTTGCAGTTCTTTTAAACAACAACAAAAATTTCTGTATTCAAGGTGCTGAGCCTGATCCCTGTACACTAATGAAAATCAAGAGGAATTCTATTGAGTCCAGGGCTGTTAAATCAATGGAAGAGAAATTTAAATTGGGCCCATTGTAGGCAAGATATAAGGCTACAAGCTGTCAGGCATTCCTGTAGGCCAACAGCATTCTGTGCAGTACACACTAAAGAAATGCAGAAGATTCCTGGGCCAAATTATGTAGGAGGCAAAGGCTCAGAAATTAGCATTCAAGGAATTCCTCATAGCATGAAAGCATTCAGAAACTACACTTGGGGGAGGAAATATATATATATATATATAATTAATTCAGAGTACAGTATATGACATGGAAATTCAAGAGGATTTGTTGTATTATTTGTCCAGATAAATGTGGTTTGAAATGAAATATAGTTGAGATGAAGCAAGGACTATGACTTATATCTTTTCCCCTTGCAATAACTCACTTTTCTAGGTTAGTGAAGCATCATCATCATTTGGCTAGCAGGTGGAAATTAGATTAACATCTGGAAGAAAGACAGTCTTGAAGGTGTTTCCTTCTATGTGATACTGCTAATGAGACTCCTGGACTGGGCCATTGTGCTAGGGACTGCGAGTGTGTGGGAGAAGATGCTTTCTGTCATTGATCACTGGAGATCTTCTGTTGTCTTCTAAGCTGTAGCATGGTCTATGTAGGAGTTGCTATTACAGATGCCACAAAATCACCTCCTAAGACAGCTGGCATCTGTTTGTAAATAAAGGATCAGTTTGTGCAAGAGCTGCCCTTTTTTCAGGATCACTAAAAACAATGTGCCATTTAATACAGAGTGGTGAGAAATTTCCTCCCCTTTGGAAAAAGGAAGGTAGCTTTTGTGATGTTGGAATATGTTTGAAATTGTATAAGAAGACTTTCACATCAATAAAAATCTGACCCCTTTCCTCAAACAATCAGAAGCCTAATGTGGTGCCAACAAGTGCTCAACTTTTCCAAATGTATCAAGAAATACTAGATTTACCCACTGAAATGATCTCATTAAAAACCCCACAAACAAACAAACAGCCCAACATTTTATTTACACAAGTTGCAGTAAAAATCTGCATTTTTTTTTTTAACACTGAGCTTACATTTAGAAAATTAACTCTTAAAGCATTCATAAACATTTCAGATGGCTGAGATTGGAAATACAAAGTCCTCTTGAAAT
Organism: Bucco capensis; assembly: GCA_013396975.1. NCBI lineage: Eukaryota > Metazoa > Chordata > Aves > Piciformes > Bucconidae > Bucco > Bucco capensis. Next base: position 120,262 of record VWZO01009081.1, on the reverse strand, counting down.
CAAAGATTTAACTTTTATTGCATAAATAATCTGGATTTACTTGCCAGCTCACCTGCAGTTTCAGAAATTTCCATTTTTGCCTCACAGTTCTTTTTCTTTTCTTAATTCCTCACTAAACAGAAAAAATCTATCATTTCCTCCAGCATTATTTCCTATGTCTCTGCCATTCTTCTGTGCTCAGAGGCTGGAAATGAATGCTGTTTTCTGCAGGCTCTTTTCAAATCCCAGAGTAATGCAGTCTGTCACTGAGCTCTGCAGCATTCAGTCACTGACACATGCAGAAGAGCCTTTTGTGAGGCATTTTTATTCCCTACTTTTATATGTCTCTGCTATGTTCACCTTCTCCATTAACCCACCCTGATGGTTCCATGAAATTCAATACCCAAGCTACCTTTGATTTCAAAAGAATCAGGCTCTGGCTAATGATTAACATCATGCAATATTGTGCTAAAGGTAGAGGCTGGAAATAAACTGCTTTTCAGTAGGATGTACACTGTCACTTCCATATCATCAAGGAAAGCTCATTAAGAAGAGAGCAGCTTCTCTCCTTTTGTTACTACTGCAGTATTTGCTGCCTGTAGTGCCCTGTCTACCAGCTGGAAAAATGCTGAAAAATGAGATCTGATGACATTGTGAAGTGAAATGCAGCTTTTTCAGCCACACGAGTGTTATTAATATCAATGAGGGCTGCAGAGCTGAACACCCCTTATACCAAGCTATAATGTATGCCTCAGGATCTAGTTCTGTGTTCATTTTGCTAGAGCTATTACAATTAAAAAAGGAATCCCAGCAGCTACTTTTGGATCAGGCTGTGCAAAAACTGAAGCATCAGAGACCTGCCACATCTACAGGAGACTGACAATAAAGGCACAAGGCTGTTATGCCTAACCCAGACATAGCTCCTTGGGATGTCTTGGCAACACTTGCAAATCTCTGTACAGCCCAGATTTTAGATCTAAACACATGCTTCTGTTGGCAGGATGGTTTGAGATTCGTGAGGCTACCTAGTGTAAGGCATCAGGATAGCAAAAGATGTCTCACTGTTGTCAGTTATCAAAATAGAGTGTGGAAAGTGGTGGCAGACACTGTTCAGAAACAGAAAGTAATAGGGCTACAAGATCTTCATCAACGATTTGGAGCAGGGGATGGAGTGCACCTTTAGCAAGTTTGCAGATGACACCAAGCTGGGTGGCAGTGTGGATCTGCTTGAGGGCAGGGAGGCTTTCCAGAGGGATCTGGAGAGGCTGGATCACTGGGCCAAGGCCAATGCCATGAAGTTCACTAAGGCCAAATGCCAGGTGCTGCCCCTTGGCCATAGCAACCCCCAGCAGTGCTCTAGGCTTGGGGAGCAGTGGCTGCAGAGCTGCCAGGCACACAGGGACCTAGGNGTTTAAGAGACAGGTAGATGTTGCATTGGGGAGCATCATTGAGCAGGTTGCTAGGGCTAGGACAAAGGCTGCACTCATGATCTTCAAGGTCTCTTCCAGCTGCAACTGTTCTACGATTCTATAAGAGGAAATGCAGAAAATAGTTGGAGATAAAACACTTCAGTGTGCTTAGGGAACTACCTAAGTCTTGCAGACTTTCATTTAATTAATCTATCTTGAAAGAGAAGCTGTCATTCAGCCTTGAAAGCACTTTTCTGATTCAAGGTCTTCATATTCACTAATTATTTTTTAGCAAACCATGTCTTAGATTGGCTAGTAAGTGCAATGTCTCTTTGTTTTGAGTGAGCTTATGTTTCAAGACATCCTCAGCAATCCAGAAAATAAATGAAGTTGCCTCTATTTGTAAGTATTAAGGATCTAAGAAGCCTGGTCTAATTCCTTTTCCTGTTGGAAATGTTCTTCCAACATCTCCACCACTACTTACAATAATGCTTAATGACACCACCATAGCAACAAAATAAATACTTGTTATTTATTCCTAACTTCAGAATTTTTCCTTAACATGACACAAAACTTTCTTCTGTTGAAAAATACTTTGCTTTGTAGTGTGGTTTTACAAGGGGATGTAATTTGTGGGAATACTATTAAAATATTAGGAGGTAAGCTTTATCAAAGTCTTGACTTCTTAAGCCTTTGTCTGTCTCAGTAAAATAAGAGCATTACTGGGTTTTAAATTAAACCTTAAGGGTTTAAGTTGATCTAATCCTTGCCATCTAGAGAAAGTCAATCAATAGTTTTGTTTTTGGAAGCGTGAATCATGAATCCATACTTTTTGCCCTGGATGAAGTCAAATGGACAAAATCCAGAAGAAGAAATAAAACACCAGGCCTGTGGGCTAGAAAGAGGTTTGATAGAGTCACAGAAATCAGAAAGAAAACTCTGTTTATAGTTCACAGTGTGTTAAGAAATTGCTTAAAATGACATTAGTGTGGTAGTGGTGATTACACCTCCAAGAGATTTCTGCTTCTGTGGAATTTCTGTGCTGAAATCTAAAGCCAGGGAAACATGTAATGATTAATATAGCTTTCTTGCTGCTGGCCACATTATTATTGTGTTATCCTCCAAAAAGGAGGGGATTATTGCACTGTGGAATAGCTTCTAGCCAGTTGCTTAATGTGACTTAGCAGAAGATTATAGTCACCTAGGGCCAGGCTCCCTCCTTGCATCTAACAAGGAATGAGATGAGCAGCTGGTGTTGCTGGCTTAGGACAAGTTACTCTGAAGATGATGTTCAAGCTTTGGAGACAGGGTAGAGGTAGGTGGTCTAATGCCTTTCCAAGATCAAATCCTAAGAAATGGGTTCTGAGAGGTTGGGAAAGAAAAAGAACCCCAAATTGCTCAGATGCAGATGCTTTTACAGAGCAAACCCCCAAATCTTGTACTTGGGAAGAACAGGAAATACTTTTCTATCTCTACATGCAGCTGAACTGCAATAGTCTGGTTTGGAAGTGGTAAATGCATTTCTTTTTTTCCATGCCATGAAATAAATGATATAGCTGCAGCTTCTGCAAGGTATTCCAGTGTTGGAGCAATCCACAATGAGAACTCTCATTCAAGCCTTTGTTTCAAGGAGGCTAGGGGAAAAAGAAAGGTTAGGCAAGGAGAACAGACTATCAGATGAAATTTTAATCTTGTTTTAGCCATAATGAGGAACTAACTGTGCCATGCTAATCCTGAGATCAAAGAGCAACAGAGAAATTCCTAACCTCCTCAATGTTGTTATGTTTATCTAGAACTTTTGGGGCAGCTTGTTAAAAATAACCAACAGTATCAATTAAGTCCACCTTTACCTCAGTTTACTGAAGAAACCCTGTTATTTTCTTTATTTCCTCTTTAAAAGGATTCCTTTCTGTAATTGCTTCAGATGCCATTCCTTTTTTAATCTTTAAATTGGTTCATCTAATAGGCATGAGGTTAGGGGACTTGATGCTTCCAGCTGAAGGAACTTCTTCAGGGAAGAAATAATGGATGAATTCCACATCCACTCTTGATGGAGATCTTCCTGCAAAGTCATTTTCTCATGTTCTGTTTTTCACTTCAAAATTTATTCCCTTCAAATGTGAATAAGCCATCCTAGTTTTATGAGCTGCAACTCTTCTCTTTCTCTGCATTCTCCTTGAAAATATACATGTTTGGTTTAAGAGAAACTATGCTTATAGTTTTTAAGGCCTTCAGTGGCAATAAATAGATTTCTAATTAGAAGCCTGGAAAAACCCCATAAAAAGCAAGTAAAATACTTTTATTGTTAAATTTATCTTCTAAGTGGGGAAAAAAAAAATCCTTAAACTTATTACTGTATGTTAGAATTCAACCAGAAAATTTCACCCAAGCATGTAACTTATTGTCATGCATTTCATGCAAATTTTGTGTCATAAAACAGGACAGGTGAATCCTTAGAGAGGAGAAGTAATCCTCCAGAAAGAGAGTGTGACACAGAAAAAAACTAGGAAGGAAAACCAACTTTGTTACAATCACTGCCTGTTTTATATATTACCTCCTTCCATCAAGTTAAGTAACTAGTCAAAGTGGAAAAGAGTTAGAGAAACCTCCTTTTTTGCAGGCTGCTGAGGGAAGGGAGAGAGGGCTCAGAAGTACTAGAAGCCTAGTAAAGGACTGTGCAAAAATGAACTGTACAACAAAGGAGCTTTCCTAAGCTCCCTCTTTTGCATTTTTGCAAATGATGCCTTTGTAAGTAGTCTGTCTGCCATTAAAATATGCATTGATAGAAGAAATTTCTTTTCTTGGTTAGCCCCAAATTACCTGGCTGACCTCATCAAGGGATAATGAAATCAACTTTCTATCTACTTGTAGGTAGAAAGACTTTGGTATTTGCATAATTCTTTTTAAAAATGAAGAGTTATATCCATTTTTTTCTTGGTTTCAGCTGTAGATAAAGATGTTGAAGGCATAACATTTACAGTGCCCTTTTGTAGTATTACATTAGCTGTAAAGGTCAATGGAAATTATCACATCATCACTGTCCTCTTTGCCATTAGCAGCAGCATCATTTTTGTCATTATCCAGTTGTTTCTAGACAAATTATCTGAGTTAAAATCCCATCATGACAGGCAGTGTGTAGGCTTACCATATCACAAAAATCTCTGTTTCTTCAATGTATATGACATCACATTATGATTTCACAGCTTAAAGGATGGCATAAAAACCAGACAAAAACTGTTTGAAAAGAGTTTCTCCCACAAAAATCAATTTCCTTTGTCATTCAGGCCCCTGCCAAGATCCTCAGTCTAGCACAGACATATCAATTCTTATATTAAAGAAATATAAGCTTACTCTCAAGAGAAATTCTCAGGCCATTGAAGCTAAGCATGCCAAAACATGTTGAGAATGGATAAAACAGAGAAAAGGGAAGGATTCATTCAGTGAGCTAGTTTTTGTAGAGAACAAATACTTGGACAGTTCATACTGATAATATATTAATACATTTTGATAATATAATATATATAATAATATAGATAATATAGAGAATATATATTTAATATATATAATATATAGTATATATAATATGTATTTAACATATATAATATACATTATATATTATATATATATAAAATGTAGTTTAACCATCTATCTTTCATTTGGACCAGAGTCTGCATGCAATTTATTTATTGTTCTGTTAGAATGTGATACCACACTTCTACTAACTTTATATAGCAACAGACACCAAGATTGACAGGCAGGGATTTATCAGGTGTATAAAGGATCCTACTAAAAGAATTGCTTACTTTGGCAGAGAAATCAGACAAAATCTTTCCAGTCTAATTCCTTTTTTTTCTGTGATCCACCCTCATGGTTATGTGAAGTCTGTGAATTTTAGGAAATCTTCTGCATTTGTCCTGAAGCAAGTTCATTTTTAATTTTTAGTTAGAACAGAGTTGAAATAACCTTAATTCACTGAGTTAGTTATACACAATCCTAGCCCTTCTAGGTTTCTTTGTTGGGAAGGCACTAGTGGGAAGACTGCAGGAAAACCAGCAGTAGCAGCAAAAGGAGTGTTTAAACTCTGAGGGAAAGGATAAGGAGGGAAGGTTATCTACTGGCTGGAAAAACATTTCTGTCATCACTTGTAGCTAAAGGACTTTTTCCAGGAGTGGCTAAAAGACTGTGAGAGACAGTGAGAGTTACTGGGCAGTCACTGCATCCTCTGAGGAGACTGATGACACGGAGGAGTAGGATTTGCTCGACTAAAAGTAGCCAAGTCCTGAGGCCTTTGGTTGGCAGCTCAGCTCTGCAAGTGCCCTTTGCCAGCCTAAATACTCTTCTGTAAAGGACAGTGTTTCCTTTGTGTATTTTAGCTGAAGGTGTGCCAATTTCCTTGCAGTGTCATGTTTTCCTATTCTTATTATATTAGGAATGCACAGTTCCATGGCAGCAAACATCACACAGTGAATGAGGAGAGCTGGCAGGCCTTTCAATTTACAGTGGCTATACATAACTATGATAAAAAGCTCTTCAGCCAAAGGAATAGCGCTGCAAAATTGGACCAAGAGAGAAAAGGAGGATAGGAGAGTACAACAGAAAAAGGGAATTTTGGGATAAATATGTTTAAAAATTAAATTTAACTGCATTCTCAATAAAAATGACAGATGGTCAAGTCTAGCCAGGAGGGATCATAGAAAGATACAAGAGTATGAGCTGCACTGGCAGCTTGGAGTTTTTTGAGTTCAAAGCCTGTGTGCACTCAGCAGTGCAGAAACTCTCCTTATGCCTTCAAGGATGAGGATGAAATGATGCCTGAATAAACCCTGGAAACAGATGTGTGAACCACAGTGCCCAGCAAGGTCTAACTGCCAGCAAAGGCATATTTACATCCCTATTGAAAGCTCTCAGGACCCTTGTTGATAGCAAGTATACAAAACCAGAGGTAAACTTGAACAATCTCCAAGCATCTCATTTTGGGGAGCCCTGTGAGCTCCTTGGACACCTCTATGCAATGGAACAGAACAGACCTGGCTTCTCCCTACCCAGCCACTGTATATACTTGGTGTAGCACTTAAAAGTGAGATGGCTAATGGTGCAAAGCCTGGTAGAATTCAAGCAGCATCTGGATAATGCTCATAGCATACTTTTTTTTTCCTTTTTTGGGGGGAAGGGGAGGTTTTCCTGTGCACAGACTCAATGATCCTCGTGGATTCCTTCCAACTCAGCACATTCTCTGATCCTCTAGCACAAAGCATTACAGATGAAACATTACAAAGGAAAAGCCTTGCAAACAGTCATCCTACTTTCTGGGTTAATCAGATATTGGTTTTCAGAGTTCCAGTTTTTGGCTTTGTGTACATGCTTTGAGCAGAGATGTTTCTTTCACCCTTTGCCTTCTTGGTTGGCACCAGAGGAAGCTGCTGTAAACAAATTTTCTCTGGGGAGTGAGAGTCTTTCTGGACTTGTTTAGTATTCCTGTGGCTTTGCATCAGGGAAGCAGGAACTCACATGTGCATAATGTTTACAATACTGATCCAGAAGTCTTTCTGAGTATTGTGTGTCCACAGTGCTTGCCACATCTCCCAGCACAATAAGCTTTGAAGTTCACATGTTTCCAAGAGCTCGCATCTGTCACATTTCATGCTGAGCCTTTTTTCCTCATCTCTTGCATGACCAAAGGAAAGACTTTCAATCACTTGCTACACATTTGGGGCTGACAGCTAAACCCTAGCATCACAGCTGTGATATCTGCATGCACCAGAGGGCAAAATCTTTGAACATTCAATTTTATTTCCTGACCATTTAGGAGCATTAAGAACTCTCACGGGGAAAGAAATTGTTGTAGGCTAAAAGCAACATAGAAGGGCAAATGCATAAATCATTTCTTAATTAAATCAAACCAAACGTTTCCCTACTACATGCCATGGGGAACACACTTTCCAATTTAGATGAGCTTTTAAAACATACAGTGGCATGTTTAATTCAAAGCAAGGCTGTATATTGCATTTTTCATCATGCTTACTTGTACAAAAGGAGTGCAAAAAAAAAACAGAGGTGAACCTTGCTTATATTTGGGGGGGGGGAGGAATGAAGCCACACAGGCTTGCTGCTAAAACACATAACAAGTGCATTTTATGTCAGTAGGATTGCATTGCTGGATAAAAGGAAGGAGGCAAGGAAAGTGGGGAGCATGTGGGGGTAGGTCAAGCAAAAGTATAGAAGGTGAACAAGTTCATCAGACTTCCAGACTCAAACAACAGGGAGATAATGTTNTTATATATTGATATACAATATATATAATATAGGTATAAATAATTATGATTAATATAATTAATTATATATAGAAAGTAGATCTATTTTCTGATATACCTGTGGAGCTGAAAGTGCTTTTTGACATCTCTGACTAGTTAGCTTTCCTGATGACACTTTTAATGTAAAGAATGGTGCAATGACAACATTTTGTATGTTGTAATTATTGTGTAAGAGTATTATTATGTACAAGAATATTTCATAACTCTTATTTTTAAGATCTATTAATCCAATAGTTTCTTTATATTATTATTATTACTATTATACTTGGTTCACGAAGCCTNTTAATTCAAAGCAAGGCTGTATATTGCATTTTTCATCATGCTTACTTGTACAAAAGGAGTGCAAAAAAAAAAAGAGGTGAACCTTGCTTATATTTGGGGGGGGGGAGGAATGAAGCCACACAGGCTTGCTGCTAAAACACATAACAAGTGCATTTTATGTCAGTAGGATTGCATTGCTGGATAAAAGGAAGGAGGCAAGGAAAGTGGGGAGCATGTGGGGGTAGGTCAAGCAAAAGTATAGAAGGTGAACAAGTTCATCAGACTTCCAGACTCAAACAACAGGGAGATAATGTTGTTACTACAACACCTAGCACTGAAGAAAGTCTCGTGCATAGAAGAGGTCTTTTACTTACACGCCACTATCATTATATATAAGTTATAATACATATATTATATATTATAATATATTATATAATATATATGTTATAATATATATTACAATTATATTATTATATNGCTTGCTGCTAAAACACATAACAAGTGCATTTTATGTCAGTAGGATTGCATTGCTGGATAAAAGGAAGGAGGCAAGGAAAGTGGGGAGCATGTGGGGGTAGGTCAAGCAAAAGTATAGAAGGTGAACAAGTTCATCAAACTTCCAGACTCAAACAACAGGGAGATAATGTTGTTACTACAACACCTAGCACTGAAGAAAGTTTAGTGCATAGAAGAGGTCTTTTACTTGCACGCCACTATCATTATATATGTTATAATACATATATTATATATAATAATATATTATAATATATTATATATTACAATTATATGATTATATAATATCTATANGTTCACGAAGCCTAGCCATGATGATGATTATAGCATTAACATGCCATGTGGAATCTTCACCAAAAAGTCTACTTTCTTGCAGTTGTTAACAGCTTGTTCTTTGTCAACAGCTTTGAACACTGATTTCTAATTAGCTAAGAACCTTCAGAAAGTCATCAACAATGAGATTACTGTTCTGTTACTCATTTATGTAAGGCTGTCACATGAAAGGAAACTAATTTGTGACTCTGGTACTGCTTTTTGCCATTTGTATAAAATGCACAAGAAAATGGTTCCTATAAGCTGTGAGCTCTCCTGAACTCCAGCATCTCTTTGTTCTGAAGGCAAATGACATGAAAAAGATCTCTTCTGTGCCTTCTTTCTTGGTCTTTTCAGTGATAATCATACTACCTGCTTAGAAGCAGGCATAAAGCATCCTGAATGGTTTGATCTGCTTCTATCAGTTATCAGTGAGTGATCTACTGAAAGCATTTGAGACTACTATTTAAAAAATACATTTTAAAAATTTCTGAGGACAAAATATGCCTCTTAAATTGATCTAAAAATTGTAAGCAAGCCATGTCTCTTTTTATCCTTTGTCAGCTAACTCAAGAGAAGACAAACTGGACCTTTCAGTAGACAGGTATCTTGACCTACACAATCATAATTAGATCTTTTTGCTTATTGCTCTCTCTTGCACAACCTTAGGCAAGGGAGGTGAAGAAGAGGCAGAAGAGAAAATGCAAAATCTTTTCTAAACTTAAAAACACTAAGTAACTTTACTTATGTCAGTAGCAATGTAGTTGCTTAGACTGCCACAGTAATCATTTAAGTGTCTGTAAATCTAACTACAGGTAAAGGTTAACATTGGATTCTGAATGCAGTATTTTCTTATTTGAGGAACTCCAAAGTAACTTGAAGTGCAGTAAGTCCCATAGCAGGCCCTGCTGAATTATTTCAAGTGTAAATATAGAAGGAAGTCTTGGTTATTTCAGAAAATTTCAGCCACTATTTATTTGACCTCTTGGATAATTTGAAGCCTTAGGGATGAAGAAAATATGTGGACTGCAATGTGATTATAGATCTGCTGAGACTTTAACCTGGCTCATTGTATTCTACTCAGACTCTGCTTCTTTTTAAGACAGAAAGTGCTTTGAAAAAGATTCCTTATCACTGAAACTCTCTGAGACACAACTCAAGTGCACAAGGGAAACTTGTTGGGCATGTCTCCTCCACTAAGTGGCTAGGATCTTGTGCTTTATTTACAGCTCTCCCTTTTTACATCAAGTACAAAACACAGCTCATCTAGGATTCTTCCTTTAGGCAGAAGCTGATATATAAATTTATATTTAGTATAAAAGTAACTCCTCATAGTTATCAGTCCTACTCAGTTCCAGTACTGCTTTGCTGTGAAATCCCATCTAGATTGAGGGTTTTTTGTCTGTGCTTCTTAAGGCATGAATTGATTCTGAGTCGCAGTCTTTGCTCTCTAGTCTCTGCAGCTTCACAGATTTTCCTGTGTGTGTCAATGCTCAGCTGTGAGGTACATACTCCTTGCAGGGAGATGCACACTGCAGTGGGTAGGAGGATTTTTGAAGTGATTTTTCTGCTGGTGTGTGGAACCTGATCTTTCATGACTCCTTAATGAAACCATGAAGAACATTTGCATCTCTTTTTCTCCATTTTGCTGGTACATACAATTATATCCATCTAGAAGCTTCCTCATCATTGCTTTAAGAACTATGCTATTTTCTGTTATTTTTATCACAAAGTTTTGAGTTCAAAGACAAGTTTCTTGCATGTCAAAAAATGGTGTTTTGATGGATTGAAACATTTTGCAAGGGCCTTTATTTCCTTCAAGACTCAGGGGAGATGCTGCCACAGATGTTGCTTCCTAGGCCTTTTGTTGTTTTGTTTTCAGTTTGCCTGCTCTTTCTCTTGCCAGCCTAGCTCTCTGCCTGCCAGGGACATAGGACAACTGTATCCAATCTTCCTGGCTTACCATGGCCATATCTCTGGAGTCATTATTTCTCCTCTCTTGTCAATATAGAAGAGATCATCAGCAAACCTTATGCAGAAGTCAGAAAACTCATTTAGAACAAGTTGGTGAAGCCAAGACCAAAAGACAGTTAAAGAATTTATAGAAGTTAAATGTACATTCTCCTGCAAAATTGAATGTATTGGATGTGAAGAGTGAACAAGCTTTATAAAAATCAGGGATATAATAATTCCGTATCATAAAACAGAGATAATGAATTTATTGCCCTTCTTTAAGAAAGTAGACATAAGAAAATTGCTAATCAATAGCTCCTGAATCTACCCAGGGTGGGATATTCTACCATCTAGTAAAAGAATCAATGTTCCAGAGCTGAGACCAGTGTAAATTAGCAGAGCTGAATTGACCTAATTCAAACCACATTGATTTACACTAGATAAGAATCAGTCCTGCAGTTGGTAGAAACTCTGTAATATCTACAGCTGAGTGAATACATGAAATAAGAAATGAAGCTATGAACACATCTCAGTGCTTTGGCCCTTGCCATATTTGTGTGAATGTCAAAGTGTTAGCCAGGAGCTTTGCATCAGGAATGGTTTTTTCATTAATTTACAGGCAGATGTCCAGTAGAAGACCTGCTTGTTTAATCCAATGTTTGTATAAGTGGGAACAAGAGAAAAATCTATCTCATGAGGTAATGTTCTTTCACTTGTTCTTAATAGTTAAATGATTTCCTCATTCCTCTGAGCTACAGGGATATGTCACTGATAAAGACAGGAGACAAGGCTGCAGCAGCATGGTGTTTCCTGCATTGCTGCAGTGCTTGTAGCAATCATAGATGTACAGAGCAGGATTGCATTGTATTAACATTGAAGTGTAGTAGAGGAAGGGTCAAAATTCCATTATTCCATTGTTGGCATTCAAGTAGGTAACCTCAAACATTTAGTTTTGTTTACAATGCACTCAGATGTTTCTTCTGAAATAAAAGGAAATTTTTCACTTTTTTCAAGCTTGAACACTTCTCAAATGAAATTACAGTTAATTGAAGCTGTAATTGCTTTAGATGAACATCATTACCATGCTTCCAGAGGAGTTTTGAGGGTTTTGTTTTAATTGGGTTTTGAAAGATAACCTACAACATTTTCATTTTAAAGAAGTTCAAGACAGCAGATTTAATTTGGAATGGAATTTAAAAGGACTGTAAAATTTTACACACCTTATTAAAACACTGAACTCCTGAATAAAGGAAGGAGAGTTAGGAGGGTTACCAACACTATGAATGCTATACAAGTAGGTTAGAATTAAATATATCCATAACATGGTGCCTTGGCACTTCTTTTTGTCAGTAAGAAAGCTTTTTTCCCCACCCTGTACTTGGGATTTAAGATGTTGATGACGATACTGTGTCATCTACAGATGTAATTAAGAATTTAAAATGGAGATATTCCACAGACCTTCTTCAGACCCCACATGCTGAAAGGTCAAAAGAAAATAGAGTACACATACATGTGTCTTAAGTTTGTACTTCTCAAGTGGCTGCCAAGGAAATCAGTGGAGTTGTGAAAGCAAAGCAACAATGTGCTCCTGGGATGTCACCAAAATATAGAGTTACAGTCATGCTAGCAAAATCTGTTCCTCGAGCTGTATATAGTGGAACATCTACACATCAGATGTCAGGAGGAATTTCTTCACTGAAAAGGTTGTTAAATCTTGGCCCAGGGAGGCAGTGGAGTCACTGTCCCTGGAGGTGTTTAAGAAACATATAGATGTGGTACTTGGTTTCGGAACTTGGTTTAGTGTCATGGTAGTGCTAGGTATGATCTTAGATGTCTCTTCCAATCTTCATGATTCTGTGATCTGTTTATGTATCACTGTGCCTGCTGTTTTGGGTCTTTTCCAAGGTTCAACAGTAGTCTACACTAAACAAAACTCAGCTCTGTGAAGTGAGAAGGGATGACTGCTTGATTCAATTGTGTCTTCTACAAGAACATCTGTCCCAGAGACCCAGCAGGGACAGCAATGTGTCATCTTGCTATCTGCTAATCCAGCTGCTGGGGGAAATGATGCTGCTGTGGTCAGTGCACATGGGGCTGGTTACCCAGAGGGTTTCCTCTGGAGTTTTCATTCAGGGTCAGTCTGGAGTCTACATAAACCTAGCTCCTTCATGAGCAGATGGATGGTGTGAGCTACAAGCTGGCAGTGCAAATGTTTATTTTGAGTAAATGTCTGAGTGACTTGGTGGGTCCTGGAGTCACAGAATATCAGGGGTTGGCAGGGCCCTAGAAAGCTCATCTAGTGCAACCCCCCTGCCAGAGCAGGAGCACCTAGACCAGCTCACACAGCAATGTGTCCAGGCAGCTCTGCAATGGCTCCAGACAAGGAGACTCCACAGCCTCCTGGGCAGCCTGGGCCAGTGCTCTGGCACCTGCACTGTGAAAAAGTTTTTCCTCATGTTAATACTAAACCTCCTGTGGTCCAACTTGCTCCCATTCCCTCTTGTCCTACCATTGGATGCCGTTGAGCAGAGCCTGGCTCTCTCCTCCTGACACTCACCCTTAACATATTTATAAATATTGCTGAGGTCTCCTCTCAGTCTCCTCTTGTCCAGGCTGAAGAGACCCAGCTCTCTCAGCCTGTCCTCCTAGGGCACATGCTCCACTCCTTTCAGGATCTTGGTGAATCATTAAGGTTGGAAGAAACCTCTAAGCTCATCAAGTCCAACCATCTACCTATCATCACCATGCCATTAAGCCATGTCCCGAAGGAGAACATCTACATGATCACAGTGTCAGGATATCACTGCTAGTTCTCTCTCCATCTCTCTGTTTGGCTGAGTCTGGCCACCCCCTCTCCTCCCTTCCCCACACATGGCATTTAAGTGCTACCAGCCAAAATGGATCATTTTTTGTGTTGGCATACAATGTGCCAGCAGCCTGATTCAAACAATCAACCAAGCATAGTGTCTGAAGCATACTGCTGTCAACATTTCTTTGGTAATTAGATCAAAATGCATCTGCTCATATAATTCCTTATACTTGTGTTGAGGTAGAAAGAAAAAAGCAGTCTTGAAATTTTGTCTCCTTTTGGTACAAGCTCAAAATCTGAAATGCATAGAGCTGTTTATTTAAAAAAGAAAACAAAATACAAATTAAAGGGGAAATAATAACCTTACCAATATTCTTCCTATGTCCTTAAAATAATCCAAAGATCCCTGTGTCCTCCTATGCTAAAAGAGGTAAATACACATCACCACAAGCAAAATAGCAAATGCATACCTTGTCTAAGCTTGTCACAAGTGGCAGGAATCCTTACCTCTGGAAACTTTCCTGTAAGAGATGCAAACCATGTCTAAGAGGCATTTTGATTTTTCTGGTATCAACTGTAACAATTCTATGAATGAAAGGTATGTTAAGGAAAGTATAGTTTCCAGTGTTAAAGCATCTACATTTCTGAAATAGAAATGTAAACAAATTATGCTCTCTGTCAACTTTGCTGGCAGAAATTCTAAATATTGACCTGAACTTAAGCACCAGAGCTATTTTTAGCAGAAACTGATACAGAAACTGGACAAAATACAGTTGTAAAGAAATGTAAAGGTCTAAATAAGGTGATATTTGATAATACTTATGGGAAGACAACAATGAAAGGTTAATAAGCTCCAGAACAAATCTCTGCCTTAGGAACATCAGAAGGATTTTCTGGTTAAAATAGTGCAGCACAGACTTTTCTGAAGATAAGAACTGGCTTTATAGTTACAAACTTTTAGACACAGCTGCTCTCAGCAGATGTTATCCTGAATGGAGCTAAAGAGGAGTAGCCTTTTACTAGATTCTCTCCTTTGTGTAATATCTTTATCACAGATCAGTTTATTGTAGGGCAGTGTTTTAGTTAAAGGGATCTGTGAACTGCTTGCAATGGATTCTGGAGATGTGATTGAGCAAACTAGGTCTAAATATAAGGAATAGTCGTCATGAAGTCAACCTCCATGGAAAATGTCTAACGAGTCACAAACTAAAGAACTGAAAACCCCCTCTCTCCAGGAAAATCCTTTGCCTTTTATACTCTAGGTTATGCCTTTCCTTGCCATGACAAAACTTCAGGAAGGAAACACAACACAAATCTATATATGAGAATCCTTCTAGAGACCTTTTTAAAGAACCATTCCCTCTAAAGCAATAGTGAGGTGAGGGAAGAAAGGTGTATCACAACTCTTCATGGATAGCTGCACAGACTGAAGACTTTGACCTCTTTTTTGTGCTGTCTGATGTCCCACTTCCCCATTGTCTCTGATCTGATTCTTTCTCCTCACTGTCTTTCTGTCAGAGTGAATGGGACTGGAATCACAGAATCATTAAGGATGGAAGAACTCTTTAAGATCATCAAGTCCAACCATCTACCTATTGCTACCTTGCCACTAAACCATGTCCCTAAGTACCACATCTATACATTTCTTAAACACCTCCAGGGACAGTGATTCCCTGGAAGATTCACGAGAGACTGTGCTCCTTTTCTTGTGAATAACCTTCAGGGCTGCTCTGCAGGTCATGAGGGTTCCTGCTGCATAGATTGGCTACTTGTGATGGGATTTCTTCTAGTTTAAATAATTGGCTTGTTTTACTGCTTTGGGGTAATATCACCCAATTTGCTCTCATTTTCTTCACCACAGAGGTGATCAGAGAGAATAAACATCTAAACCCTTTTGTTTGCCAGCTTTCAGAACTGTAATTTGTTGCTCTGCAAGCTACAGAAAATGGAAACTGTAATACCAAAGAGGTTACTATTTGACTCAAATAAGCATTTTACTTAGCTTTAATGAGCTAGTTACTGTGTATTAATCAAATCTAAATAGATTTTTTACTTGCCATCTGGTTAGCTTGTTTTAAATGGCAAAAGCAATAAGTGCTTAATTACATGCCTATTAATATATTTTAATTTCTGAAACTTCCAAGCTTTTTAATGGGCATTTCTCAAGGTATAGTGAAAGAATAGAGATTTTATCATCTAAGAGTAATTACTTACATTAACAGCTTTGCTACAGAGTGTTGCTGTAACCTGTCTTTGGAACTGTGGCATGCACACCAGAACCAAATGTCAGCACTTTGCTTGTGTTTTGGCAGCCTTAGAATGAAAAATGGAGATCTAGCAAATATCTCCCAAAGCAGATTTCATATTTCTTCCTCCTGGTGCTTCTGCTCAATAATTTCAACCATTTCAAGCATTTCAACCATTGCCAGCTCCTAGCATTCCTACTACAAGTCACCTATTTACTATCACTGCTGTCACCTCTCTCTAGACATGGGACATCTATGTCTCCTAGGATGCAGGAAAAAAAAACAGGGCCCCACAATAAAAAGAAAGCTTTTTTCTTTTTAAGTTAGGTGATACATGGTGCAACTGGTAAGAAAATAAGTGCAATTATCAGACTATCTAGAGGAATATTCTCAGCTTCATGCTTAGCACTCTATGAAGTCTAGGGAAAAGGATTCTGTATGGCTAGGCTTCGTGAAGGAAGCTCCAGGGAGGGCTCCATCCATGCTCCTTATCAGTGCCTTTTCTAAGCACACTGATAAAAAGAGGATAGCAGATAGCACCCTCGAGCCTGTGCTATGGATTTGTTAGGTGAGACACAGCATGCACAGAGCTGGACCCACCCTTGAGTCCTAAGGTTCATCTGCCAGGGCCTAGCAAGCTTGGACTCTAGCACCAGTTTCTTAATGCCCAATTTGAACAATTAGGAGTTTATATCAAAGTCATAAGCTACAGCTTCAATGTCATCCTAAGGAAATAACAGAGCTGAAAACTGTGTATTAACCAAAGTGCCAGCAAAGATTATTAGATTTTGTGCTAGCAAAGGTGCTACCACACAGGAATAAACTTTCTAATGAAAAATATGTAATGTAAACCATGAAACTAATTTCTGTGTTTCATCTTCTTTGCCCAATTCCTTCTCATTTTTCCCCCTGGAGCATTATTTCTTATCTGCTCACTTTTCAGCCTCATGATTCCTATTTCCAGAATGCTAAAGGCAGCAGAACTATTGCAGATAGAGCAAAGTAGCAAACCATCTTTCAGATAACCTGATCCTATCCAGGCATCCTAAAATTCATTCTCTGCCTGACCCTTCACTCTTCTTCCTTTTAAGAGGGGAACAGAAAGCCCCAGAGCTCTCACTTCAATTGTGCCAGTTCCCTCTACTCTGCCCATTAGTTTCAGGAGGTTGCTCTGAATTTCCACCAATGATTCAGACTTGCTGCCTTTTCTTTAACCTCAGTTATGCAGCTGTCACACTGTAATTGTGAAGACTTCAAGCTGAAGAGAAGACAGGGAAGCACCTGCAAAGGTGTTTCTGAACAGGGCAAGGAAAAAGTGTGAGTTTTGTTCAAATTAAACTAACCCAGAGAAGACAAGAGAGCATGCAAGTGCTAGGAGAGAGCTTGAGCTATTTATAAGTCAAATAAATTAGCCACCAGCTGGATTTCCTATTTGAGGACCCAATCTGCTGATAAATCTGGGGGTTGATTAGATGGGCAGAGTCAAGAAAGGACCTCAGGAAGTATTCCCAGGAGAACTTGCTGAGGGGCCAAGCCTCTGAGGACTGGTACCAAACAAAGTGGTCCTTCTGTTGTTTCTATTTAAGATCACACTAGTGTTTGTCCTGATTCATCAGTTTCCAAAGGCTAAGATTGCTTTTTGTGCCTTCTTCTAGGACCTGTGATTTGCTCAGCTCAATGTGACTGCAGCTGGGAATTGAGATTGATGTTTTCAGGTCACAGCAGCCCAGAAAGAAGTTCTTTTTTAAGTTATTATGATTGCAGATTTCTTATTGTTTTTTTATTTAATTCAGATGCTACTAGCTCCTATTAAACTGCAGCTCAGAAGCTTCTATTTCCCTGCAGAAACTATTGCCTGTGGAGAGTATGTAGAGCTCAGATTAGCAACTAGCAGCCTTTGCTTCCTGTGCACCACCTTAAGAGAAGGCAATGCTAGTATTCCTCCTATTTTCCTAGGAGATTATTTTCCCTGCAGCACAAAAGGAGCTGTGCTGGAGATGGGAAGTGTAATTTGTAGCCTGCTGAGCCATCTTCACTCAATCTTGCCCTAGATAGGGAGTTGTAACTGCAAGTTCACAATGTTTTGAAATGGAAAGTTAGGTAAGAGAAGTGACTAGTTCTTAGAAGACCTCAACAGAAATGTGCTCTATATGCTTTTGTGGAGGGAAATGTGCCAGAGCTAGAAATAGCATAAGAGAGAGAATAAGCTTGAACAAACAAAACAATTGTTGCAATCAAGCCTCTAGATCACTTTACAAACCCTTCAGTGGCAGCCCTGGAAATTAAGAAATGCTGGGTTGTTAGCCAGCAGACCTTGAAGAAGGGAACTGAAGTGATTGTATGATCCCCAGAACACTGATGGTTGAGGGTGCTGGTGGCTGAGAAGCAGGCCATGAGCAAACAGTGCACGCTGGCAGCCCAGAAGCACAATGGCATCCTGGGCTGCAGCAAGAGAAGCGTGGCCAGCAGAGCCAGAGAGGTGATTCTGCCACTGCACTCTGCTCTGCTCACACCTCCTCTGCAATACTGGGTCCAGCTCTGGAGCCCTCAACACAGAAAGGACATGGAGCTGATGGAGCAGGTGCAGAGGAGGCCACGAGAATGCTCAGGGGCTGCAACACCTCTGCTCTGAGGACAGGCTGAGGGAGCTGGGATTGTTCAGCCTGGAGAAGAGAAGGCTTCAGGGGACCTACTAGTGACTTTCCAGTACCTAAAGGGAACTTCCAAGCAGGCTGCAGAGGGCCTGTTTGCAAAGGCCTGCAGTGAAAGGACAAGGGGCAATGGTTTTAAATTGGAGAAGAGTAGATTTAAACTGGACATTAGAAAGAAGTTCCTCCCCACGAGGGTGGTGGAACACTGGCCCAGGTTGCCCAGGGAGGTGGTTGAGTTCCCATCCCTGGAGGCATTGCAGGTGAGGCTTGCCAGGGCTCTGGGCAAGCTGCTCTAGTTGGGGATGTCCCTGGCCACTGCAGGGGGGTTGGACTAGATGAGCTCCAGATTCTAGGATTGTATACCTTACTCAAGCTCTTGGTTAAAGAACTTGTGAACCCTTGTCCTTAGAAAGCCCTGTTGTGCAGTATGGCCTGCAAGGGACTCTCCTTGTGGTAGCAATAATGTAAGCCAAACCAAGAACCACAGACAGTTGAATCAGAATGGACTGAAAAAAAAATGGCCATGTCAGAGCCAAATGTGGCAAATTCCTTCATGGAAGAAGCCTAATACTGTAAGGAAAGGGGTTTTGTGTGAGCAGGTTATGGTTTCCCCTCCCTCCCCAGTGGGTAGCTGTAGCCTTAAAGCTCTGGGCTGCTAGTTAATCTAGACTTCTGAATTATCTCTTGGCCATAGTCAATACATAGCCACTGTTGCCATCTCAGTAGGCTCAGAAAATGTAGCAGGCACCTCTGGTATGCTTCACAGCATCATTAAGGTTGGAAGAGACCTCTAAGATCATCAAGTCCAACCATCCCTAGCACTAAGTTACCACTAAACCATGTCCTTCAGCACAGCCAGATTCATTATCTAGAAAAATCTGTGGGGGAGATTCACTGAAATAGCCTAAGGAACAAGAACTTTAAGACTAAGGCTAATTGTTCAAAGGGCTGGACTCAGAAGGAAGAAGGTGGCATGGGTGTAAAGGAATCTTAAAGAATACCACATGGAGAAAAAACAGAAAAGAAATCCTATCACACATTATCCATTTTTAATAGAAGAATCTCTGGCTGAGATCTGAGGTGTTGTGAAAGGGAGCAGTAAGTTAGGTGACTTTTAGCAGTCATAATCAATAATTCCTTTCTATAAACTGTTGTGAAACTCAGAGTGCAATATTGAACTACTCCTGCCACCAGCATTAATAAAAAACCCACTTACCCTGGACCTTCCTGGCTAGAATGCCTTAATTGGAGTCCATTTAACAATCTATCTAAACACCCTAACAGAGTCCTTAGTTCTAATTTAAAGACCTTTGCTGGTCTAGGTACTTCTCCCTGCCACATGCCAAAGGCATTTCTCACTGGCCTAGGTGATAATATGCCCATCTAGTCATCAACATTCACTCACACAGTGCATTGCTTTGCACTGGGATGCTTTTTTCTGGATTACTATCAAGTCAGCTGCTTTGAAGGGGCACCAAGCTATTTCCAACAGCTGTCATGCTCTGGCAATAAATAATTTGTCCTGCTTTATTTGCATTATTTTCATTTTGCTGTCTTTTCACTGACTTACACATGATGGCTTTTATTTACAGCCTCTAGAGGTGTTCATACCAAATAAAAACAAGATGCTGCTATAAAGAGAGTTAGAAGAGTTCTATTATAATACCTGGAAACAAGCTTTATTCTATTGAGCATATATGAATGACAATTGAATACAGCAAGGAGGGAAAAGAGAGAGAAGCATCTCTTTGTCTGTACCTGTGTAGAAAGCCACAGACACATGTATTGCTCTACAAATGAAAATGCCATTGTAACAAATGTACCATGTATTTCTCTTTGAACTAGAGAAAATATCCCACATGACTAATTTTTTTTATGCATAGGCAATATCTGTGTCCTGGTTTGAATAAGAACAGAACTAATTCTATTCAGCAATTCTAGTTTTCAGCTCAAGCTGCTAAATGTTGTGTACCACATGGGGAGCAAACTAAAAGGCTGCACCTGCAGGGAGGAGCAGACAGTTCAGGTGACCCTAAACTGACCAACAAGCTGTTCCATTTGCATCATATTCAGTATAAAACTGAGGGTCAGCTCCTCAAACACCCACACTGCAGTTGCTGCTCACCACAGCCAACTCCCACACCAAACTTGGGCCTTTGGGTCTCTCACAGAAAGTCTAGGATCCAAGCAAGGCAGGTCACAGAATCATAGAATGTTAGGGGTTGGCAGGGCCCTAGAAAGATCATCTAGTGCAACCCCCCTGCCAGAGCAGGATCACCTAGACCAGCTCACACAGCAATGTGTCCAGGCAGCTCTGCAATGGCTCCAGACAAGGAGACTCCACAGCCTCCTGGGCAGCCTGGGCCAGTGCTCTGGCACCTGAACTGCAAACAAGTTCCTCCTCGGGTTAATACTAAATCTCCTGTGGTCCAACTTGCTCCCATTCCCTCTTGTCCTACCATTGGATGCCATGGAGCAGAGCCTGGCTCTCTCCTCCTCACACTCACCCTTCACATATTTTTAAGCATTGCTGAGGTCTCCTCTCAGTCTCCTCTTGTCCAGGCTGAAGAGACCCAGCTCTCTCAGCCTGTCCTCCTAGGGCACATGCTCCACTCCTTTCAGGATCTTGCTGGCCCTGGGCTGGACTCTCTCCAGCAGCTCCCTATCCTTCTGGAGCTGAGGGGCCCACAACTGGACACAGCATTCCAGGGGAGGCCTCCCCAGGGCACAGGAGAGGGGAGAAGAACCTCTCTGGCTCTGCTGGCCACGCTCCTCTTCATGCATCCTAGGATGCCATTGGCCTCTTGGCCACAAGGGCACATTGCTGCCTCGTGGGCATCCTCCTAGCCACCTAATTAGCACCTAATTCACAGCAAATACAAAAAGGAGAGGTTTGGGCCTTAGCCCTTCCTGGAGGTTGAGTGTCTGAGCCATCTGGGGTGGTGGACTGAGAACTCTGCTTGTGAGGATCAGGAGCCCAGCTCTGCTACTGCAGCACTCTCTCTGTTCTTCCTTTGATCTCAATCCAAGAGTTCTTGCACCTAGTTACAGGATCCAACCCCTTACTCTGATTGCCTTCTGCTGCTGAGTCCTTCTGCCACAGCATTAGTGATGATGGTGAGGTAGTTGCCATGAAGGAGTGGGTGGGTTTTGGTATTGGTTTTGTTAATATTTGTATATGTTTGATTTTATTATAATTTTTGTTAAGTAGTTTTAGTTTTCATTTTGAACACGCAAGTGTGTTTCTCTCTCTCTGCTAGTCCCTTTTCCCTTCCTGGGATGAGAGGGCATAACAGAGAATGGCTGTCACTGGATCAGTGGTCAGCCCTAACCCTTGGCAATCTGAAAAATGAAAGGCCCTGGAATAGCATATATGAGTGATGGATCAACGAGAAGAAAAAAACAGCTGGTAGAAGTAAGGTGATCACCCCTGGAATGTTAAGTCATATTATTTTGTGATGTGTGGTTTTGCCCAGGACACTCTCATGGATAGCCATATCTCAAACTTTAACCTCCAGGACCTGAATTCTGCTCACCTAATCCCCAGAAATGCTTCTTCTCCAAAGCAAGATCCTTTGCAGTCTGAGTTGCCCCTCAACAAGTTGGGCAAGCTCCTTACTGCCTATGAAAGTAAAACTGTGTTATAGTCACAAAGCT
This sequence comes from Bucco capensis, assembly GCA_013396975.1. NCBI lineage: Eukaryota > Metazoa > Chordata > Aves > Piciformes > Bucconidae > Bucco > Bucco capensis. The sequence continues at coordinate 98,161 of VWZO01009081.1, read as the reverse complement.
GGCAATAAGAACAGTTCCTGTTCACTGCTTAGAGCCAGCAATTGCATATGGATTGTTTGCAATTAACAGCTGCCCCAAAATTTGCAACTACAATTACAGATTCTGGCTTAGAGAAGCAGTCAGTGGCTGCCAGGATCTTGCAAGGACACTCTGATTGTAGAGATGGAGCCAGCAAGCAAGGGCAGGACTGAGGTGTGGTGGTGGGGATGGTGGAGGTGAGCTGAGCAGGCAGTGAGTGGGGAAAGAGGAGCAGGGCACTGCTGTCTTGGAGCTGATTTTAAATGTGCTGGGCCAAGGTGAAACATACCATCCCTCTTGGGGATGCCCTCCATGGTCCCTGTGAAGAAGAATCTTCCTGAGCTTGTGGACAGGGTTTTTTGACTGATCTCTACCTTCCTATTAAATCTAATACACAGTAATATAATGTGGCTTGCATATTGCCCCTTTCCTCCCTCTTTTCAGAGGACAGCTGGCTGGTTTCCTCCAGCTGCCAACTGTTGCTGTGCTGACTGGCTCATCTCCATCTCTTCCTAGCACACAGGACAGCCTTGATATCCTCCCACAAAGAGGACTTTTCAGATGATGCATAATTATCTCTTTAAAAGCCTAAAAGCAGACAGTGGTTATAGTTAATGGAATACCTCAAGCTGAAGGTAGGAATTGGAGGTTGCTGGATCAGGAAGAACAACATTAGAAAATGACCCCAAATGAGAGCCTTATTTTCTGCTCTGCTGCATGAGAATGTGTGGAGCAGAGGAGACATTATTACCTCCCTGCTCTAGAAGCCATCTGAATGCCAGATCAACTTCTGGCATGATTTAAAGTATCCTGGGGCCCTAGAAGTATAGTGTCAAGGGCTAGATGTGCATATTGTTTGTGTACCAGCCAGCTGGTTGTTGCCAGAGTGCTACTGCAGCTATTCCCCCAGCACTAAAGACATGTGCTGCATCATAGCCAGGGAGTCTTGCTTGAGCCTGTTCACAGTAGGGATGCACTGCATGAGCAGCTCAGAGTGGCTGAGGAGATTGTTGTCCAACCTTTGGCCTTCTGCACCATGGGAGACCTGAGAGAAAGTGAGGAGAAACCTGAAATGCACCACAGAAGAAGTGGAGAAAGCTGCCAAACCTCCACTTGTGCTTCTAGGGAAGAAAAAGAAAACTTTGAGAAGGAGGAAAGCATTTGGTATTCAAAGATCAACAGCCTGCTCAACAAGTATCTCTGCACTTCTCATTTAGCTTAATGGCAACTAGGAAAGACTGGCAAGCTTCTTCAACTTACTGAAGCATTACACTAGTATGTGGGAGTAGTCACTCTGGCAGGCATTGTGTGCTGTTTCTTTTGTGAGTGAAAGAGGCTGTCTGCCTTTTGAGCAATCATGGTGCAAACCCTCCTCAATTTGTAGCAGAATAATAAGGTGATCTATTGTACTGCTTCTGGAAGGAGAAAATGAGCTGTGCTCTAGCTGTATAATATCCTGTCACAGAAGCAGCAGAGGTATCAGTAACACACAGATGCTCTCACGTGCTGTACCTTGTGCACAGGAGGTTTGCTTGCTTATGTGTGAGCACAGATATGTATGTGTGTGTCCTGGGAGGGGAAGGATTCAGCTCTGCTATTGTGGCTTTTAGCTGTGCAGGTCTCCAGCCTCTAGAACAAAGATGTCAAAGCCCAAACTTCTCTCAGTGGTAGTAGATGACACAAACCCAAGCAATAAATAGCCACAGACTGGATTTGGAGTTTCAATGACTAAGCCATAAGAAAAACCTTTTCACTAGTAGGGGTGGTGGAAGATTTCAAAAGTCAGCTAGATAAAGTCTTGGCTGAACTGATGTAGTGTTGGTGATAGCACTGCAAGTTATATCTGTAAGGAAAGAGATGAAAAGTCCTTCTGACACAGGCTCTGCAGCTCAATAGGAATGCCTAAGGCTGTACTGCCACTTGTGCCATATACCCTCATGGAGAAGGGAAAGGAGCCACACAGACTTGCCAGGGATTTCTGATTTAAGCTCTAAAACCCAAATAGTGAAAAATCCTGTCAGAGATCATGTATTGTCTATACTTTGTCAACCTTTGCTTGCTTTACATATATGATACATTTACCAAAATACTATTAATGGACACTTTTTTTCTTTTAAAGAGCCTAATCTTAATAAAAAGATGTTCCCCCAGATTTCAGCAGAGTAAAGGAAGCATCCAGTGAGAAATGCTAAGTGAACTCATTCTGGTTTTGAGCTCCTGATGGAAGAATAGAACTTGCTTGACTCTCACTGAAAATAACAAACTTTAAAAAGAGTTTTAAATAATGTATCTGGTGTAGTATCATGCTACATGGTGAGAGTTGTTTGTAATTGCTTGCAAAGCTGACCGAGCTGCTGAATTTGCAATGAGCACACATTTATAATTTACAGTAGGGAAAAAGAAGAAAAAAAAAAGAAAAAGACTAACTTTACATTAGTTTTCCCTATTTCTATTACCTAGATTCCCTGAGACCTAATTAAAACTCTATTTGATTAGAAAGCAAGAAACTGAACAGGAGTTTGCAAGATTTTGATGGATACAGCCCAGTGTTTCTTAAACAGCTACATTATGGATTTCAATGGGACATTAATTATGTAGGAAAATGAACTTCCAGAAGTAATTAACATAATCACTTTTTGAAAAATTTAACCACAAATCTAATCATTAAATTATTTCATACAAAACTACTCAGGCATTGATAAGGAGCAGGGAATTGAATAGCTGGAGGGGTCCCTTCCCAGTTTGGCCTTGCAGAGAGCTGACAATGAGAGCAGTGAAGGATATGAAGAACACTTCCTGCCTTGGTTTTATGAGGGGTTTGTCTCCTTTTCTCTGCTGACTCAGACACTCTTGGTGGATACAGTACTGTTAGCAAGAGGCTGAAATTGGCCTAGAATTAGATCAGAGATGGTTATATGAATCCCAACTCTATAGACATGAATTTTAACCTGACTCCACAAAAGAGACATACCTAGTCTATCAGAGTTTTAAAACACAAGGCACACACAGTATTTTGCCCTCATCGTGTACCTTTGCATTTTCTGATATGAGGAGAATATCTTCTGTGGGAGGAACTGCAGCAGGGCCAAACTTTGAGCTATCCCCTCTACTTTGCTTCTGTCACCATGGAGCTTAGGGACTGGGAGAAATTGGTAGTGGTGTCAGACTTGCAGCAGCTCCTGTGTCATCTCCTGTTCCTCTAGGATGAAAAGGAGCTAATCAGAGCAAAGAAAGGTCACAGGCTAGCTGCTTGTTATTTAATACATCTCCAGCTCTGCTGGTAGGTTTTTAGAGGCTCTCATAGATGTGGGGTTGCTCTATGTAATAATTCTATTTATAAACCATGTCACATGTAGTCACTGAGTATCTGTGCAAGCTTTCCTGTTTAAAGGCACTTCCTGAGATGAATATGTGCTATCAGGGGGAAAAAGAGACAAAATGACACACAGAGCAGCAAGGAAATAGCTTCAGGTGAGTCACCTCCCAATAACCACACTGGAGAGGTGGAAAGATACTGGATTTGCTAAAAATAAAGAAGCTACTCAGGAGCTCTGCCTAATTACAAGTAACTTTTTGGAGAAGCCTCTGACTGGGTCTAGGTAGTTCTAGGATGAGGATATGATGTAGATTTGCCAGTGAGTTTCTTGTGGGGGTCAAATGGAGTTGAGTTGGAGGAGCACTTGAGGCAGCTGGCTCCAGTCTGTTTCAGAGGAGAGCAAATCATGGGAAAGGCAGATTTCTGTTTCCTCTCAAAAACTGGGAGGAAGCGTTAGATGGCTTTCCAGCAATATCTGGAGCCAAAAGTGTGTTATGGAGGATGGGGATTATATTAGAGGAACAACGCTAACTCACTCACATACTTGCACATGCATCTTCCATGTGAATAGTTATCAAGGTAGAAAAGCCTCAATACACAGATTTCCTATTTTGTACCTTTGTTAGCAAGAATCAAATAAGCAAACAAATTAAATATGTAAAACAAGATACAATTAAGTGGATTAATATCATAGCATGAAAAGAACCTAATTATCCAACTGCTTAAGCTGACCTGATTAAAATAAATAGGTTCCATACCATAAACTGGAAAAGCAGAAGTCATGTGTACCTATCAGACTCAGGATTAAATTGACTTGCACACAGTGATGGTGTCAGAGTATTTGTATTCTGGCAGCTATTGNAAGCAGCAATTCCAAGCCTTGAGGCCATGCTGCTGAGAACGCAGCTGCGTTGGGCAGCTCACGGCTCCAGGATGAAGAACTCCTGCCTGCCTAAGCTCATGCTCTAGGGGCAACTTGCCCCTGGCTGTGGCAAGAGAGGAGCCCCGAAGAGGAGATGCAAGGACTCCCTGAAACAACAGCTCAGCCTTGGCCATATTGCTGCCCTGAACTGCTCTCCTCTGGCCTCCACTCAGCAGCTCTGCACACACACTAGTTTGAATGCCGCCCATGGTTTGGAGCAGGCACGCAGGATCACTCTGGAGGAGAAAAGACAGCGGAGAAAGAATCGTGTCTTGCAGCTTCTACCTCCTGAGGAGTCCTTGTGCTGTGCCTTTTGCAAGTGCTCTTGTCTGTCCCAAATTGGCCTTTGCAGCCAGCAGCGCTTGGAAAAAGCGCTTGGGAAGAGCGTGGATGGAGCCCTCCCCGGAGCTTCACTCACAAAGCCTAGCCATCATGATGATATGTATATATATACACTTGAATCCCTTGTGGAGTCAAGATTACTCTTTTGATGGGGTATAATGCAAAGTGCTCATCCTTCAAGCTGTCAAAGAAAAGTCAGTGTTTCATCACTGAGCACAGCATAAGGATACATAAAATATTCTGATGTGGCTCAAGATGACAAAGGTACCCACATCTAACTGGCAAAGAAGAGTAGACATGCAAACAGCAATTTCCCAGCTGCAGCACTGTCTGTGGCCTGGCAGATTCATCCACTTGTGAGTTTTTAGTCAATGCAATGCATTTCAGTTGTCTGAAACCCAATTTTCTGCTGATAACTATCTGACTTTAATTGGGGTAAAACTTCCTTGAGGGAAATGCCTAGAAAGATGCTGCTTTAGGGTACTTACAATCCAGTCACAGGTGTGAGATAAAGTAACCTATGCTGGCTGGAATCCCATAGGAGCCCATTGCTATGCTGTAGCCAGCTCTGTGCTCCTGGGCTGTACATCTGCTAAACCTATCATTATGCAAAAATCTACATGACCCTACCTAGTTTTCAGAGATTTATTTTGATTTATACAATCTCCTTTAGATGGTCATTCAGTGTTTTGGAGGCCTATTATGCAAAATACTATTCATAATATAAATTACCAGATATTTTAATGGGTTTCTTACTCTGTTTTAATGAGTGGCTAATTACCCAGGAGCAAGGGAGGAAATTTGAAGGCAGTGAAAGAATAGGTCAAACAAAAATCTGTGACAACCAGATGCAGTAACTTTCCTCCAGGCTCTTCTCAAGTAGGATGGTTCTAGTTGTGTGTTTTTCTGCACATGGCAGGGAATATGCCTCTTAAATCTAGCTAGGTGAAGCTACCAATGTTTGTCTCTGGTTTAGTTTACATTTGATTAGAGACTGATTGCTCTCTGCTACTGGATCTTGGTACATAAGAATATCTCTCTAACTAGGTTTTCTTTTCTGAACTCATTCTGATAATGATGATGTCATTATGTATTATTAGCTACAGTCATTTTTCCACCCTTCTTTTTGGATGGTCTTTGGCCTGTGGCAATGCAAGGTTTATTGCTTATTGGACTATTCAGAGAAGGACTGGGCAGACAGTAATTAAATAGTCACAATGAAGATTTTTCAGGGATGAAAGTCAATATAAAAATCCCACAGGCTGTATTGAATAGATAATAGACACAGAAGTCTATTCATTTTAATTGTTTTGGATTTACCCATAGGAAGGAGGGAGATGTAGCCTTTATAATGCATTAAGCCAAGAACAGACTTGTGTGTTACTGGCTATTCTTTCAGTCCCTCATGGAAAAATCCTGCCAGAACAGGAACAGTGTGAGCATGTAGAATATTGCTGCATATTCCTAAAATGTGCAGGAGATCTCTGGGGGTCACTAGTTAATTGTTTTAACTGCCAACTTCCATATATTACACAACTCTAGATGGAATGACAGAGAAAAGTAGAAGAGGGATAGAGCACTGTGTTTTTTCATTAAAGAATAATAGTAGACTCATCAAACCCAAAGCATTATCTTAATGGGGGATTAGCTGGAGTTCCACTGGCAGTAGGTAGAAGGGTGTACTTGCCACATAATTAGGTTTTCAGAGTTGTCCTTTTATTTATTATAAGCATTTCTCTTAAATCCTGGCTCCATGGGTCTGCACAAACAGTAGTGTTCACCTCTGCCTTGTGCTTGTAGAGTGCAAGATGGTGGCAAAAGATCACTTCCAGTGAAGATATTAAACAGATCTGACACCCTTCCTGCAGTATTTGTGCTATTAGCTATATTTGGAAAGGGAAGAAATGCAAATGGAGTGATAAATTGTTCTACAGCAGTCGATCCATTTCCAGTGTCTCATGGGACCCACTGGGAAATGTCACTAATTTTGGAAACCTAATGCAATTCTGTCCCTGCCCTGTAGTTCTGAGACCACAATGTTAAAATAACAATAGGAATTGATACTAAAATGTAACAAAAGCTTATTTATTCCCCCCCTGCCCCATGACCTCTGATTGTGTCCTGCAAAATCTGAGTCTTATTGTAGAGACTCTATTTCTAGAGACAATTTTATCAGGTCAGGTGCTTTGAATGATCACAACTGCAATCCTCCCCTGAAGGATCATTATTACTTTTGTCTTTTCCTTACAGCCAACCTTGCTGACTTATCAAAACAGAGATTTACCACCTACTTTCTTAGGTAGGTATCACACAACTACCCAAAACTTCTGTCTGTAAGAGCATCTTCTCTGTTAGGTCTTGTGAGGGCACTAGAAGATAATTTAGAGCTATCTGCCTTAGTCTTGTTTGGAAGGAATTAGTTCCTCACTGGATGAAGACTTTGATACTCCTATTTGTGTGCAAAGTCTAGAAAGAGTGTGTACATTTTACCTTTGAAGTTAGGACTCTTATTAATTTGTATTTTTCCTGCAGAAGTTGACATGATTAGCCAAAAATCTTTGGTGCAGTTCATTACAGAGTGAAACTTAGCTTCTGAATCACCAGGGAAGGCTCTTTGAGGCTTAAGATCTGGGTGAGATGTGGGAGCATTTAAATGAGTGTCTCTCTCTGATTTTTTACACACAGAAAAAAAGCCTTAGCTGGGATTTGGCCTGATGAAACAAGTCCCTTTGATAGAAGAAAGGCATTTTCTCTTGTTTCTGGCAGCAATATCAGCATTAAGATTTTCCAGACTTCTTATGTCCTGCTCCTCCATCCCTCCTCTGCCTCCTAGCTCATCATGCAGTCTATACTGACACAGCTCTTTTATAGGGATGGTCTACATCCTTTGGGGGCTTTTTAAGTTAGATTACACATCTGATCTGATTTAAAACTCAGTACCCAACAGCATTTTGCTTATGTGAAGCATTGCAGTAAAGCAATGGGGATCAGTGACAGGTTTTAGTGGGCATGGTGGTGATAGCTTGATGGTTGGATTTGATGATCTTCAAAGTTTCTTCCAGCCTTAATGATTCTGTGTAAATCACAATATCATGAAACAAAACCAACCTAGGTTCAGAAGGATCTCAGAAGGAGCAACCTCTGGCTCATGACTGGGCTGCCACTAAAGATTCAGCAGGTTGCTCCTGGTTTTATGCAATCATATATTAAACATCTTTAAGTACATAAAATCTGTAACCTCAGCTCTGCAATCCTTACCCCAATAGTTCTGCAGAGGACAATGTGGAGGTTGCATGGCAGCTGTGTTGTATCCTGATAGCTGAAGAGGTCTTTGGGCTATCAGCCCTTCTGTTCCACTTCAGCTTTGGAAATGTTAGTTTGTGTCTCAGAGGAACAATAGCAGCTCTGTGAGGTCGTTTCACTTTGGCTAATGAGCCTTGTCTCATTAGGTGGCTGATTATCTCAGGAGACATAAGCTGATGGGTCTGCCTTACTTTCAGTCTGAACTAGAAGCCCAGGTAGCTATTGTGTATGTGTAGTGAGGTAATGCACTGGATAGATTTCCCTGACTGCTCTTGGACAAGGTGCAAATGATGTAAAGGAGGAGATTTGGGAATATGAGCCAGACTTCTTTCTTTGTACATCAGTGCTTAGATCTCGCTCCTAATCTGATACACAAAATAAAACAAGCTGCAAAATCAACTAAAGCTACTGCAGTACTTGTCTCAGTCCATTTGCTTCTGCATTAATTCTTTTTTTAAGCACACAGAAACAGCTGGGGCCATGATGCATGACAAAGCAAGTGAAGGGTTTCTGTTTGGGCAACAGTGCTGCTAAATATTTACACTTTCTTCAAGCTCCTGGAAGCAGCTGAGAGGTAAGTATGCCAGACAAACCAGACCTGACTGCAAAACAGTGTTTCATTCAGTAAGTTTGTCACTTAGCCTAAGTCTGCATTCAATTTTAAAAAGAAGGAAAGAAGAAACAATGAACTCAGTCCATTAGCTTCTACCCACTCAGTGTTGAAGCTATCCTGCTTCAGGTGAAAGAGGGGAAAAAAAGGAACAGTATTTACAGGATCTTTAATTAAATAGTTAGTTAAATATAGGCACAAGCTGCTGAAGAAATTTTTGCAGGCTTCTTTTCTGAAATCCATAGACACACTCTTAGCTAAATTGCTTTAAAATCTTGTATTTTTTTCTATTGCTTACAAAGTGAGCTGGAGAGCAACAGCTCTGCTCTCTGGTGCAAACTGGGAATGGAGCAATATTGATTCATGGCACATTTACAAAGACATTTGGGCTGCTGGAAGGTGGATCTAGGTTGACTTCAGCACAAGCTGACTATCTTGCCTTCTCTGCCTTTTAAACACTGTGCTATCTGTGTGTGTGTGATCCTCACTCCTGAGAAACAGAACCTCTGGGAGCCTGTGATTTTCCTCAGGAAATCTACCTATCCTCAGGGCTCAGACAGGGAGCTGCCATGCTGCCCAGGGACCAGACCAACTGGTGAAAGAGCAGAAGCAGCTAGTGACAGCACAGCAGCTTGCACCTCAACTAGAAGCTACTATCATGAATGTTTCTGCCTGACTCACTGATGGCAATGTAGTGTTGTTTGTTATCATAGAATCCTAGAATGGTTTGGGTTGGAAGGGA